>VBSM01002608.1:76363614-76395071 GCA_008086735.1 Cheirogaleus medius | reverse complement strand
GATGACATGATATTATACCTAGAAAACTCCAAGGATTCAACCAAGAGACTCCTTTGATTGATAAATCAGTGTGGTAAAGTCTCAGGATACACAATCAATACACAGAAATCACAAGCATTCATATATGCCAATGACAGTAAAAGTGAGAATCCAAATCAAAGACTCAATTCCTTTCAAAATAGCAACAAAGAAAATAAAGTACCTAGGAATAAATTTAACTAAGGAGGTAAAAGACCTCTACAGGGAGAACTATGAAACACTGAAGAAGGAAATAGCGGAGGATGTAAACAGGTGGAAGAATCCACCATGCTCATGAGTCGGCAGAATCAACACTGTTAAAATATCTATATTACCCAAAATGACCTATAGAGTCAATGAAATCCCTATAAAAATACCATCATCATTTTTCACAGATATAGAAAATATAATTTTACACTTCATATGGAACCAGAGAAGACCCTGTATAGCAAAATTAATCCTAGACAATAAAAACAAAATAGGAGGTATCAATATACCAGACTTCAAACTATACTACAAAGCTATAGTAATTAAAACAGCTTGAGACTGGCACAAGAAAAGGGACACTGACCATGGGAACAGAACAGAGAACCCAGATAGCAAACCATCCTCACATAGCCAAATAATCTTTGACAAAGTCGACAAAAATATACACTGGGGAAAAGAATCCTTATTCAATAAATGGTGCTGGGAAAACTGGATAGCCACATGTAGAAGACTGGAACAGGACCTATACCTTTCACCTCTCTCAAAAATCAACTCACGCTGGGTAAGAGACTTGAACCTTAGGTGTGAAATTATTAGAATTCTAGAGGAAAACATTGGAAATACTCCTCTAGACATTGGCCTAGGCAAAGAATTTATGAAGAAGACCCCAAAGGCAATCACAGTAGCAACAAAAATAAATAAATGGGACCTGATAAAATTAAAAAGCTTCTGCACAGCCAAAGAAACTGTCAAGAGAGCAAACAGACAACCCGCAGAATGGGAGAAAATTTTCGCAAGCTACACATCCAGTAAAGGTCTGATAACCAGAATCTATTTAGAACTCAGGAAAATCAGCAAGGAAAAATCAAACAACCCTATCAAAAAGTGGGCGAAGGACATGAACAGAAATTTTTCAAAAGAAGACAAAATAACGGCCAACAAACATGAAAAAATGCTCAACATGTCTAATCATCAGGGAAATGCAAATCAAAGCTGCAATGAGATATCCCTTATCTCCAGTAATAATGGCCTTTATCAAAATGTCCCCAAACAATAAATGTTGGCATGGATGCGGAGAGATAGGAACACTCCTACACTGCTGGTGCGACTGCAAACTAGTTCAACCTCTGTGGAAAGCAATATGGAGATACCTTAAAGCGATACAAGTAGATGTACCATTTGATCCAGCAATCCCACTACTGAACATTTACCCAAAACATCCAATGACAACTCTACAAAAGGGATACCTGTACTCGAATGTTTATAGCAGCACAGTTCACAATTGCAAAGTTGTGGAAACAACCCAGGTCCCCATCAATACATGAGTGGATTAACAAAATGTGGTATATGTATACCATGGAGTACTATTCAGCTTTAAGAAACAATGGTGATATAGCATCTCATATTTTCCTGGATAGAGCTGGAACCCATTCTACTAAGTGACGTATCTCAAGAATGAAAAAGAAGCACCACATGTACTCACAAGCAAATTGGTATTAACGGATCAACACCTAAGTGGACATATAGGAATAACATTTATCGGGTGCTGGGTGGGTGGGAGGGTGGAGGAGGGGATAGGTATATACAAACATAATGAGTGAGATGTGCAATGTTTGGGAGATGGTCACGCTTGAAGCTCTGACTCGAGGTGGGAAGGGGGGCATGGACAATATAAGTAACCTTAATATTTGTACCCCCATAATATGCTGAAAGAAAAAAAAGAAAAAAAAGTTAGTTAACTTTAAAATTTACAAATAGTTTTAATTTTTTGATATTATTAAATATATAGTAGTTAGACTTTTAGAAAATAATGTATATTTTTAAGTACATCTAATTGAAGTTTCTTGAATGTGGCCTTATTTGGTTACAGCTAAATTAGTGTAGCCTTCCAACATGAAAAGTCTCCCCACTTCTGAACTAGAATTGGAGTCTTCAGTTTGAGATGTTGAAAACTGAGACTAGATATGACAACAATGTAAAAAAAAAGTAACAATGGATTAGTTCAAGCCAATATCAACTCTCTTGTTTTTTCTTTGATATCAAAATTCAAAATATCAAGACTTGGAGAGCAGTGTAAAAAATTTGCTAGAGTTAATTCTAGGACAAATTATAGTTGTGTACAGAGGCATACAGAATCATAAACTGTTTAAGCACATTTCTACAGGTGGTGGCAAGCAGAAAATAAAACTGGATGTGTAAAATAACTGGACATCTGGAGAAATGACAGTTATAGAGTTAGGAATGAAAGCTAGAATCATCCTAATCTTTAAGGAGAGACTTAACTAAATTACCTTCACATGTCTTTGCCACAATGAACCAAAATGTAAACAGTATAAAGTTTTCCAACAATAATTGCAGACATTATGCATTTTAATATTTAATTATGTCTACATGCTGACATCTTCACTTCAGCAGCTACCTAGTAACTCTGATTAGTTTGAGTAAGAATCCCTTTGATACTGTAAATTCAGTACCTCCCAATTGTGAACTACTTCTAAATTACAAAAGTGATTTTAACATTACCTTTCTAGTATGAAAAGTACCAGTTAACCCCAGCTTTAAGGTTAGCTTCAGGGATGACAGTCATATTCTCCCAATGTTTGGTCTATAAACAACCAAATACTAGGCTAAATTATGTACAGAACTGACCTAGGTTACAATTAGTATGTGTAAATATTCAAGCTATTTTGTATTTTGCAATTCAATTTTGAGGTAGCTCTAGCCATTTATCTCTTCATTTTTCTTCCTCTATTCTTTCTACTCATTTGGACCCTATTTTATAACTTTCTTTTTCTGACCTTCTTCTTTTGACTCTCTGTTGGCATTTTTAGTATCTCCCGCTGGTTTCTCTTCTGCTTACCCAAGTATTTGAGGGATTATAGAAGTAGTGAATTTGGCTCTTTTCCTTTCCTCCTTTGTGAATTTTCTTTTTGTAACTTGTTCTGCTACTGTAGTTTGAATGACAACTGCTACATACAGTATGCCTGTGGTAGTTTGAATAATGGCCACCGAAAAATGCTAAATTCTAAACCCTGGAGTTTATGTTACCTTATTGGGAAAAGGGAGCTCTGTAGATGTAATAAGATTTAGAATTTTGGATGAGATTACCTTGGATTATCTGGATGGTCCCTAAATGCCATCACAAGTGTTCTTTATGATAGAGAGACAAAGAGAGATAACATATATTCTATTCTAGAGACTGAGAAATATTAGTGTTCCTAATAAAATACACTTTTTATATGTCCCTTTTCTTTGATGATGCTTTTTTTTTCATGATAGCGAGAGCTTTGTTCACCTGATGAACTTTATATTTGGTAATAAGGCATAAAGACAAATTTGAAAATATATTTCAAATCACAATCCAGAGTATTTACCTTTTTGTATTACATAATCCCTTACAACAAATGACTTTGTTTAAAACATTTATGTCAATGTCTTCTTATATATTCACATTTTTAGTTTATAAAATAAAAATCATTAAAATGTCTTTTTTATTAATCAACCAATTTTCAAATATTTTATAACTGCTGAATTGCTCTTACACACTGGTATAGTTGTATGGCAGAGTTATAAAATAAAAATAGAGCAGACCATTTAAGAAGTATCAGAGGTGTTGATTATAACTGGTAGATCCTCAGAAAAGATTAAATCCAAATTTAATAATTTTCTTAAAATATGTCTGTTAAAGATTTTTTAATATTTAAATATGTTATTTTTCTTAAAACTGATGAAATAGTTTATTTAAAAATACACAGTTCATATTTTCTTTGTTGATATTCCACTTGCCCTTTTGCCATTTCATAGAACATTGCATATTTTCACACATATAAGGATATCTTACAGAATTTTTTCTGATTTCTTTCCCTATAGCTTTACCTTTTCTAGAATGTCAAATAAATTGAATCATATAGTATGTACAAATTTGTGTCTTCCTTTTTACATTTAGTGTAATGTTTTTGAGACTTATCCACATCATTGCATTTATGAGCAGTTTGGTCATTTTAATTGTTTAAGACAAGTCTATTTTATAAATATACTTCAGCTTCATGATAGTTCATACAAGCTGGATTTGGATTGATTTAGATTTAGAATTTTTGATGATTATGATTAAATCTGTTGTAAATATTTGTGTACAAGTCTTTGTGAGGGCATGTGTTTTCATTTCTCTTATAGTTAAGGGTAGGTTTACATGATGGCATGGTGAATATATTTGTTTAATTTTGTAAGATGCTAGCAACATTTTTCTAAGATGGTTGCCCTATTTTACGTATTTATAAGAAATATCAAAAAGTTTAAGTTGTTCCACATCCTTGCCAGCACATGGCAGTAGCAGTGCCCGTGTTAATGTTTTCCCTTTGTTTTGTTTCTTTGTCATTCTAGTATCAGTGGAACTGTGTCTCACCTTGGATTAATAAGCTATCAATCCATATATTAATTATTATTGTATGCAACACATTTTTCTGTATTATAGCTCTCCTATAGAGATTTGCATTCATTAATGCAAAAATTAATTTGTATCTGTTCACAAAACCATTTGTCATCCATATATCTTCAGTGAAGTGTCTACTCAAATCTCTTGCCCATTTTTACATTGAGTTTGTCAGGTTACAATATGAAATGTTGGTTCTTGGTGCGCACTTGGTGGCTGAAGAATGACCAGATACACCAAATTAAGGCAAGATGAGGTTTATTGAGGAGAGAAAGATAGGATTATAGAGCCAGAGCAAGATATAGGTTTACAGAGTGAGATACATATGCCATAGATGACGACTAGACCCCTCGTTACAGCTAAAGAGAGAGAGCAAAAAAGCTGGCTTGGTTGGTCTGGGTCTTGTTTTATAGGGTCTGGATTGGGACGTCTCTCATGGTTCAGATGTCACCATGAAACAACTTTGATTGGACAGTTGGGAGTTATATGACTTGAGTCTTACTAGGCATGTGGATCTCCCATGAGCCTCTCTAAAAGCCCATTTGGGGGACCTAACCTCAATGGCGCCCACTTTCATCCCTAAGAGGCCCAGAATCCCTCGCTATCTACCTAACAAGTTTATTGTTGTCTTATTATTGAATCTTGAAAGGTCATTATACAGAGTGTTCCAAAAGTCACCATATATAGGGAAAATGGGAAATTGTAGCTAAACGTATCTTTATTTACAAAATATTCATTACACAAATTTTAAAAAATTTTTTGTTTGTATGGAGACTTTTGGGACACGCTGTATTTATACTGGACACAATTCTTTTTATCAGATGTATGTTTTATAAATATTTTTTCCCAGTCTATGACTTGTGTTTTCATTTTTTTAATAGTGTGCTTTGAACCACAGGATATTTTAATTTTGACAAATTCCACTTATTGATTCTTTTCTTATTTTTATTTTTTTAAATTTCTCTGGAAATATTTGCCTAACCCAAGATCCAAAAAGTTTCCTCCTATGTTTTCTTCTAAAGGTTTTTTGGTTTTAGACCCATGATCCATGTTAAGTTACTCTTTTGCATATTTTATGATGTAAGGGCTGTTTTAGTTTTTTTTTTTTTTTTTTTTTTGGCATATTGATGTCTGAATGTTTCAGCTTCATATGTTGAAAAGATTATCCTTTCAGCATTAGCCATTAACTGACTGTAAATTTGTTGTTCTATAACTTGACACTATATTCCATTACATTGATCCACCATCTGGAATAGTGTACTTTTATAGGAAGTCTTGAAATCAGGTAGTAGGCATCCTCCAACATTATTTCTCATATAAAAAAATTGTTTTGGTTATTCTAATACTTGTTTTTGATATAAATTTTAGGAACATTTTGGCAATTTTTCAAAAACATTGATAGGATTTTTATTGAACCTGTACTGAATCTACAGATAATTTGAAGAGAATTGACAATATTGGCAGAGGGATGTGGAGAAAGTACCAAAAATATTGATTTTTTATGATCCATGGACAAAGTATATCTCTCCATTTATTTAGGTCTCTGATTTCTCACATCACTATTTTATAGTATGCAACATACAAGTCTTGCACATATTTTGTACAATGATACTTCATGTGTTTTGATGCTATTGCAAAGGGTGTCATTGTTCATTTCAGTGTCTAATTATTGTTAGCATAGAGAAATAATACAGTATTACACAAATGTGTGTGTGTGTGAGTGCAGACATAAACACACAATACAACTGTGGGTCTCCTCTCTCCCAAGGGCCCATCACACTTTGAATTTTGTGCTGTTCTGTTTCATTGCCTCAGCCTACTGATGCTAAAAGAAAAATCTATGAATGTATAGCTTGTTTGGCTTGTTTTTGTTTTTAGGATCAAAATAAGTCTCTTGTTTCTTTCTAGAGCATAACTTTAAACTTGCATATTATGTCCACATTTTAAAATTGAAGATTGTAAGCTTATGCTTTACCACCTAATTCATTCCTTATGTCTTGGTTATTTCATATTTGGTCTCTGTCTGATAATAAATTCTGCCAACAAGGACTCACTAATAAATTTTATTAGTTATGTTATTGGTACAAAGACAAGGCTACTGAAAAGGGAAAAAGAAAGAAAGAAAGAATCGTGAGATTTTATTTATCACACAAGTGATCTTGAGTGTATAATATTGTATTTTGCCTGATTCATGTTGTATTTTTACCCTTTTTATGTTAGTTTTTATTTTGCTAGCCATCAATATGTACAGCATCCAATCCACAAGTCTACTAATTATAAGTTCATTGAAGGTGATTTCATCAATGAGGCCCTAAAAAGCTATTAAGGGTTGGTGCTAAAGTTCAGAGCATTATGTTCAAAAAAGGAGTATTCAGATTAGGAATGCTGACTCTAAGTTTAATGATGATAATTTTGAACTTCTTGGGGCAATTAATAAGAATTTTGAGGTTTGGGGTCTCAGAAAAAATTCCCCAAAACATGGTGCTTTGTCAAACTAAGTACCGTGAACTAAAGCATACTGGAAGGCTTCAGAAGTGAAGTCCCTCTCCTACCTTCTCCTGTCCTCCTGTCTTATACCCTTCTTTCTTCCCTGAAAAGAGACACAGAAACCAAAATTCCTCTTCCTCAGGGTGGGTCATACAAAAGAAGCCCTCTCCCCTAAAGCATAAAACCTAGAAAAAGTCATTCTCTCCCTTCTCCCTTGAAGACTTTCATTCTGGAGGGGTTCTGCCCCATTCCTGGCAGGAAGGAATGCTACACAGAGAGACCAAGAAGGGTCTGAACATATAGAACTTGCTGGGATTTCCTCCTCAGTCAATTACCATTAGATCATACCCTTTTATTCAGTCACATTTGTACATGGCCATCCGTTCTTCATCTAATCTATGGTTTTCCCTGGGTCTTTGGATTTTTATTCCTAACTATTTTGCCTCTAGAGAGGTAAATATCCTAAAATAAATTGTTTCCCTATTGGTAAATAACTACTGAAAGAAAACAGTGGAGGAACTTGTATATAGAATGAAACTAACTTTAAAATTGTTGAACATTCATTTATTTACTATTTGCTAAAATTCATCATTCTTGCAGTTCTTTAAAAAATATGCCCTATTCAGAAATTTATACTTATTATCCTGTGTATATATATGTTTATTACTGATATTAATTGTAGAATCCCACAATAGATCATCTTAGAGAAAGTCTAAGAACTATTGAATTCTTAATGGTGCCTAGGCTAGCTTAAGAACAAAATGATGAAATGGTAACAACGCTGACTCCAGAGACTTGATGGATTGTTATTATCTTCTGAGAGTTAAGGTAAAATGGTCAAAAGAAATCACTAAGATATCTTGCTCTTTTATGACACAGTGTTGACAATATAAAACCTCACTTTCTTTCCTAGCACTCCCATGCAGAGGAGAATCTACACGCAAGAAGAATTGGGCCAGCAGATTTGTTTCCCATTACTCATTTTAGTTGGTTATGGTGGTGAAACTGATTTCTTCTTGACTTCTGTACAGAAGGTATTCATTTGGGTGTGACAAATTTATACCTAAAGTCCCTTTTAGTAGTTGAGTTCTCTCATTCTCCCATAATCCACCTTTAGTTTATCAGAAATTCCTGTCTGCTTCAACTTCTTTATAGACCTGGTTTTTGATTGTTCATCATCTTAATGGCTGCACAAAGCTCTTGCCAGGATTTCAATAAACTTCTAAGTTCTTCTATACTTGACCTCTTATTTTCTATTCTATTTTGAGTCTCTATCTCCATTCTTCATTCCCATCCCTCCCTTTGAAGATAAGCAGAGAATTATTTTAATCACTTCTTAAATCCTCAATGCACAGAACAGTGCATGACAAGTAGTGTATGCTCAATAATTATTTATTGAAAAGGATAAATGAATTGTTTCTAGTAGCAGCTGACAAAGAGAAAAAGAAACAAACATGGAACTGAAAACTCTCTTCAAACTCTGCCTCCCATTTATACCCTAACAATAAAGAGCATATCATCAGTTATACCAATCATGAAACTAGCTCAATTTTAGCAACTGCAGGTTTTGGTAACAGAATAAATAGATATGACATTAAGAGAGAAATGATACATACTTCAAATTTCGTGGAAGGACAATTGATTCCTTCTTTCATTGGCCGCAGAGACACTATTCAGGCCTTAATGTGTTGCCTTTACATTCACTTCTGTATCAAAAAGCAAGCGACATGAATGGTGTGCTTCTTTAAGGATAAAGTTCTCAGACTTCCTCAACTGATGTTTCTTGAAAGTATTAAGACTTAATATTTTAAGGAGTCCATTGTATATAATAAATTATTAAATTTTCTCCTATATATCTAGTGTGATAATATTAGTTATGAATCAACCATGGAAAATTGGGAAAATAGTCACTTAATTCATTACCTTTTCTGTGGTTCAGATGAGGAACTTCAGTTGAGAAAGGCTTGATGGAAGTGATAGATCGTCATGTCATATGGACACTTACCGAAGCCTTACTTGTCTTCTGGGAGAGCTGTATAGAAAGGTTCAACATGAGGTATCAGTTTCAAAGTTTAATTGGCAACTTATTGTTGAAAACCACTACAGCTCGTAGCTACCTTTCTAGATTTTCCTTTCATAGACTTTTTTAAAAGTCAAACACGTTGTATAGGAAAGATTCTAAGTATTCAACCCCCCTGTAGACTTGCAAAAGCCTTGCAAATTATACTTGTATAAAATTGCTCTAATGCATGAAAATCACACCAATATATATTTTCTCAAACTACAGAAAATTTTATCACCACAAATATTATTCCTTAATTTACTTTTACAAATTTCCTCTTTTCTATGTGCTGCTTTTTAACAAGTCTCTGGAGAAGGCACATGCTGCTTGAATAGTTATCACAATTGCCCCCTGAAACTGTGAGTCATAAGAAATAAAAATTTTCACAACCTCTTTTTGGTGATCATTTAAAAATAAAGAAATCAGCATAGTTCAAACTCTTTTGTTACTTGTGTCAGTAAGCATCCTAGAATAAATGGTTTGCAACTGTACTTATGGCTTCACTGAAAGAAATGCAATTTATTTAGTAATTTTCAAAGGAAGAAATTTATAATATATTTACTCAGTGAAACACACACACATATTCACACACATTAACATATTTCTTTTTTCAGTCATTCGCAGCTTTCAATAATCGCATTATATTTAGTGAATCACAGAACAAAAATGTTGTTTGCCATGTAATAAATGTACAGGGCCAAAGAATAAATCAAAAGACTATTCTTTTAAAATTTAATAGACATGAAGCTTTCTAATGAACACAAATGTATGAGAACAACAATCCTTAACCCAGTAAGCAAACAAAAAAAAATTAAATTAGTAAAGCATTCAGTGCAATTATTGAGTGAAATTTCATCCATTTAACAAAGGTATTACTTATTCCTGCATAAACCAAACAATTCAGAAATTCTGTTGTTTCTTTTTTGTTTTATTTTTTAAAAACCCCAATGTGCTTTGACTATGTAAAATTTGTAACCTATGAGCCATATCTTTTAGCTGCTCCCCTATCTGGACTGCTTTGCTAAAATCTCGTTCTCTCATTCATTGCTCACTTTCAAACCCTTTTTTCTTTGAGATAACTCTTCCACTTTACCTACAATGCCAATAAATTTAAAGTCTCAAGTTCATAGCCCAAAGCAATTGACTAACTATATGAAAAAAGGAGAGTCCATAGAAGAGCCAAAATTTTACTTTCTTTCCTGGCCTTTCGATGCTGACAAATGATGCCGTCATTTTAGCTTTAGAAAAAGAAACACTCACTCAGAGACCTAAACAAATGTGAATGTAGACTAAGCACTGTCCATCTGAAGAGTGAGTGGTCTGCAGCTCTGAATGGTTTTCCAAGGTTGACTAATAAGTGACCTTTGGTTTTGGTGATAACTGTAACTTGAGATTTTGGTGGAAAGGAGTTTGTTTATTTTATTTAAAAATGGTAATTTTTGGTTTTAATTTTTGGTCTGTGAGTTTAACTCTGACAGAATTCAAGAAGACAGTTTTGAATAGAGAGAGATGAAATGAGAAAACCGCTTGTGAAAAAATGTAGTGTAGGCCTTATCCAGTGTGTTAAAGAGGTATCATATAATCAGAATTGACATTGGTTGGTTTTGTGTGTAGCAATGAGTTACTGTGTTAATTCTGTTTTCCATCATTCAGAAGTTTAATAGTGACATGAAAGATTTTAGCACATTGGGAAAATCTTTTCTCATGCTTTGTTAATTTGATTAAGTAATATCTAGCAATAAACAATGCTATATTATGTTACTAATCTCTTTGAAATATAAGATAGCAGGCCATAGTACTTAATGCCTATCATTAATGAAAATATATAAAAAAGTAAAAATATAAACATTTTGCAAGTTTGAATTTTCTTTTCTCTATTTTAAAAAATACTAAATATTATGTAGAACACATTTTTTGAAACATAGTTTTACTTACAAAATAATTTTTATGTCTCTTTTATTTTCACTCTGCTATTTAGCATAGTCATAAAAGATTTCCTATGGCTTGAAAATACAGACTACTAATATTTTATGTAAGTTAATTTTTTAAATGTTGACATGATTGTCTTTTCTGTTTCATAAACTGCCTGGTCCAAACAAGTATCGTTGAGAGAATATCTTTTCCTTTGTACCTTAAAAATTTGTAGTTGCTTTTATTATATTAAAGATATATGTATTTTATATAGTAGATATCCAGATACCAAACATAGTATTTCAATACTTGCTTTTGTTCAAATCAGTCTAATGAAGTTAAATAATATGCAATTTTATGTCTACTATTCAAATAGTTGAGGTTTTTTTTTATTATTATTAAAGAGGTTTTTATCTTACAATTTTAAAAGCCAGGAAATAGAAAAATAAAATGACAAAAACAATCTCATTCTTTAGGTCAGACATTTCCCTTAATATAACGATTATCTTTCAATCACAGAATAAAGTCAATGATCTGTTCCACATGATTTTCATATTCATGTAAAATTGACTATTCTTTCCTAGAGGCAAATGTGTTATATTTTCCTATATATATTATATATAGTAACTATACTTATATATGTACTATAATATTTGCTACATATCCCACTGAACCTTTGAACCAAAATATCATCAAGCTCCTGAGTGCTTTTATACCAGTTAAAATATTAAATGTATTAAGTGTAACAACATTGACAAATGAACAATCTCTTTTTCTACGATTCTCAATTTCTGTGTTTCTCTACAGACAACCCTTCATCAAGCTTGAGATTCCCTAAAGGGCTGTAATCTGGGGATCTCATTGACTGCAAGGTGGATGCTGTTCTGCTGTTGTGCTCATTCTGTTGAGACAACTGATACACAAGTCTCCCCTGCTGCCATTTCCAATGCAATGTGATGTGATGGCAGGGGGGTATTTCCAGTGACTTTCAGCAACATAGTCATCAGAATTCTTATCATTGGGACGTAAATAAATAAACAACAGCAGTACCCGAACTTCCTGAGAGAAACTGAAAAACAGTGTGTTATAGAGACAGCAGTTCATCACATTCCATACCTGCAACACTGTTAAGAAAAAGTGACTCATCTGTGCAATCTCAGTCTCCCTCCAGAGAGCCTAGAAAAATATTCCAGTCTTTGGCTTGTTAACAAGGTTCGAATTAGAAAAACACAAAAAACAGAAAAATAGAAGCCCTGTGGAGATGAAACAATATCTAATTTTCAGGAAAATTATGATCAAATTGATAAATTATCATTTCTTTCAATAATTACTTTTTTAAAAAACAAAAGCCATGAATGATTATTAAATTTCCCTAAAAATAGCACAAAAACGTTGTGCTATTTTATGAGATATAATACTTTATGAGATATAATACTTCATGGTATCATTCAGGGAAATAGTTGAATAATTTTAAAGTAGAGCACTGTGTTGAGCCCCACACTCACCTTAATACTGCAGACATCCTCTCGAAGCTGGAAAGGAGAGGAAATGGATTTGCCTCTAGAATCTCAGAAGGAAACATAATCCTACTGACACCTTGATTTTAGCACAACAGGACCCATTCCAGATTTCTACACCACGCAATGATGAGATAACAAATCTGTGTTGCTTTAATCCACTAATTTGGTAAATAATTTGTTACAGCATTGATAGAAAGGTGGCTTGTGATCCCCTTCCTCTGTTTTTAAATTGATGACCTCTTAGAATTGAAGACAATAGGATGCATATGATATGACTAAAATAAAGATGAATTGATAACACATATATAAATATAAAGGTCAGTAATTTTTTATTTTTTGTAACACTTATTCAATAATCACCTTATTTTTTAAAATTTTCATTCATTTAGTAAGACTACTTCATTATTCCTAAGAGTTTTAAAGTTTAATTTGATTCCCAGGTTGACAATTATTTCATCTGAAAATAATGAGACTGTTTCAACTTACTAATGATTATGCTCCCAGGCAAGTTTTTTTTCTTTAAAAGAATGATGTACAGTGGAACTTTATTATTTCAGGTGTTGTCAATTTTGAGGTAGAATTGGATAATATTAGCTAGTGGCAACACATTTTCCTTATTTCTGCTACTTATGAGAATGCCTCAGAGCTTTCAGAGTGATGCATGGTGTACACCCTTAGTTTTCTAGTATTCTCTCTTTATGATTTTATTTTATTGGTTGATTGATTTTTAAAGTAATGTTTTTATTATGTTTAGTTATGTGATACTGTATATATTGTATGTGAGTAGAGCAATTAGATGAATTATAAGCTACATAAAATAATACCGTGTTTCCCCGAGAATAAGACCTACCCATAAAATAAGCCCTAGCAGGATTTCTAAGCATTTGCGCAATATAAGCCCTACCCCGAAAATAAGACCTAGTGATGGGCGTGGCTATGCAGCGTATCTGCACAACCCGTGCATTTCGTCCCAGAGCAGTAAAGAAGACAAGCTGTGCTTCTCATCTGCCCCATCGTGACAGCTACTATCCCAGAGGTGACGGGAAAGGTGCTGGCAGCCCCACCAACAAGGTCAGCTCCCCTTGTCAGGTCCTGGCCATCCTGTGCGTGCTGCAAGCTCAGGCTTTGAGGGGAAAATAACACATTCCCTGAAAATAAGCCCTAGGGTGTCTTCTTGAGGAAAAATAAATATAAGACCCTGTCTTATTTTTGGGGAAACACAGTAGTAAAAAATATCTTTCAACCCCAGGAATGATTTATTTGGTCGTCTATTTTAATAATTGCTAGACTAAAGTTGCTTGTGATTCATTAAACATTTTGTTTATGTCTATTTTTAAGTAATCTGGCGATAATAACAATATTAGCTAGCATTCATGTAGCGTTGACTATGTACTGGCAACGACTGTAACTTTCTTAATATCTGTTAACTCCTTTGATCTTCACAACAGCCCTTGAAAGAAAGTGTTCTATTAATAACCTTTTTTTAATAGATGAGGAAGGTAATTTCTACAGATTGAATTGTGTCCCCCCAAAATGTATATGTTGAAGTTTTAACTTGTAATATGATGGTTTTTGGAGATGGGGGCTTTTGGGAGATAGTTAGCTTTCATAAATAATGAATAACAAATGATGAATTAATGAATAATGAAGTCATGTGTTTGGGGTTCTCATGATGAAATTATGATACACCAGAACTCTCCCTCTGCCATGTGAGAACACAGCAAAAAAGAGGCCATCTCTAAGCCAGGAGGTGGACCCTCACCAGAACCTGACCATGATTGGTACCCTGGTCTCAGACTTCCAGCATCCAGAGTTGTGAGAAAACTAATCTCCGTTTTTTAGACCACCCAGTTTATGATATTTTTTTATGGCAGCTCAGACTAATATAATGAGGAACAAACAAGGAAAATGCTTTATCCAATGTTACAGAGCAAGTAAGTAGCAAAGTCAGAGTGAATCCAGTCAAGTTGGCTCCAAGGCCATTCTTCGCCACTTTTGGTATCAGGATGCTGCTTACTTCAGAAAGCAAATTGGGAAGTTTTTCACAAATTCCATAATTATGTAACTATTTCTACTACAAGAAAATTAACTGGTTCTATGAAAAATCATACTGCAGACATTAGTGCTTGTTTTGCTTTTCCTTTTTGTAAACTATTTTTCTTTCACTTACTTGTGTGTTGGTTGAATATGTTTGATGTTTTTGTCTTTTCTTCAAAAGTTAACTAATTCACTAGGATACTCACAGCATAGTGTTTGCTTATATATTTAAATTGTCATGCAAACAAGGACACATTTTATCTGAAATCAGTGATTTCTTCAATTCATTAAACATTTTTTCTGTAATAATTTTAATATTTGACTTTTCCCATTTACCTTGACTCTTCAACTATTTTAATTATTGGCTAATAGAGTTCCAGATCTAACTATATCCCAGCACTTGCTCCAATTTTAAATCCAGTTCTAATTCTGATCCTAACATTATCCCATCCAAGGTTCATTTTCTTCCTTCTGATAATCTTTATCTTTTGATTCCCCCCCATGAATTCTCCACTAGGACCTTAAGTTTGTTTTGTATGTCACCAATTTTAGTTTTTATGTGATGAACTCTGTTCCTAACAACTTTAAACATTTAAAAATTGATTTTACTGTAATTTTAGTTTTATTAAATCATTTCCTTCTTTCATGTATTTTAAAATCTCTTCCCCTAAGATTATAGTTTCAGTCAGATCTTTGGTCTTGTCATGTTGCCTCTAATAATTTGTGTTATAGATTTAATATTTTCTTTTGTTTTAGTAGAAGCACAAATCAGAAACTTTGTCTATTTTATTTCTATTTTTTGTAACACATCTTTTCTCAAAAGTATTTTTGTTCTTTTTTTTTTTTTTGAGTGCTTGGTTTTCTATCTTTGGCATCATGTAATCATTTTATAACTCACACATCCACACATTTATTTTTATTTTGTCATTATTTTATTTTGAATGATGAAATTCTTGTTCAAACTTAATATTTTTCTCCAAATAGAAAAAGGGTATCTTCTTGATTCTTTCCCTCCTTTATTCTTTGACTTAAGAGTTTAAGCCATGGGCTGATTATCAGGTAATGAGAAAATATGTTGCTTACAAAATGCTTAACAAGAACTTGAACTAGGATAATTCAATGAGCAAACCAGGAAAGGGATTTATACTTGTACAATGATTCTCTTTCCACCTTTAATTCAAACCATTTGAACAATTTGCCATTTCACAAAGAATTGGGCTCTTTAGCAATTCAGTCTCTTTGCACTTACTTTTTCTCTTACTAAAAGTGTTCTTGCCATCTTTTAGCAACCAGTTAACTCCCACTCATCATTTAAAGGTAATTTTACGCATTACCTTTTGGTAGAATTGTTCTGTAATGTCTATGTCTGAATCAGAGGCTTCTGATTCTCAAATTCCATAGCAACCTATGTGTGCTTGTCTCCTATATACTACCATAAAGGTTGTTATCAATATATTTCACACAATAGGCCATATTTGATCTACTAAATTCTTTAAGCTTCTGATTAAGGTAAGAATATTTTCTTTAAAAATGCTTTAACAAAAATACATGAGTAATTTTACATTGAATTTTTGTAGTTTTATGAATTCTCTAAAACACATCTGTGTACTGCCTAACATTTCATGCACATAGGAGAACATTCCAGGTGGGCTGTATGTTGTTATAGGAGATCATATAGATATGTCCTTTAGGATTGTGATTTCCTTAGCATGATATAAAACAAAAGAAGACAAATTTCAGCAAGAAGAGAGGTGGCTTCTCAATGTGCAGTTCTGGAAGCAGAGTAATGTCCTGTTGGATCTCAGAAACAGACAACTTCTTTGTGCCTTTTCTTTCTTTTTCTTTTTACAGACATCTGGCTCTACTGATATTTACAGAACTTGAGATCAGTGAGGTTATATCCTCCTAGGGAGGGGAAGTGGAGTCAGCCAGCGGGTAGTCAACCTCGGGAGCTTTTTAAATCTGTTATCTAGTGATGTGGAATGAGGATCGCTCATGATGGTATAGGGATACCCATAATAACATTATCCTACTTCTTATTTTCATCTTGCCTGTTGTCTGGTTCATACTTGTCTATTCAACATATTTTTTTTTTAAAGAATGTCCTAAAAATTCATTCTGCCTATTTCCTTCCATTTCAAGATAAAAAGCTGATTCCTTATAGTGAATTCTTTTTCGTGTTCTTAAAGTCTTTGACCCTCTCTTTTAATTTCATGAAAAATTTATATAATAGCAAGTTATCAATGCTACTGTAAGTGTTCCAGCAAGTGTTAACAGCTCCTGATAGTGTTAAACAGCTCTTAGGTGTTGACGCTGGAAATAACTGGGCAGCACGCGGAGAGTCGGAGAACCATCTTTAATCCATCTGCACCCTCAGCCGTCTTCTGTTCTTCTGACCCCCCTTCCCGTTCTCCTCCTGCTTTTATACCTTTAGTAGGACTCAAAAAGGGTCCAATCAGCAACAAGCATTAACAGCCAATCAGCAACAAGCATTAACATCCAATAAGGAACAGGCTTTAACAACCTATCAGGAACAGTGGGATTCAAAAATTACCCAATCAGGGTCGTGCAAGTAGGCTGGCCGGAGGATGGGAGCAGGCGGCGGTGCATAGAGCGCAGCCCAGACCGGCCGGTGCGGTCCGTCTACGAGGCCCGGCTCCAGCAGTGTGCACCCGCACACCCGCCCGCCGCTGCCTCCAGCCTGCTCCGCACAGCACCACGGGGATGCGGAGCGGCGGAGAGGCGGCGAGCGAGCGGCCGCTTCCCAACCCCTACGGTCTTCCCCATCATAAGGTATAGACATAAAATATGTGAAGTATAATCACTGAATAAAAAAATATTAAGGTTGTTATTGCTATTAGAATGACTAGAAACTGATTCACTTGCCCATTCCATCAATATTTATTTGAAAATCTACTATCTACTAAGCACTATGCTAGGTGGAGATCTCATGCCTAGTGAATCAGCACATTTACAAGCATATCTATTCCTGACATGATCATACATAGTATCTTCTTGTCTACAAGTATAATCTATTAGCATTATAAACGAACTTTTGGAATAAATTTATCAGCCCAAGGGATCCTGTGATTTCAATTTCAGGTCCTACAAAAAGAATGATTTATATTTTGAATAGTGAGGTTTCAAATGAATTAGTATCATATCAATACTGGCTACTTGCCTAGTAGGAGAGAGCCTACTGGCACTTGGCCATTCAGTTGTCATTAACAAATCAAAGGAGGCAATGCTTTTCTTGCTTTCCTTTCTATCCCCAGTACAGTCTCCGATATGTAAATGGTGTTTGTTAAATATTTTTTTATTTAATAAAAGAACAGCAAATGTCAATATTAATGTTTAAGTTTGTTATTTAAGTTGTATTTATTTACAGGTAAATTTTATGTTTATACAGGTTCAGTAACACAGAATCTGGAGCTAAGTCTAAGAAAAGCCAGATAGAACACATGGAAAAGTTTAATTATAACCTAAAATTGAATACTACATGCTATAGTTTGAATGTGTTTCCCAAAAAGCATGTGTTGGAAACTTAATCTCCAATGTAACAATGTTGGGAGGTGGGGTGTAATGGGAGATATTCAGGTCATGAAGGCGCCATACTCATGAATGGATTAATGCTGACTATGAAAGGGCTTGAGGCTGTGAGTTTGCTCTCTTACCGTCTGCCATGGGATCATGCCACAAGAAGGCCCTCACCAAATGCCAGCTACTTGATATTGGGTTTCCCAATCTCCATAACTGTGAGAAATAAATTTCTTTTCTTTATAAATATCTCAGTCTGTGGTATCCTATTGTACCAACACAAAATGGACTAAGACAGTGCTACAGAATTTGCACTCTTCAGGTCATCAGGACTAGTTCTGTGTAGCATGGAATATTTACTTAAGTCATGTTGTGACTATATAATTTTCATTCAAGGGTTAAAATGTCACCTACACACAAAAAAGGGAAAAAATGTATCTTCTCTACATGATTCAACATAATGATATATTTATTCTGCATTGCTTTACTGAATGTAAAAATTTAACCAAATTATAGGTTTAAATTTCAGTAAAAACAATGGCTATTTACTTAAAATAATAGTCAATTATACTTACTGAGGGCTTACCATGTTCCAACCTCATTTAATTCTTATCAAAATCTTATGGTGAACACTATTATGTTTTTCAGTTTTACAGATGATGAAATGAAACAGAAAGAGAGAGAAAGAGTAATTAGATTGTTTGTAGTTATACTTCTTAAGGTGTAGAACCAGGATTTAGATCCAGATTCATTAATTTCATGTTTTTAACTTCAGTCTATACAGCCTTTCTGTAATTGTAGACTAGCTTATTTTATGTTTAGCAATGTGCTGAGGATTTGTAAGGATGTCTTATATCATACTTAGTAGTAGCCTCTGAGGTAGGCTATAATTTTACTGCTATTTTACATTGAACTAAAGTTCAAATACATTATTGTGTGCAGAGTCAAACACAAATAAAGTAGAAGAACAAAGACTGAGTATCATGCCATGTGGACAACAAATTCTCATGACCAGTAGTGCTGCAGACTTTTGACATAATGGAGTCATGACAGCCACCTGATTAATAATAAATTTGTTAATTATATATTTTTTGAGTACTCATAGGCATGTTCTCATTGTCCACTGTCAAAAATTAAGATTAAAACTTGTAGGTGGTAAAGAGGTAATTTTTAGACTAATAAATGTCCTTTCTAGCCATCATATTATCTTATATTTCCCATATAATCCCATTAATTGATACTTAGTGCCTAACATCAAAGGATATGATTTAAAAAAGGGTACTTTATTTAGGAGTTTTGAAAGATATACTTTGCTAAATCACATGCATTACTGAGAATTGGATTTATACATATATTACATGTAATTCTAGCCACAGACTTCCACTGGAATATTTCAAGAGTGTGATACCATAGTAAGGTCACTTATTCTAGAGCTAGAACAGTTTTCAACCAGCTTCAGAGGTTGCCTGGAAACAACACTTGTTGCACATTAAGCATCAGTGTTGAGGTAGTTTAAGTGAGATTATTTGAGTTTTTGTTTTTCCCTCTTAGAATGAAGAACTTTGTACCACACTCATACAAGAAAGATTGTCAATTGTTTAGTAAGATTTTTGTCTCTGAGTATTGTTTTGGAAATTTTATTTTTTAATTCATTTATCCAAATGCTGTATTTTTTGGTGCTTTCTAAACCAGTGTAACATGCATTCTTGATATTAAAATTTTAGATTGGTATTCATCTTCTAAAAGAAAATAACCTTAATATCAAAAAATGAGGAAAATTATTTGAAAAGGTATGACACTATTTATGTAGCTCAAATTGTTACACTGGAGCAAAGGAGGAATGCAGTACAATGTTCAGAAAGATGTCTGAATTTGATCTCTTATTAGCTCATATGTTTTATATCGACCTTCAGATGAAACATCCCCGAGTCTCATGATTTTCATCTGCAAAATGAGGATAATAATTCTTCACTATATGCTTCAGAGGATTTATTTATTAGACTCAAAACATATGACATATTTAGAAAGCATTTATAAACTATGAGGCTTATAAATGTAAAATACTTTTATTTATATAGTCAAAGTCATACATTCATTTATGAAGGTAACTAGTTAGCTTTCCTGCAATTCTGATTAACTACATTGAAAAAGGTTGCTCTATTACAAAGTAGGGCAAAATGATTGAACTCACATGAATCAATGTAAATCACCTTCTACAAGTGGAGAAAAATTAAAGTGCTCATGCAACTACTAAGATTTAGCAGTGTAATTTTTCTGCATGAAAGGCAACCGTCTACTGAGTCTCCAAACAGTGCCTAGCAGCTAGAGATTGTCTAATAAATGTCAGTAATTATTGCTATGAGCTAGGCACTACAATAAGAATCAGTAGATAGTAATCTAAGCTTTCCCCTTATGAAACTAAATTAATCCTCATAGCAAACCTACAAGATTCTTAAGTCAATGTTATAGCTAAGGAAAACTAGGAGCAGAGAAGTCAAGCAAATTGCACATAAGCACCTAAAAACTAACTGGAATAAAATCACCACTTTATCTCACTATTTTTAAGTTGTGAGTATCAGCAGAAATCATATGGTACTTTTTGTGTTCCATGTGGCATAAATTATAGCCCCTTGGTTATTTATCTGGAAGCTAGTCTGGGCAGGTGGGTTCAAGATGGTTTCACTCATAGGTCTGGTGTTTGGCAGGAACAACAGTAAAATAGGGTTGAAATAGGCTACCCTTCTCTCCATGTGGTTTCATATCCTTTCCTCGTGGCCTCTCCAGAAGGTAATTCAGATTCCATTTATGGTGACTCAGAACTCTGAGAAAGCAAGTCATAATTGCCAACGGTCTGGATCTGGAATAGCATCATTTTCATGGTGCTCTATTGGCCAAAAGAGTCATGCTTTGAAAAGATAGGTAGAGACACTTTTCAACATTCAAAGGGATGGGGACAAAATTCCTCCTTTCATTGGGAGGATTTGTAACCAAATATAATGCATCAGAATGTTCAATTAATTACGGTTAGAATATTATTCTTTCCCAAATTTCTCTGTATTAGGGTTCTTAAGAGAAGCAGAGCCAAAAGGATATATATAGAGGTGTAGAGGATATATAAGAGGTGATTTATTATGAACATTGGCCCTGGCAAATATGGAGGTCAAACAGTCCCACAATCTGCTATCTGCAAGCTGGAGAATGAAGAAAGCTGATGGTATAATTCAGTCTAAGTCCAAAGGCCTGAGAACCAGGCGAGCAAATCGTGTGATTCTCAGTCTAAGGCTGAATGCATTAGAATATGGAGGACAAAGGGTATAAATCCCAGAGTTCAAAGGCCCAAGAAACAAAAGCTACAATGTTGCAGGGCAGAAGAAGATGGATGCCCCAGCTCAGGAAAAGAGAAAATAATTCACTCTTCTTTGGCCTCTTTAATCTATCTGTGCCCTCAATGGATTGTGAGATATCCACCCACATTGGTGAGAGCCACCTTCTGAACCCAACCCAGTTATTCAAGTGCAATCTCTTTCAGAAACATCCTTATAGAAACACCTGACATAATGTTTTACCAGCTGTCTGGTACCCCTAGTCCAGTCAAGTTGCCCACGCCTTGACAGGAATAGGTCCTGGTTTTGTCACAAGCAAAAACTCCATGCAAACATGAAGTTATTGCTCAAATTCATTTGGCCAAAATGTAATTGTCTTTAAATTTGATTAGCCAGAAAAAAATTTCTATACTAAATGTATTTATTTATAAGCATCCTTTTTAAGATCATAAATTGATATGATGGTTATATCCATATTTTTAACTTATATTAAAAAATCCAGACATTTTTCACTTTAAGCCATTACCTTATTAAAAAATATACACAATTTTCAAAATGCTATTAAAGTTTTTTTTAATCATCTAACATTCTAGTTTCTTTTTAAGCTTCTGAGAGTAAAATTACAGAAGACTTCCAGAAAAATTTCTATCAATCATCTTAAACAAATAAAATTGTTATATGTACTTAACCAGTCTTTATCCCACAAATTATTTTCTAAACAAAATCCAAGGTCTCATTGCTATATGTTCCTGTCAAAGTTAGTGTACTTAAATTTATTCACTGTTTTATGAAATCTTTAATGTTCACACAATCTTGAATTTCCAAAGGATGACCCTTATAGATTTTCTCCTTTTTAATTGTTCTTTAATATCCTTCATCTGTAAGGGAAAAATGTGCTGAATTCAAATTATATGTGACATTGCATATGGCCCTGGCCCACCATGAGTTTACAATGGAAGAGCATTTGTAAGTGTGGATTAGCAAGCATGCAACACAATGGAACCTGAGGAAACTTTTCAGTATGTCACTCCCTAGACACTCACTGCCAGATGAACTCCTCTGGGCATAAGGTATAAATACTGCCTTCACAATTGCTTGGCAGTCCTTTGGGACTCTGTTCTTGGAAACTGATGTTTTCCCCAAAGTTATATATTCTTAAGTACTGGTATTAGCAAGGGAGATATTAGGCACACACAAATCCTTAGAGCATTTGGATAGTCCATTCCTTTCCTAAAGTAAACAAGACTGTTTGTACATGGTAGTACTATTGTTCAAGCTATGATTTATTTGTTCTTATCAGCAATGGTCTATTAACATTCTAGTTCCATTACTCTGTGCCTTGTGCAAGTTATTTTGCCTAGAAAATTTACAATTTTCTTTTTGTAAAATGTGGATGATGATAATTATATCCAACTCATAGGGTTGGTATAAGAATCAAATAAGACAATGTATGCAAAGTTCTTATTATGACAAATACTAGACAGTAAATGTTTATTATATTTTACATATCACATTTAATATCTTGGAGATCTCCCTCTTATTAACATGCTACATCCATTATTTCAACAAATTCTACCACTATAATGTCTTTCATTATTTAATGTCTTTTCACTATAATATCCCTTTGCTTTTTTTCTCATTGACAGAGATTTTAAACTAATTATTGCAAAAGCCACCTGTTTTCCTGACTGTAAACTTCTCTCTAATTAAGCCTTCATACTTCACCCAACTCTGCTTTCTAAAAGCATGATCTGCCATATATCTCACTTGCATTACAAGGGTTAGTAATGTTTCTTTTCCTTCTAGGGCATGCGTATTAATTTCCTATTGTGCCTGTAATAAATTTTCACAAACTTAGTGGCTTAAAATAACATACCTTTATTCTTTTATAGTTCTATAGGTCAGAAATCTAAAATTAAGGTGTTGATAATTCTGCATGATTTTTAGTGACTGCAAGGAAGAATCTTCTTGTGCTTTTTAGATTTTAGAAGCTGGAGGCATTCCTTGGCTCTTGGCCCCTTCCCTGTATCACTCTTTCATCTTGCTTGTGTAGCCATATTTCCTACTACTGGCTGATCCTTCTGCTTCTCTCTTAGAAGGATCCATGTGATTATGTTGGACTCATATGGTCAATAAAAGATAATCTTCGCATCTCAGGCTTTATAATTTAATCACCTATGCAAGTCCTTTTTACCATAAAAGGGAACATGTTCACAGATTCACGGACCTCTTTGGGGTTGGGAGGAGTCCATTATTCAGCCTACCAGAGTATATTTTCCAAATTCTTAGCATGTTTTTAAGGCCCTTCGCCATCTGATCTTAAACTGCCTTTTGCTTCTGTCCTGCTAGTCCTTGGCATTCTAATTGTGTCCCATGACTTTTACATTGTCTGATCTCACACTGAACTGTCAACTTCTCATTCATTTTCAATCTATATGAGTTTCTTCATTTTCTTCTTTCTTCATAATATGCTTTTCCTCTGTATTTTGTGCCTTGTGAAATAATACTTATTTCCAGAAAAATCCAGCCTGATTTTTTAGGATCTCCTATGCTTACAGAATGCATAAATATTTTTGTTATGTTAGTACATATTATTCTATACAGTAATTAAATATCTATTTGTCTACTTTTCTAGACTGTTAACAACTTGAAAACTGAGGCCTTTATTATTATTCATTATTCTTCTCACATTAAACACAGAACCTGGCAGAAAGTATTGTTGTTTATGAGATTAATGAGTCCACTAGTCACAGCTTGCCTGAAAATGTAGACAGGTAATGACAGCTTTGAGGGCCAAAGTTCATTATTTGTTATTCTTTACATCAATTGGGGGTCTTATTTGCAAAAAAATCAGAATCCCCTACAGCTAGTTTGTGGAGAAAGTGAATATAATAAAGAGTGTTAGCTTGCTCACAGAATATCCCAAAATACAAAGAAATAGGCTTGGGGGTCATGCAGCCAGGAATAACGGCCAAATCATACTGTCAGTCTGCTCCTGTGGGGCCCAGTGAGATGTTATTGCTACACACAGATATCTAAAATCACATACCACAAATGTTGCCACCAGGATCTTGGCCACCATTGCCTCTGAAAAATAGGCTCTTTCTCTCTCTTTTGCCAAGGAGAATTCCACGGGTTGGAGGACTTGATTCTTCACATGTGAGCATCTGACACACAGAGTGAAGGGCACATTCTTTCACCCCAGCTGAAATGATGTGAAATTAGATAAGCCTCTTTTTATAAATTTTCTTAAAGAGAGCAATTGAAAAATCAAAACTGTAGCTTATGGAATAATGACATTTGTCATTTGGAAGAACAGCAAACATCGAAAGAGATTTATATAATTTTGTGTTGTCAAAATGAAATATTCATTTTTATATAACGGTCCAGTCAACTAGGTAATGCTATGAGACATGCACTTCACAGAATTATTGAACAGTGATTCATTTGCATTAAAAGATAATAAAAGTTGTCTAGATTAGTAATGGATAGTTCATTAAATTAGTAATAGAATTGTGGTCCATTTTCCCTTAGGTTACCAATCAAAATCCACCACTGTGTTTTAGATATAAAAGCAACTCTCTTTCTGATGAGGTTAATTGCTTAGTCCTGTCTGAATTGAAATAATCTCCTTTATAAAGAACTGAAATTTAGGGAAAGACAGGATAAAAACCACTGAGCTTGGGGTCAGGAAACCATTATTTATTCTAATGCTGGTGAACCAATGACTAACTAAAAAATCAGGAAAACTAAAAATTTTCTTTCTTCCATGTTGTCATAGGTAGAATTTAATGGGTAGACTACATCTCTTAGGTTCCTGATAGATTGAATATTATGTGATTAACTGGAAAAATATATTTCTAGGCATATATTTTATAGACTGAAAAATGAAACATTGAATCTATTAAGGATAAAATGTAAATTTTAAATGAAGTGTTTTGTTTTATTTTCTACTGTTCCTTTAGTGTTTCTAGAAAAGGTAGTTGTAAAGTACACAAAAAAGTTTAGTTCTATGTCCCAATTCCTCTGACCATATGCAAGAAACTAATTTCTCTACTGTTTAGCATGATCTGTAAAGAGGGTATAACAGTGTTGCTTTCCTTATGGAATAGGACTGTGGCAAAAATCAAATAAATAATGCAGAAGGAAGTTGTTTGTTAACTAAAATGTTATGTTATTATAAAGGTCTTTTCTGAATATGTTACTTTCATAACTCAGGCTAGTGCAAGGCTTCAAATGCCAAAGAAGCACTAGATAATTTATTTAAGAAATTGCCCTGCAAACAGCAAAATATATAAGGTAATCTGTTACAAATAGCCCATAAACACCTTTGGCTGATGGAGATGTTGGAAAAATAAATGTGGGGAAAATTGTTAATTGAAGTATGTGGATTAAAGTTTTTTAATAATATAATAAGATAGCAAGACACACATTTTTTAAAAATACCAAACGCATACTTTTCACCGTTGCATATATACAGAAATATATAATGACATATGTCTGTGTGTGTGTGTCTATACATGCACATACAGGAAGAGAAAGAGAAAGAGATTCATATACATATGTGCAAAAGATTGACTTTATCATGTTAGCAAAAAATAGAAACAAAAAGAATGATTTCCAGTACAAGAATGTTTGATTATATTAGAGCATGTATATATATTATAAACATTATGTACAATTTAAAAATAACTTAGAATTGTATCAGTTGAATGTGTATATATGTAGAAGGGTAGTTGTCCTCCAGAATTTCTCTAAGTAAGGATAAAAAGATGCAACAAAAAGTGTTGAAAAGAAACAATGATTATAAGGGAATGTGTATTTAACTTTGTTTTGTATCAAAATATCATGTTGTATACCTTAAATATGTACAATAAAGAAGGAAACACAGGAGCTATCCTGGGAAATCCCAGACAGATGAGGCAAAGTGACAAAATAACGTTGGGGTGCAATCTAAATGTATACTTGATGTAACTAAGATTAAACTAAATAAACACATGTAAATGAGAGGATATAGCCCAACAGTGGTTTATGACAGATAACAGCCCAATTGTTCCATCAAAGATTGTGAGAGTCAGTTGGTTCTGGTCCAGGTCTGAGGCAACAAGGTGTCTGATTGATATGTGAGTGGAGCAGACAATGTCCATGATAGTTCTAGAATAGATGAAAAGATGGGATACAGGAAGCAGGTTTCAGTTAGTGCCTCAGTCCTTTTTACGCTGCTATTCCAGAACACCATTGACTGCATAATTTATAATGATCAGAAATTTATTTAGCTCCCTGTTCTGAAGTTTGGGAAGTCCAAGAGAAAGGTGCTGGCATCTGGTGAGAGTCTTCAAGGGGTTTCATCCCATGGTATGAAGGCTGAAAGGACAGGCAAGTACATGAGAAAGACAGAGACCAAAGGGCTGGGCTCACAATTTGTTTCTTAGAGTGATGAGTCTCACTCTGTCACCCAGGCTTGAGTGCAGTGGCCCAATCATAGCTCACTGCAGTTTAGAACTCCTGGGCACGAGCCATTCTCCTACATCGGCCTCCCAACAATTACAGGCACATGCCACTGGCCCTGGCCAGACCCATTTTTATAACAACCAACTTTTGCCATAACTGACCCTATCTCTCAATAACTGACCCACTCTTGTGATAACTACATTAATTCATTCATGAGGGCTCCACCCTCCTGGCTAATCACCTCTTATTAGGCCTGACTTTCCAACACTGTTGCATTAGGGATTAAGTTTCCATAAGGTAAATTTAGGGGGACACATTCAAACCACAGCATTTAGTAAGAGTGCTACTCTGGAAGTGGTAAGTGGATCAGATTCCCCATTTTGTATACTGACGTTTAGGACTGAGCTCCATATGCTGGTATCAGAATGTGTGATTCCAACATTAGCTCAAGTTTTCGAGTTATTTTAGATTATTTTTATATTATTATTATTATTCGATGATTATAAGAAAACTTATTTTTTGTAGACTACATGGTCAATCCTAAGAAAGTAAATTCAGTTATATTTAAGGATAATTTAGCTTTCTATTTAGTTTGCTACAATATTTTATAAATGTTTTATTTGCATTTTGTTAAGTAAAAAATTATTCCTATTCTGTAAATTTTCCCGGGGGAAAAATGATGAAAATGATAAAGCCTTATATATGGCCATGCTTTATTTGTGAGTAGTGTCTGGTGCATAAATAATATTTTGTTCAGGCAATCTATAATTTTGAACTTTATGAACATAAATGGCATGATTAGTTTTTACAGTGATTGATATCTCTGAATTTGAAATTGTAGAAACTTATGTTCAAATTAAAACTGCACTGCGTACTATTTATATGACCTTAGCTAATATACTTAATTTCTCCAAATCTCAGTATACTCACAAAAATTATGACCTCAAAAAGATGTAATATGCATTAAATAATATAAGGTAAATAAAACTCTTAAAAGTACTTCTCACAAACTGAATGATGAAGTTATTATTATTAAATTGCATTTTCATAATTATTTTGAAATTAAGGGCCTATAAAATAGTTTAATTTTAGGCATAGCCATAAACAGTATTAGAATTAAGTAATGTGGGAAAACAAAGGAAAGAAGGGATTTGAGAGAAATTTAAGCCAAACCAATTCTGTGTGTACTTTAGATTGACTAAGGCCTAACAGATCACTGATATGTGCCTCAATATTTTATCCTTAAAATTGAAATGATAGAAGATAACTCATTCATTTATCAGCTTTAAATCAAGAATCAAATTATGTAATATATGTTAGAGAACTTCTAAAATTCTAAAGCAAGATACGAATGTGAGCTTGTTATGATTATTGCATGGTTCAAAATGCCTTTATGGGGGGGCAAGGGCAATATACGTAACCTTAATATTTGTACCTCTATAATATGCTGAAATAAAAAAAAAAAAGCAAAATGCCTTTATGCTGACATTTTTAAATTCCGGATTTTATAGGTCTTAATGAAGTTCATTCACGTGATTATAATATTTTTTAGAAAAGTTGAGGGGGTGTCCAACACAAGAGAAAAATGGCTGAAAACAAGGGCAATGCAGGAAAACTTACATGAGAGCCAGCATTTTTAAGCTAGTAATTGGCTGTTAAAATTAAACCCTGCTGTGGCCTTGGGGGATAAGGATCAAATGTGATGATCTGCAAGAACTTCTTATCATGTCTAATTATCCATTTCATAAAAAATTTGCCTTTAACCATTAATAATATTTAATAAGGGTTTAATACTTAATTGTATATTATTTTAAGGTAGTTTCATAAACTCTGTAATACTACTCTTCTTTGAGATGAATGTTTGGAATATTGATTCAATTTTTAAGGGCCAAATATTTATGTTTATTCCTAGTTAGATAAAAGGAAGAGTTAGCTGCAGTGGCCAGTTGTTACCGATTGATATGCCACTTGTGATAGCATCAGAATTAAATTAATCTCTTGAAAGAATTTTTACAACCATAGATAAGCCTTCCAATCTTGGATTGATGGACCAGGTTTCCAGGTTTCTTTTAACAAAATGCTGATTAAAATTGGTTGTGTCTTCCAAAAGAATGTGAGTATAAACTGGGTATACTGAAAGACCTTCACAATTTATTGTTTCATCTTGAAGGTTCTAGATTATAATGCAAAGTTTAATCACAAAAGTCTGGACCGAGGGCTCTCTGCCTAGTTTTCTGACTAATATTTGGATAATCAAAATGCAAAACAAAAGAAACAACTTATTTTTCAAAGAACCCTATTTTCTGTGAATTGAAAAGAATCATCCTCAGCTTTATGTGTTTCTTCAGTAAGTTGAATGCATTCACTTTAAAAAGTGTATGCAAGGGTTACTGACAGTTTTCTATGTGCCAAATGATGTTATGCACTGGAGAAACTGCCCCAAATATGCCCCCTACCCACCAACACCAAGCCATCGATGGGGTGAAGTTGTAATGGTGGCCACTAGACAGAGAACTGACTGAATCACTTCCATTCCTTCTCAGAAGAACACATATACCAAGCTGGACCAATTGCACGCAGTACGTCAACTGTCCGGTCAGATTGCTTGATCCAAGAATTGATCATTTGACCCATGCTGGGCTAGTCAGTGCCATTTTTCAGTATTTTCAAACTGGAGTGGAGTAAAATGCCATTTTTTTCCCCTATGGGCTGTCCTATAAGGCTTGAAGTCTAGTGCTTGTTGTTATAGAAACAAGATGTTTTAAGGAAGAACTTTGAAAGAAATTTGTTCCTGGTTAAAATCTTCACCGACTCATCAACCAACCCTGTCTATATGAGTCACATCTACTCTGTGTCTACCCTGTATTAGTCTAAGATACATTTTTCTCACTTGCAATAAAGAGAGATAAATGACTTAAATGTAAGTATTTTTAGTCAGTCAATGAAGTGACAACTTAGAAATTGAAAGATTCAGCCAAAGATCTATTTGCTATTTTGAACGGTGCAAAATGGTGGTTGATTACACAATTTAGTCATTGACTATAATTTAGGTTATATATTTTTTAGTTAATTAAAATATTCCATTGTGTGAAAACAGATATAGAGTATAAATATTGACCTAGAATGCCTGAGGGTTGTCATTTTATATGATATATAGAAAATATCAGGGATGGCCATGGAAGAGAATATATTTCCCCAAAGGTGAGCTCTGTGTGATAGTCTTCATCTTAGCATCAATAGCATCAAGAACAGTGACTGCTGTATATTAATAATAAGTAATCAGGAATATTTTTGAGTGGATTGATAGGTGAATTTAATTGAATTAATTAAAAATAAGACATTAGAAAATGCAATGTTTATAGACTCTGTTTGAAGTCCTGTCTCTTCTACTTGTTAATTTAGTGATATTTTCCTGTGAGCTGGTTAACATATTTAGTTATTTGAAGCAATCTGAACACCTTTCAAAGAATATTGATAAATGGACTTATGTTCTCTAGTTCATTTGTTCCAATTGCTTTTCATGAAACTATCCCTCTACTTTTATGCATGTATATGACATACTATTTAAATTTCCATTGGTTAAAATACAAACAGAAAAACTTTTAAATGAGAATGAAAGAGTGGCAACATTTTGACTTAGTAATCATAAATAGTCTAATCATTTTTTTTTTTTTTAGATAAAATTGTGGCAGAATTGTAGAAAACACAGAGAGCACTAACTGAGAACACATAGCTGGTTTGGGGTAGAGTTGATCCAGAATTTTATGATAACTCAAAAGACTATTCTAATGGTTAAAACACTTCAATTGCGCATAAACTACTTAAAGGCAGAGACTAAATGGCCTCCAAACTGTTTATTGTTAGAGACTCATCCCTCCTGTGACAGTTCAGCTTGATGCATGTCTTCCCTGGAGGATTGCATCTTGTTATATTTCTCTGCTTCTAATTTTGACTCACAGCCAGTCATCCCGAAGCTGCCACTGGAAAACATTTTTTTTTAAATCAAATTTGATTTTCTTTTTCTTAAAACTTTTAGATCTACCGCCATCTCAATTTTTAATTTGCAACACAATGAATATTTACATAAAATAATCTCCTAAAGTCCAGGTACCCTCATACTTTGGGTTCTGTGTCCCAGTTATTTCTCCCACCTTGAGGTCTCTTTTCTATGATATTCATACCAATTCACAATCACATCCTTTATCTCTTTCTTCTAGTGTTTCTTTTATTTATTTATTTATTTTTCTTTTTTTAATTTCAGCATATTATGGGGGTACAAATATCACGGTTACATATATTGCCCATCCCTCCCTCCCCCCTCCAGGCAGAGTCTCAATCATGACCATCCCCCAAACGTTGCACATCTCACTCATTGTGTTTGTATGTACCCATCCTCTCCTCCCCCTCCCACCCACCCGACTCCCAACAAATGTTATTCCTATATGTCCACTTAGGTGTTGATCCGTTAATACCAA
>VBSM01002608.1:76324358-76359607 GCA_008086735.1 Cheirogaleus medius | reverse complement strand
AACAATATTTGTACCCCCATTATATGATGAAATAAAAGGAAAAAAAATCAGAATTCTAAAATGGATTAAAATGATCATTTGCAAGTTTTCTAATCACTCTTGCCTCAACTCTTTTTATCTGTAAAATGAAATAGGATTAGTGGCAAATTAAATGAATATATTAAAAAATGGCTGTTAATAAATGTTTGTCTTTCCTGCCTTCTCCCTTTTCTCCCTTTAAGCATAGCCATTGAGCCCATCCCCCATATGTTTTCCTACGTTGTCTCTAGGATCAAATCAGAACTTCAAAAAGACGGATCTAAAGAGGTCTGGCCCAGTGTACTTGAACTAGTTATTTTCGTCTTTCCTGTGCTCTGGTCTACCTCCTACCTTAATATAATAGAGTAATCTCTCGTATTATGTTTCTTTTCACATTTAAAATGTCAGATATTTTCTGGGTCCCATCTGACAGTTAAGTTTACATAATCTGGGTAAATGTGCCTTTAGGTCCTCATTTCCATCAATACATAGTTTAAAAAAACTGGTGGACATAAATGTGGAAAGTCACTTACAAATCTCTTCCAGTGTCTAAAATAATGATAATAGCATGGGCTTCAGACTCAAACAGACCTGAGCTCAGGTCCCACATTTGCCACTTCTGACAAATACATGGCCTATCTGAGGCTCTGATTCCTCATTTATTAAATGGGATTCCTAATATCAACCTTATAAATAATAATAATATACACATGATATGAATTTGTAATAATAGTAAGTACTTTGTAGACAGTTGATGATCTTTTCCTGAAGGAATGAATAAGTAAATCAGATGTGTCTTTATATATGACATTAAGTTTCCATTTTATTTCCTATTTCTCTTAAGCAGAATAATTTAGTTTGATTTTTCTATCTAAAATTAGGGTAATATATTGTTCTCATCAGGTGAAGTGAAATCCCCTTTACTCTTTACTTCTTTCAACAAACTCCTGCATATTGTGCCTGTTTCAATTTTCCTGTTTTACTTTTATTTTTTAACATTCTTTAAATTGGAACTCTAAAGTTCTTCAAACTGAAAAGGCTAGAACAAATAATATGAAGATAAGAGAAACCACTTGTGGGTATATATATGAAGGAAATGAAATCAGTATGTAGAAGAGATATCTGCACTCCTGTGTCCATTGCAGTATTATTCACAATAGCCAAGATATGGAATCAATTAATGTGTCCATCAGTGGATAAATGGATAAAGAAAAAGTGGTATATACATACAATGAAATACTTTACAGTCTTATAAAAGAAAGAAATCCTCTCATCTGTGACAATATGAATGAACCTGAAGAATATTAAGATGAAGTGAAATAAGCCAGGCACAGAAAGACAAATAGTGCCTGATCTCACTTATATGTGGAATCTCAAAAAGATAAATTTACAGAAGCAGAGAGTAGAATCACAGTTATCAGAGGCTGGGAGTGGGGGCTAGAGAATTGAGATGTTGGTCAAAGGGCACAAAGTTTTAGTCAGATAGGAAGAATAAGTTATGAACATCTCTGTACAGTATGGTGACTATAGTTAGTAAGTATGTATTATATACATAAAAATTACTAATAGACTAGATCTTATGTTCTTGCCACCAAAAATGGTGAGGCTGTGATGTGATGGATATGTTAATTAGCTTGATTCAATCAGCCCACAATATATACATCGATCAAAATATCTGTTATACATCATAAATATACAGTTTTTATTTGACAATTAAACCTTAATAAAGCTGAAAAAATGGTAAGAGAGAACCACTATAACTGAACTATAAACTGTTTACAATTCCAGATACACCATAGTCTTTGTGCAAAAGAAACTTACAAATGTCATTTTAGGAGGAGCCTGAATAATGATAAAGAACACATGGAAATTGCAGGGCAACGGGCCCAAGATTTAAAAAAAAAATGCCAATGTCATGAAAGATAAAAATAAATATATAAACAAATAAAAATAAAAATCTATTTTGGTGAAATATTCTAGATGAAATGAACTTGATAGACATTGCAACTAAAATGACAGCATGCTTCTTTAATTCTGAAGGAAGGAGGCATACATGTATGCATACATGTAGAGTCCAGTCCCTTTAAGGAAAAGTGATGATATTTGAATATAGACAGCATATTAAAGAGCAGTAGTATATTGTTTGGTTATCTCTCTCCCTGTCATAATTACACTGCAGGTTTATGGAAGAATAACTTGGTTCTTGAGCAACATGGTGAAATCTCAGTGTCTGCAACCAAACATAATATTTTAGCTAAAGTTGTATATATCTATGTGTATGTATATATATATAATATATATAGAAGACTCATATGTAATTTTGCTGAAAGTTATATATATGGAGAAAGAGATATACTAATACAAGTTATATGTGTCTATATATATTCTCATATACATATAATTCTCTGCTCTCTCCATATATATATACTTGTACATACATATGTGTGGAAATATATCTCATATATATAAATATTTTTCTCTATATATATGGGTGTGTATATATATATACATACATATGTGTGTGTATATATATACATATGTGTATATATATATATATAGAGAGAGAGAGAGCACAGAGAAACAGAGAAAGACAATATGACAAAATGGTAAAGAGAAAATATATTGATATTCTATAAAAGTATAGTAAGATAATGTATTCAACATTTTAAGCTAGAGAAAATATTGTAATCAAGAAAGCCTAAAGAGGTAAATATAAATTTAAATCTTTAAAAAATATAGAATATTTCATTCAGTTTGTAGTAATGTAATAAAAAGTTCATTTGTTAAACAAGCATGATTTGTCATAATCACTAAATATATGTTATATTATATTTACTATATCTCCTTTTAGTAGGGAAATGTCAAAATCATATGTTAAATATACCAAAACATTTTATGGTAGACTTGTGGCTAAGCTGGTGAAATATGGGAATTACCAGGGATTGGCATAGATCCACAAATGCATTATTCTGTATTTTTTTCTTAAGTCAGTCAGTAAATATAACTCCTAAATTTAATATATTTACTTGTTTCCTATATAATGAGGTTAATAGACTTAGTGGCTTTTATGTGACCACTTATTTCAAGAATTCTATGACTTATTTTATGCATGACATTTAACTAACAGTAAAAGCATAAAGAGAAGGTAGTTAATTATGATTTTGCTATTCCGTTTTCTCTGCATATTTGAAGGTTCCAATTACAGTGCCTACATGTGGACAAACTGCAAGTAGGTCTCATTTAACATATGCTTATATTGACCAAAGGACAATTAAAAGCCATTAAAATGACAAACAATGGACTTGGCATTATTAACCTGAGCATAAACTGGAAAAAAATCCATACTCTAGCAATTTAAAAATAATTAAAATAAGAAAAAAATCTCATGCATTTAAAACTATATTGCTTTGAAGCCAATAAAATCCACTCACGTGGTAAAAAAAAAAAAAAGAATTGGTTATTTATTCTGCAGCTGAATAAATTCTCTTAGACTCCTGGGTAAATAAACTAAGTTCTAACTTATTTAGCAAAGAAATAAAGAACAAAGATTTGTTCTGTAAATGTTTGCTTATAAGGGTGAAGGGATTGAAACTTAGGAAGATTAAAGCATTTTATTAAGGACATCTGATTAGAAAAATATAGGATTTGGATTCACATGTATTTGACCTCAGTTTCTGTACCTTTGTTAGTGTACTATATACTAAACAGCAAGTTATGAAAATTTATGTTGCAAAGTTTGAATCCTGGTCCAAATGTTTACTATGTGAACTTGGAAAGGTCTCAATATTTTCATCTTTAAAACTGAGGATAAGAAATTCTACATTTTGAGATTGATTGTAGGATTAATTGTCACATTATGTTTATTAAGAATTAAGAAGAATACAAAACAAGGCATAGCAAAAATAATTTTAATTTTGAAATATTGATAACAATGATTATATCCAAACGTATAACATTTTCATTTTACACATAAAAGAGACTCTGTCAAGTAGGCTTCTGATAATTTTTTAAAATCTCAAATACAATAAAAATGTGCAAGTAAGTCTAGAAAAAAAGCAGGTTAAATACTTTGAATGATATTTCACACCAAAAACACAGGGACTATGTCATTACAATGAAAATAAAAACATTAAAAACTGATTTTTCTTAGATTTTTCTTGTTATTGAATATTAAAACAATATAAAATAAAAAGTAAAATAATTAGCTATAATAAATACTATAAATTATATAACTATAAAAATACAATAGAAATATAAAGTAATATATAATTGAATAAGTAACAAAGTACTTAATAAATGTTTATGTTACATGACATTTATATGTGTACATGTATTTTGTTTGTATAACATAAAAACAAGAATGGCAACAACCTAATAAAAAACTGCTGATATGATTTGGCCACCTGAAGGAATAAAAACGAATAGTAAATTCAGACTTTTGGGCAGCTGATTTTAATTTCCTTTGAGTCTTTGTTCAAAGATTCAAGATCATCTCTTGCCATTCAAAATGGTACTGTGTATCTTATCATTTCATAGCATATTTATTTGAGTCAGTGATGCTAGCTGGCTGCAAGAGAGTGGAAAATGCAATTCTTTCGTCTATCAAGCGGCATTACAACAACCCACCTTTCCTGTTCAGTGTTCTTTTATTACCTTTACAATTTACAAACCATAATTTACACTGGGAAGTCTATGCAAGGGAAAACAAAGGGATAATTTTTGATGCTTAACTTTGATTCATGGAATAACATTCTTCTTGTCCATAGTTATTCTGACACATTATCAACCACAGTCATTGTCAAACACCCTTCTGGATCTTGGTATGGAGATATTCTTCAGTGTTTCATTGTTGTTTCTCCATGCCAATGTAGCAAAGGCTATATTAAATGTACTTCAACTGTGAGAAGATTGACAAATTCTACCTTTAATCAAGTAATTTTGGGAAAAAAATCATCACAAAATGCATAGTATAATAGTTAAGAAAACATAGTTATCTAAGAGAATGAAAAAGAAATGGACTATTGGGCAAACAGGGTATTGGTCTGAAATACATTTTTCCCCCCTTATCTGTGTGTGTACATTCCAAGAACCCCAGTGGATAGTAGCATATTCTATATATACTGTTTTTTCCTATACATACACACATATAATAAAGTTTAATTTATAAATTAGATACAGTCAGAGATTAAGAAAAATAATATGAAACAATTATAACAATATGCCAGCATCACTACATTTGCACTTTGGAGCCATTATGAAATAAAATAAGGGTGACTGGAACATAAACACTGCAATTTGGTGACAGTACATCTGATAACCAAAGAGGCTACTAAGTGACTAACTAAACGGTGGGGAGCTTAGACAGTGTGGGTACCTGGACAAAGGTTTCATTCATGGTCTTGGTAGGACAGAGTAGGAAGGCACAAGATTTCATCACAATACTCAGAACAGCATGCAATTTAAAATCTATAAATAGTTTATATCTGGAATTTTCCATTTAGTATTTTTAGACCACAGCTTACCATGTGTAACTGAAACTGTGGAATGTGAAACCATGGATAAGGTGGAGACTTCTGTAAGTTTCTATCAGTTTCATCCTATTTGAGTATCAAACTTTTAAACTTTCCCAATGTTTTAGACCTTTCACTCAACTATTTAATTAATAGCTTCTATCCTAATTGTCACTGCATAGTACTCTGTTCTATTTAAAATACACGTCTGGTAACGATCTTATTACATACCTTTTATTTCTTTTGTTTGCTTGTTTGTTTTTCACGGCAACTTCCAAGACAATGTTGTCATCTAAAAGAATAAACACTAACCATAAATTCAGACTTCTTTTGAGCAGCTGGGTCTCTGTGAACATTTTTAAAAAGTCAAAGGTGGCCATAATTCTACCCTCATCAAAATGATCCACTATATTTATTCCTACTTGCATATACATTTAATGAATCCTTCTATATATTGTTTTCAATGTAGTACAATTCAACTGGAATTATTAAAGTTTCCACAGGGAACTATAAATATAGTTTTTATATTTAAGCTTAATATTCAAACATATGTTCCTAAAAGAATGTTTGAGATGAAATTTCGTCCAGTTCTGAAATGTTCAGATAATTCTGAAACCAGGCTTGATGCTTCACAATTTGAGGTATACAGAATTTCATATTTGTTTTAAAGACCAGCAAAATCATAGAATATTTTGACAATGAAAGGTACTGAATTTGTCTTCTAAACAGAATAAATTAAATTTTAAAAAGATAGGCTTTTGCTCATATGTTGTTTCGTCAGCAAGTCTGTGACTAAAGGAAAAATATGTACTTTCTTAAGTCTTTAACCCATCCCTTTCTTTAATCCTCAAAGAAAAATTATTATTTTCTATTAATCAAACTGTTTTGATTATGGTTTCCAAGCATCAGATTATCATTTAGCTTCTGTTTCTCACTTACTGACTGATGTAAGAGTCTCAAAAACCCAAACTCTCACTCAGGGAATATAAACAATGACATACATGCATGAGTGTCATTTTTTTTAATAGACTTTATTTTTCAGAGAAGTTTTAGGTCCATAGCTAAATTGAGCAGAAAGAACAGATATTCCTCATATATGCTCCCACACATGGATAGCTCTCCACTTTGAACATCCCTTACCAAAGTGGTGCAGTTGTTACAGTCAACCTACATTGACACATCATTATCACCTAGAATCCAGAGTTTATATCAGGGTTCTTTGTTGGTGATATAAATTCTATAAGTTTGAACAAATATATAATAGCATATATCTACCCTTAGATTATCAGATGTAATAATTTCAAAGCCTTACAATTCTCCTGTACTCTGCCTATTCATGCCTTCTTCTCCCCAAACCCCGATAACCACTGATCTTTTTACTGCCTCCATAGTTTTGCCTTTACCAGAATGTCATAGAGTTGACAATATGTCAACAATATGTACCCTGCTCAGACTGGCTTCTTTCAGTTAGTAATGTACATTTAAATTTTCTCTGTGTCTTTTCGTGGTTTGATAACTCATTTCATTTTAGTGCTGAAGAACATTCCATTGTCTGAATGTACCACAGTTTATTTTTCCATTCACCTATTGAAAGGCATCTTAGTTGCTTCCAAGTTTTGACAATTATGAATAAAACTGCTATAAACATTCATGTGCAGGTTTTTTTGCGGACGTAAGTTTTCAACTCACTTGGGAAATATCAAGGAGCACAATTTCTGAATAGTATGGTAAGAAAATGTTTAATTTTGTAAGAAACTGCAAAACTGTGCCAGTTTGCATTCCTACTAGCAATGAATGAGAGTTTTTGCTGCTCCACCCTCACCAGCATTTGGGATTGTCAGTGTTCTGGATTCGGGCCATTCTAAAAGGCATGTATGGTATTTCATTGCTGTTTGTGTATTTTCTTTTGTCCAGGCTGATTAGGCTATAATAAAATTTCAATATATTAAGCTTCAGTAAAATAGTTTCTCTTTTGGGCTTGCCTTGTTTTTCATGATAGCTATTTTTCCCTCTTGTTGCCTGAAACATGAGGAGCTATTTCTCTGATAGTCACCCTGTGAACCTGGTAGGGATCCTGGAGGTAAAACTAACAAATGTGTAAGGGTCCCCCCTGCAGATGGGCCTCCCTGGATTTTAAACTCTTATGCTTTTCCACACTGGTCCTCTGGCAATTTGTCAATTACAGTTCAGATGCTCTTACCCTGGCACAGTTTCTCATGGAGGTTTCTACTTATGGATTTCTGTTCTGGTTTCTGGTTCTGTTCTGTTCTGTTTCTACTTATGGATTTCTGTTCTGGTGAATTAATTAATTCTCTGTATCTGCCTGTCTGAGGGCATCAGTTTGCCTGTGAGTTCATTTATCATAATGGATCTAAGAAGAGTTTTTGATTTTTCATCTTGTTTTTGCTTTTGACTTGTAGCTGGGACAGATCTGAGACTTCCACGCTCCTTATATGCTTGACTGGAGAACAGAAGTCTCCATGAGTGTCATTTAAAAATTTGGGGGAATCCTAAATATGACTGTGAATGACAATATTTCACTCTATTAATTCAACTGACATTTGTAAAAATAAAATTGAATTATGCAGTGAGAATGAAGATATTAGTTTAAAAACTATAAAAACAAACCTTAATATTCAGAAATTAACAATTCTACATGTTGCCTTCCTCTAGAATTTAGAAATATTTCAAATTGCATTTCTTCAATTTAGGTTCAGTTTAAATGCTAAAGATATTTTAATATTCTGAGCATAATTTCATTTGGTAAAGAGGTATTCATTCAGAGCTACCATGATAAATTTCCTTTTATTGTCATGCCAAGTTGAGGTCATTCTGAAAAGCTTTATTTACCTCCTTTCCAAAAAGTGCCAAATGTCTTTGATTTTCCATTTTTTTCCACATTAATCCACATAGGTGGGATTTCTTCAGTTTTGAGATTTTTAAATTATATCTATCTATTTATCTATCTACCTATCTATCTTTCTATCTTTGAATAATTCTACTAGGCTTCTAGGGAGATATTTTCTAAGTCTGTAATGTGAAGTGAGGAATAAAGGATACATAGAGAAACGTTTTTATCACTAATTCAGCATGTAGGTATAATACATGTTTAAGTAATTAAATCACAGATTCAGGAAGTAGGAGATCTGGTTGGACTTTTCAGATTCAATACTTTGGAATTTCAGTGACTTTTTCAATCAGCATGTGTATACACACCTAAGTGAAAGGCTAATTATGTTAACATTTCAAACAATATTTCTATTTCTCATATTATATTTTAAGAATATGAATGAGAATTGATTGGACTATCCCAGATAATTGCTTGGGCATGTGTTCTTTGAAAACAGATATTTCTTCAACTAACTTATTGAGAGTTTTCAGTGAAGCCAAATATGAGCTTGACAGTTTTGTCTGTTCTTTTTCTGTATTGTACTAGAATCTCATTTAAGTCTCATAATTATATTCTTAGTATATTAGCTTCCTAGGGCTACCATCAAAGGTATCACGACTGGGTGGCTTAGAACAACAGAAATATATTGTCTCACAGATTTAGAGGTTAGACTTATTCAGAAATTAACATGTCAACAAGGCCTTATCCCTCTGAAATCTGTAAAGGAAGGCTCCTTCCTTTCCTCTTCCTGCTTTGGTAGCTCCAGAAGCTCCTGGCCTGTGGCAACATAACTCAAGTTTCTGCCTCTATTTTCCCTGTGTCTTTCCGTGTCATCTTCCCTCTATGCATGTCTCTGCGTTCAGATTTCCCCTTTTTATAAGGACACCAGTCACATTAGGTTAGCCCCTCCCTAATGAACTTATTTTAACTTGATTACCTCTGTAATGGCCGGGTTTCTAAGCAAGGTCACTTTCTGAGACACTGCAGGTTAGGACTTCAACATATCTTTTTGAGGTACACAACTCAATCCATAACACAAAGTAGCTCTTTTCTCCCTTTTGAAAACTCTGCTAACACAAATTAAAGAGTATTTTATTCATGTTTTGTGTCCCATATACACATATATACTTAAAAGTTTGTATAATTAAACTTTAAAAGATAGAAAGGTGGCTGACTGCTTAGATTATTGTCTATAAAATAAATATGTTATGAAAAACAGCTTAGAAGGAAATTTTCTTTTTCTATAATGATGAGTTACATAAGATTGCAGTTGAACTAAAAATCTCAGCTATTTCTCTAGGTCGTAAAATTTCAATTCTTTGCTAAAGAAAGTGCATAATGCTGGAAAGTGAGTATGTATTTGATAATGAGGAACTGCAGAAAAAATGTAGTTCCAAAATATATTTTTTTCTTTTCATTATCTCTGAAACTTCACCTTTTTCACAGTTCAGTTAAAAATCCTATAGCTTAGATTTCACATTCATGATCATTGATCCGTTTGCAAGCTAGGATGTCAACATCCCCTTTAGAATCATTAAGTCCAGAATATCAATATTCTGGAGGGAAAGGAAAGCTTTTTATTTTTCTTTTATCTTTATGATCTACTTTTAATAGACTGAAATATAATAATGAGTAATTGTAAGTAATTAAAAATAAAATGTTTTTAATTAAATCAAAAACCTATTGCAATCATTATAATGATGTTGGGTGTATATATAAGACCTATGATGTTGTTATACATACAATGTTAACAAGGGTCGCATTTTGTTTAAACTTAAATAGAGCATGGTATACTTTTTGTATATTCACTTTGTATTCAAATATAATCCAATCATTAAACATGAAATCAGTTACTTATCAAGTGTCCCTAAAAGTACAAATTTAATTATCTTGATAAATTCTCAATTTTTTTTTTACTTTTTATTCAGTGGTATACCATTGGTAATTACTACAACAGTTTATTATCCTGACTAATAGAATATTGTCTTATTTCTAAAAGGAAAATTATCCATATATTCTAAATGATTAGGCCAAAATGGAAAAAAATACTTAAAAACTATCATTTTCTATTAAAATGAGAAATTTATTCAACTGGACATATCCTTATTTAAAATTTATGACTTATATGTTGGTCTTCTTAAAATATGTTTGGTCAATATGATATTCAATTTAATAAAGAAACTGTATGGGAATGAGAGGCATGAAATGAAATAATAAAAACTTCAGAATAAGTTTTCTTCCCTATCCTCTGTGAAATAAAACTCCATTAACAAATTTTACATATATATTGAAACTTGATTTGTGTGAGACAATGTACTGGATAAAATACATATTTTTCTGTCATAAGCCAATGCCAAAAACTTCTTTCGGTGGTTTGTTTTAGATAATGTATGCCCCTCCCAAGAGTGGCATATATTTTAAGTATACTTTTCACATATAAGTGTGATTTGCTCTACAACTGACAACGTGCAAAAACAAAGTAAGATTTTTAAAAATTTCCCACTTCAATTCAAATAATTCCTCTGATTTCCTCTCACCAAGATGAGTGAGAAGTCCATTAACTGTCTATGGGTTTCAAAAAATCATAGCTTCCTGCATTCCTTTTTATCTTAACTCCAAAATGTTAACAAAGTTTAGGAGAGAGTTTGGCACCCCTCCACACACCCACCTGCCCACTTTGAAAATTCTTTTTAATCCTCTCCATAAGGCTGAGACTTCAGTAACAAAGGTCTATTAACTCTCTCAAAAAGATCAATTTTAAAAGAGAAATATCAGATTATTCTATTCCATCTTAAATCCTTTCAAAAACTTCCCCTCCAAGTTAAGGTAAAATTCAAACTCTTTATCCTAGCCTTCAAAAGCTTATCTGCTCTAGCCCCCACTTACCTCTTCCACTTCATCTCAGATCACTCCCTTAGCCCACCAGGTTACAGCTAGACTGTCCTTCTTTCTGTTCTTGGAACATGTTAACTTTATGTCTTTGCAATAACTAGCTGGAGTATTCTTCTCCTTTCTGTTTGTCTAACTGATATAGTGCATATTCTTGATGTCCAACACAGACCTCCATTAGCAGAATGGTACACCCATACAAGGCTACTCTGGAGTCTTTTCTGTTAACCCTGGAAAATTGCCCTTAGCAATGGAAATCACCTTACCCAGTTATGGCTTAGAAGCAATTATCCCTTCCAAGGGGAATATCCTGCAGCCAATGACTTATTGCCATAAGTGTGTAAATGTCTAGCCCCCTTGTCTTAAGGAAACAAGATGTGCTGTGGTATCATTCATGCTCCAGAGGTTTCTGTGTAATCAGGCTGAGAATACACACCTTTTCCTAGATCTTTATCCTGACTGACTGTCATTTCTTTTCTCCTTTCATGTTTCACCTAAATCATATCTTCAAAAAACCTTTTGTACAAAAATTCTCATTTGAGGCACTGCTTGGAGAAAATGAGGTAAGATAGTTGGTAGCAGATATAATCCAAGAAAATGGACTTACTTTAAGAATGAAATTCTAAAGTCACATAACTTGTTGCCTAGATGGCAATGACTACTTCATGACAGGTGCCAGGTGAAACACTGCTTGTCAGTTACATGCTCCAGCAGTGTGATTGCTGGGACTTTCTTATTTTGTAAATTAGAACAAAGTACAGGTAGAAGACGTACTACTTTGTGCAATGTCCTTGATTTTTGAGACATCTGGAAGAATAACATAACCATAAGGACTTGGAATTGGGCAGATACAGTCACAGCTATGGGTTTTTTGTTATCTATTATTCACAATTTTTTAAGTCAGAAGCCATCTTTGAAAGCACTTAAAGTGACCCTAATTTTCTACAGCTTGAACTTGATGTTATAGCCATCTACAGAAATATAAGGTAGCTCTAATAAAAACCTGGTTTGCATGTTGAGACTGATGATGCCGTATACTCACCAAGGAAGATAAGAAGGTCTATTCATCACACCAAAGGGCTTTCTGGAGAGAGCAGGGCAGCTCCCTAGCAATTCTAAAAGGTCTTGAGAAAGTAGAAAAAATATACTGGTTTGGGGTGTTTATGGTGGTTAGGGTAGGGCCAAGCTTAGAGTGCTTGCTTGTGGCTTGAATTTCCCACCTCTCCATAGAGGGGGAGCACCCAGGCTTTCTTATCAGCATTCTTAGATGTGAGACAGACAATTGAGAGGAAGAGTTTAGGCCTAAAAGATGTCAGCAGTCAAACTTCAAAGCATAGATTCAGAGTCTATTACAACAGAGCAAGCTGAAAACTGAACCTTATTGTAAAATTGGGAGAAATTCAGAAAAGGTTGAATTTCTTAGACTAGTCAACTCTTCTATGCCAAAGTCAGAGTCCTGATATGGAAGAAGTGGAAGGAGATTAAGACGAAGATGTCTGGAAAGATGCACTTGAGAAACTTAAAACTAATGATTTCCCTGAATCTTCTTGGGTTTACAGAAGTGATTCCCTCTACTTTGTTAGAAGAGCAAGGCTTCTTCAACCCCTTTGCTTAAAGACAATGGGGAACTTTCAAATAAGACAGGTAATTACAATGCTTGCCTTCCTAAGGATCTGCTTCCATCTCCACTCATGGTATAAAAGCAATAACGAGGGTCAAAATGCAGCATTTTCTGACAGGGAAAGGGCTGGACCTGAAAAGAGAACCTATAAGGGGAATTTTACACTAAAAAAGCTGCAGAACATAGCTAATTTGTTCTGGTAGGGCGCGGCTAAGACTGAAAGAGAATTCTTAGGGTATTGGATCAAAGGCAGGCAGAATAGAAAGCTGGATCAGGGAGATGTTGTTGATATAGATATATTGCCTCATGTCTTAGTATGTAACATCTTGGTAAGTGTCCCAGGAACTTGTTTTAGCAGGCTGCTGAGATGATTCTTAGAAGTTTGGGGAAAGTAATGATCCATATTAAATGTAGCATAGATGTCGGACATGCCATAGTAGAATTTGGTGTGTTCCTAAATGAATCTATTATATAGCCATGGAAAATTTAATGTCTGGCTAGGATTTTTTGAAGAGTTTTGAGGAGGGTTTATCAACCTTGGCACTGTTGACATTTAGAAATTGATCGTTCCACCATGGGGGAAGGAGACTGACCTGTGCATTATGAAATTTTTGACAGCTTCCCTGGCCACTCCACACTAGATATCAATAGCACCTCCCTAGTTGTGGCAACCAAAATGTATCCAGACATTGCCAATTGTAGTCTGGGGTAGAGTGAGGACCATTGTCACTGGTTGGGAATCACAGGTCTAGAAGATACTGTATTTACCAAGTTATCAATGAATATGCTAGTGAAAAATGTTCCAGTATTGCTGAGAAGTCCAACAGTGACTCTCCAAAGTAGTCTGAGACTGACAGTAGGAGATATTGTTATAAAACTGGACTACCTAATAGGATTTGGGATAGTAATATCCTGAAATGGCAGGTGGCAAATGACAGACGTTAAATAATACCTTAAGGGGCAGCAAGATAAGGCTGAAGAATATTAATAGAACATGGGGATGCAAGGGGCAGGATCAATGGACAACAAACAAATGTATTCTTTAACATCTATAAAAAATTTATCTTTTAAATATGCATTTATTTATTTTTATTTAATTTTATATTTTTAATTATTAAGAGTACACAAAAGTTGTATATTGAATGAGCAAAAGGTTGAAGTCAGTTGCCTCGGTGAGCGCTCATGGCTCCTTCCTCACTTTTTTGTAGCTTAATTATTTCTTAGCCCAAGAAACAATTGATTGGAAGATGAGCAGAGCCCCGTGGAGAAGGACCTTGTAATAGTGCAACAAGTATATACAGTAGTAATTTTACACCTTCCTTCCCTAAACACATCTATATTAATTTACTTGGGTAATTGTACACTATGGTAAAGGAAATCTCAGACTTCGGTGGCCATTTGAGAGAAAATGCTATTGACATAAATAATAGAAATCTAAATTAACATTATGTCTTCCGTTGTAGAGCATAGGCACATATAGTCCAATCATAAAGGGGGTCCTGGCCCAGGTCTGTCCCACAGAAGATCCACTATTTCCACACTCTCACAAGATGATCATTTCTCTAATTCACAAATATATAATCTGAATGAATATCCTTAGTAGTTAGAAGAACCCACAAATTTGTTTCTGTGGAGTAACAACTATTACATTAGGAAGCACAGAGTGGAAGCCTCTGAAACTGATCCCTTCCATAAAAATATAGTAAACTATGACCAAAATCACATCACAAGAGAAAATAGTACTACCCACTAAATCCTAAAACATGTAGGGATTGTGACCCCCCATGGTATTGTCATTTAGTTCACAACATTAACTCCTAAAAAACAGTCAAACCAGGGCTTATCAAGTAAGATCACTGTAAACGTAATTGCAACTGATATGGTGCATTTACATAGGCAGAATTAATGTAGTCTCTGGTATGTACCATGTAGCTATTGATAAAGTGAGAGCCTGCTTTTACATGAAAACAGTTCAATTCACAGAGAGTATACAACAGTAAACATTGAGGATCTTTCTCTTGAATAGTTTTATTTCTCTAGTTTGCTGACATAATATACCAGAAGGCACCAGTAGCATCTAAACAATCCACAGAACATAAAATTGGCCCACTGTATTAATGGTATGATCTTGATTGACCTGATGAAAAAAAAATAGCAAGTAGTCTGAATACTTTACTATAGAGAATAGAGATAATCCATACAATTATTCAGGTATCTGTCACATTTCTGAAGTTTTTAGGCCTCCAGGGCAGGCCAAGACATTTATAAATAACTACAATATTATTAGGCCTTTTCGGAGTCATGAGCAGCATATACTACACTTGGGAATACTATTCTGACACATATATTGGGTAATGTGAATGGCCGCTTGATTTGAGTAGCACCCAAGGCAAGAAAGTTTTCTGAAACAAATCCAGACTATTGTTTGAGCCATACAATTTGCAGATCTAATGAAACTAAAGTTATCTGTTTTAGATAAAGGTATCCAGTGGTGTCTATGGCACACATTTGATAGTTGTGGTGCATATTTCAGGGTTTAAGGAGTAAGAAAGATCATGCCATTTGCAGCAGAGATATATGCACATTTGAAAAGCAAGTATAAACATGCTACTGGACAGTGGTAGAGATACAATATCTGACCATGGTATATCAAGAAAACATGGAATTAGGACTGCTCATCATGACCTGGGTGCTAGGAGACTTAATGAGTCATATAGTCAGGTAGACTTAACTAGACTACACTGTAAGATGGCAGTGGTATATCCAAGATCAGGCTCGAGTAAGCTTAACAGAAAGCAGAAAGCTACAGCTACATAAACAAGTGGCACAGACTCCTATGCCACCCATCACTTTTGCACCAAAACCTTTCCCGCAACTCCCACATCTATGCTCTGAAGTTGGTTTTCCTTTAATGGCTGACAGAGGAAACTTGCTTTACAAATAGGTCACTTCAGTATGTTAGCGTGAGCCAAAAATTGTCTTTTGCGCTACAACTTCCTAAGTGGTAGCTATAAGAAATAATAGTGAGAAGGAATCTTCCAATAGGCATACTGTTGGGAAATACACCTCGTCATCCGCTTTATTTAAAGAGAAAATTGAACCAAAAACTGTCCTAAACAATATTTATGGGCAGTGGCAAATGACTTATCTGTTTGGTCAGAGGCTTGGGAGAAGCAATATTGGAATATCAAGTATAAAAAGTCTGGAGAAGATGCATACGTGTGAACTTACAGGAAAGAACACAAGAGTGCAGATCTTTGTTTTGTACCTATTACCCACTAGAGAATATCCACTGAAGAATAGACTATGCTACTGATTCAAATTAGTAGAACACATGGATTCAGGAACCAAGAGATAGAAATGAGACTGGTCCTGTTCTCCTAGTGACCCTCTCAGGGATTTTGTGTTTCTTATACTTGCAACTTTGGACTCTGTAGTTCCAAAAATCCTAGTTCTCATAGAAGATTTGCTTCCTTCTGGGGACACAGTAAGAACTCCACTCAACTTATATAACTACAGCTGTTCATGATCGCTTTGGGCTTCTCACACTCGAAGATCATTAGGAAAATAACAGAATAATCAAACTAGAGTAATAATTGAACATGATCATTTCAGGTAGAGGGTTGTTGGCAAATATTGGAGCAGGGAGGAATATGTTTGACACCCTGATGAGCAACTGGGAAATATCTAGCTACTTTCTGCTCAGTTTTAACTGAAACTTAGCAAGTACGGCAATCTTAGCCTGATAAGTAACTTAAACCTAGGAGTTCAGAATCCTCAGAAATGAGAATCCATGTCACCAGGCAAACCACCTAGACCTACAAAGTGCTACCTGAGAAGAAGTAAATCTAGAGTGGACGTTACGGGGGGGGGGATGATAAATATCCTTTATGGCCTTGAGACAAAAAGCAGCAACGTGATCTGTAATTAATTCAGTTAACCCTTTACTTAGAAATTTTCTTAAAAATGGTGACCAGTTAGAATCCTAGAGGAGTTCTGCCCTAATGGAGTATACTTAATTTGAGGTCAAGTGGATCTAAGCAAAGCAAGTTGTGGACTATTGTCTATGCTGCTAGTGGCTTAGGGCACTACCCATCCCTTCTGGCTGGGTTTACTGCCAATTACTCATAGCCTTGCCACGTCTTGAGGAAATATTCTTGCCTAGAACCACCTCGCTCAGAGGTGGCTGTGAGACCTTGAACCCCAGCCCCAATCCCAGGGCAGTCTAAGTCAAAGATCTACTGAAAAAGGAGTGTAAAAGCATGGCCCCGTCTCCTTAACAAAGGGACGATTCTTTGTTATCATTTATGCTTCAAGGATTCCTGCTGTATGGAGATGTGGCTGCACTTTAGCTAAAACCACATCCTTGTCTTTATCTTGATTTCCTTGCTCGCCTAAAGGTGTCTCCTGAGAGTATTCCCTATGCTTCTAAACATCATAGCTAAAATTCAATCTCTTAAAATGTTTGATAACCTGTTCTAAATTTGTTAGCATAGGGTCAGAATTGATAAATTTGACTAAAGATTGTTTTCCTAATGGACCATTAGAAAACTCACTGAAAAAAGATAAGAGTTGTTAAGCAAGACCAAAGAGTTAAGGCTAGAAGTAAAGCTCAAGTTGGTCATCTTACAAATGCTATTGCTATTCTAAGCATATTTTTATGTCAGGGATCAGAATATGGAAGAAGTTCAATTTTCTGGCACCCACATTGAGAAAAGAGGCTTTGTCATGCTCAATGAACTATCTCTACTTAATCACCTCTATGTAGGTATCATCTAAATGGTAGAAATTAGATGGACTTTGTGCAACATAAACAGAATTTGTAAAACATATAATATAGATTCTAGCAATTCTGGGTAGGAAACAACCTTAAATAGATCAAAGATATAACACAACTGCATTTATGAAACATAAATAATCATCACATGTAAGTGTATATCTGCCTGAATACACATTAGAATTTCCTAAAGAGTTTTTAAAAATATCTTGAGCAATTAAATAAAAATTTCTAAAGGTGAGGCCCAGTCATCACTAATATTTTTTAAATACCTAGGTGATTATAATGTGGTGATTCTATTTATCCAATCCATAAACTTAATTTTATAAATGCAAAAAATAAAGTGCAATATTGATAATGACATAATCCCCTCTCATCATTAAAAAAAAACCAAAACAGCTATTGTATTTGGTTTTAGTACCTAGATTGTAACTTTCCTTTAAAATTAAATTCAATGATTATAGGGATATATGGTAGAGTGATATGTGATTTATGATAAATAAATGTGATACATGTATATGTTTATATGTGTGACTGTATTGTGTGTATATTTGATAATGTACCCTGTATATTATAATAATCATACACAAGTTCCCTTAAGAGGTGGCTGAATGAAAACAGAGAAGCTAAAGGCTTTCATGATTTAAAGCAGCATTCCCCAAAATGTGTTCAACAGCACAAAAGTTTCACAAATTAATAGATATTAGTAATGACCCCAACTCACTAAAACTTCCCTCTATGAGACTGAAATTTCATCAACACTCAATGATTTAGGGAAACAATGAGTTTTATATCTTTGTCTTAGATATTAATAATGTCTATTAGCATGTTTAAGTGTGGTAAAGTTTTCATTAAATAAACCTTTTAAACTTTAAGTCAGTGTTTTTAAATTTATAACACAATAGAACTTCTTTTAGACTAAGCATTGAATAGCTTATTTAATTAGTGATGTCCTTCAGATATTTTTAGGGAAAAGTTGATTTATACCTTTATTCCCTTTCCAGGATGCACAAAATTATTTTTTCATTGCCTTAAATTTTATGCTTACATTTTTTTCTTTACCAATTTATATGTAGTGTTAGAGTTACTGAAACTGTTAGGAAAATGTCTATAGATTGACATGTAGTTTTGACAACTCTCTATGGAAGTCATATTTGTAAACAAAATTTCTTAATTCCTGTATTTTAACAAGAGGCAATTGAGTGAGGTTGTATTAAGTCAAACTGGGATTCCTACTATATTATTAAAAATAATCCTTTATATATTTGTTGAATTAAATAAGTACAAAGAGATTGATTTATAATAATTGAATTAGCTTTCTCATTGACAAATACTTAGAAACCTATACTTTTGTAATCATAACTTAAATTCATCAACTTTTATCTGATATGATAATCCATTCTATGTTATAAAAAGGAATTTGAAAGTGCTTTCAAATGAAAAGGTCTAAAGAAATATTATTGTTATGAGATAAAATATTTTTCAATAATCCTCCAACTTTCTAAGCAATGTGTAGTTGCTTACACAAAATCACAACTGAACTGGAAGTATAGAAATAAAAGGAAAGAAAAAAATCAGTTCTGTAGAATTATATAAAAATCATTACCAGGCCCCTCTACTATTCCTCCCAAGCACTTGCCTAGCTTAGCTACATTTTCTGATGGGTTTGTTTACATTTGCTAGAGAACAGCCACTACCTCGGGTGCTAAAGTCAGCCTTTAGATACATGCTGGCAGCTCCCCTTGATTATGTTACTTGCAAGAACAGAATTTGGCCTGCAGTGATTCACATGGATGGGGGGCAGGAAAACAATCTTCAAAGAAGCAAAGTGGCCATGAAGCTAAGGCTCGGGAGAGGAAATGGTGAAGGGGATTAAAAGGAATGAAAAAGGGATTTTGAACAGCAGTATTGTGGGATCTCTTTCTTACACTTGTTAAACAGTAAGAACATCACAACCCCCTGGAGTTCCTAAATAGCATCTTTAACTATGAAGTCTGATACCTCAGTCATTCCTTGGGCAACATAGTATTGGCTTAAAAGTTGTCAGTCAATAGAAGACACTCTTTAAATACTGCCAGTGACTGACACTGAGGAATTTTTTTTTTCATTTTGAGAGAAAAATACCATTCTTGTTCCCAGTTTTGACTAAAATCTCATCCAATGTAAGGTGTCATGTAAAAGAAAAGAAAAATGAGGATCTCATTGATGTTGTTATTTTCTCCTATCTTTTATATGTAGTTTAAAAGGAGCTCAGTGTGTTCCTACTTATCAACCACCTTGCAGAGAGAATAGCTCTAATGAACTCCCCATCCTGCAGGCACGGTATAATTCTTCTCTTTCCCTTTTTCTTACTTTCTTTTTTCTTTCCTTTCATTTTCTTTTCTTTTTCTTTTCTTTTCTTTTCTCTTTTTCTTTCTTTCTTTCATTTTTATGTGAAATCTCATATGTTTAAATTTGGACTGTGGTTTAAATAAATGTTAATTAAATAAAAACAGTCACTATTCAGCCAACTGGTAACCACTTAGTAACTTTATTTTAGCACCTGTTTCTCTAGACCATAGTTGCTGGTATGATATTTAATAGTTTTATTGAGAAATAATTCATATATACAACATACCCATTTAAAATTTACAATTCAGTTGATTTTAGTAAATTCACAGTAAACATCACCACAGACAGTTTCAAAACATTTCATCATCTCAAAAAGAAACCTTGGCACTTTATCTATCACATCCCCATCTTTACACTCCTCCTGATACAAGCAGCCACTAATCTATTTTCTGTCTTTATAGATTTGCCTATTCTGGACATTTTTGATTTAAGTGGAATCATATATATAATATGTAGTCTTTCTTGATTGACTTTTTTCACTTATGGAATGGTATTTTTTAAGTTCATAAGTGGGCATATGAAGAGTTTGGAAGTCTTTTAAACTCAGTGAAAGGAAAAGACAGGTTATTTCAACACCAAGGGCAGAAGGGGATAGAAGGCTATGTCAAAGTTTGAAAATCATCCTTCAGAAATGAGGGAAGGTCAAAACCAGATATGTAACCACATACATAGGATGATTCAAAGATCAATCTGTGTAAAAATTAAGAGTCTTAGCTTTTGATAGCCAATCTTGACCAGGGCTGATAGCCACCAGGTATGCATAAATTTAGCAGAATCAGGTATTTACACAGATGATATCTGACCTGATTGATTATCTGTATCTGTGACCTGTCTGTTAAAAATAAGAACATCCTGAATTGGCATAGCTGTTTTTCAGGATATTACCCTTGATTAAGTCCTTGGTTATAGTCACCAGCTATGCTCAGGACAGGCAAAATAGAATAATCTAAGGATTCTGGGTGCCTAGCCCTAACACATTCAGGGTTATCTGCTTGTAATAAAGAGAATTATCCAAAAATATCCTCTGTAAAGAAGCAGAGCATTTTTAGGGCTGAGCACACTGTTCCTAAAGGAGCTAGTAGGTCTAATTTCAGGGACTTGGCACTAATCAAAATAATAATTTTTTTAAAAAGTCTTCTTCAACAGTATACTAGGTAAACACACATTGGAATTTAAAATTGTCTCCATGAAAGCAGAGGGGTGTCTTTAAAATATGGGGTATGAGTTAGACACACAGCTAATAAGGATTGCTAGACTGCGGTGGTCTCCAACAGCACAATACATTAAGAAAATATCAGCAACTTTCCTTTTAAAATGCTTTGATATACAATTGTACTTCAGGAACATCATTCAGAAAAGTGATTCTTTTGAATTTGGAATGTGCCATTTTTATTTTTAAAGCAGCATAACATTTTCGTGCTATTTTTTAAAAAAATCCAAAGCAGAAATTTCATGGGATTTTAAAGTAATTTCTTCTGCTATGTGATATAATAGAAACTGTATTTTGTAACTTCTAGTTTAAAAATACTTCTTCAACCCATCACCCCTTATTATTCAAACAATTCTGTAGCTATATCTTGTTACACTCACACTTAAGGAAACTAAAACTTTGAGAGGTTAAGTCACTTTTCTAAGACCCACAGCTATCACAATGGTGAAACTTCTATTTAAATCTAGGTCTCTAATATCAAAGCCCATGTGATTTCCACTATTATTCATCATTATATAGAAAAATTATTTTAAAATACTAAGTAATTTTATAATGATAGAAAAGTGTGATCACATTCTTTAAAGAAAACTCGAAATAGTATACTCATTAGCAAAGATTTTGAAATCAGATCTGGAATCACATCTTAGTTCTTCCCTATCAAAAAGAAGACATGAGAAATTGCTTAGTCACTCTGATCTTCAGTTGTTTCATGTGTTATTATATACAGAACATAATACCAAATACTTTAACAATAGTGCCCGATAATGTTATTATAATAGTTTTTTTTTTTAAGTTTCCAAGAACCTTTTGAGTAATATTAATCCTAGGGCTCATCTCCCCATCTCTCTCAAAGTTATTTTTCTTTTATATGTCATAGGAGCCATCACTTCACAGAAAGTCATAACCTTCATATTATTTCTGTATGATAAAAATACACTATACCATTCTACTCTCTGGGGATTAGAAGACTCTGTGTGTGTGTGCGTGTGTGTGTGTGTGTGTGTTGATTTAGTTTGATTTACTTCCCTGAGAATCTCCACCACTTCAGTACACATTAAAATAGCTCATTTGTTTGTTGTGACTACAATCCATGTAGAAAAGCAGTCCCTGGAACAAAAGTTCTATTTCACCCCTGCTGAAGACTGCAGAAAATTCTGGCTTCTTCTCAACATAGAGAAGATAGCATCACCCTTTCAAGTGTGAGATAGAGCAGCAATGTTGGAAAGCACCTGGATTCGTATGTCTCTCACCCATAGAGTTTTAAAATGTTTCTGACATATTGTTAGGTAGTTAGCAAGGAATTCCGGGTCTCCTAGGGATGGAAGTTTGTGCCTTGCAATTGCAAAATTTGTGCAATTGCCCAAGAAGAAGGACAAGGGTGGGCCCCAGGACCCCAGGCTCTCATCTTGATCCTGCTCCACTTTAATCCTGTCGTACATTAATCTTGCCCTGAGCTATTGCCATATGTGGAGTAGGAGGGAATACCCTACAAATCTGCCAATCAGAACTTGGTGCACCAGCTGCAAAAGAATGCAGAGGACTCTCTAGCCCACAGGGCAAGCACCATAGGCACCGTAGAGTCCAGAAAGTGATCTACAGCAACGTGCATGTGTAGTAAGACTCAAGTCATGCAACTCCCAACTGTTCAAAGTGGTTCCATAGGGAGGTCCCAGTCTAGGCACTATAAAACAAGACACACACCCTAACTAGGCCCTTTCTCTTGCTCTCCCTTTGATGCAGCAATGGATCCAGTCATCATCTGTGGTGTATGTAGCACACTCTGTAAATCTATATCTTGCTTTGCTCTTTAATCCTTTCTCTCTCTCTCCTCAATAAACCTCATTTTCGTGCTTGCTTTATTTTGATGCATCTGGTCATTCTTCGGCCATGAGCGCACTAAGAACTGACATTTTGGACTGAAATCTGACAATATTACATCTTCATTACAAGTAAAATCCCTGTGAGATAGGTCATTATTTTAAGTTATGTTTCCAGAATTTCTAGTTTACAGCCCAGTGTACAATTGACTGTGTTTTAAAGCTTTTGAGCTAGATTATCTTTAATTTCTTTATTAGGTTTTGTGTTCAATTTTTGTTACATACTCAGGAAAGTATGTAACAAAACAGTACTTCCTTTATGTGACATTATCTGGCCATAAATTTTCTATGGAAGCAAACTTTCTAGATAATTGAAGATTAACTCTTTGTATCTCATGGCTTTATACTTTTTAATGTTTTCATACAAATTTGTTTTATGGTACCCAAAATTTGTTTTAATTAGGTTTGATGAGACACAGGCACAAAAATGATTGGCATAAATGAAAAAAAAAAAGTGTATTATTCTCATAGTCTCCCAGAAACAAGAGATTCAGCACACTGTGCATGGGAAGTGCCTGGGTAAGGTGAGCAGGCAGAGAGAGAAACCATGGGCACAGCCTTTATTGTAGCTTTTGTGGGAAGGAATGGGCAAGGCAAAGTAAGCAAGCTAATCAGGTCTAGAATTGGATATTTTGAATAATTTTGGTAGGCTCTGTAGGAGTAGTTCCTATTTGTCTGTTCCCTGGCTCTGGGGTGCTCAGGTCAGCAAGGAAGTATCCCAGAGTGTGAGAATCCCATAAAAGGAGGAAGTGGGGTAGAGACTTGGAATTGGTTGATTTGCACACCAAAGGCATGCTCTCAAGTAAGTCCTTTGCTATCTCTTAGAAAAAACTAATCTTGGTGGGACAGTCTCTCCCAGGTCAGCAAGGCCCCAAATGCCAGAGAATGAAGAATACAGAACACAAGAAAATACAGTTAATACAAACATATTAGAAATGCATTATTTTATCACTTTTGAAATTATCCCCTAACCAAACTTTTAATGAAAAAATTATTTTTGTTAAAAGTAAAGCACCATTTTACATGGCAATATAGTCATGGTGAAATAATTTCAAATTACAGAGATTTTTAAAGTTATTCTTGATTCCACTCTATGAAGTTATTTATAGGTTGCAGATTTATAATTGAAACAAGGAAAAGACAATATAACTGCTATATAATTGAGCTGCTAAATGTATTTGAATTAAAAAGCCAGTAGATAGATTGTTTTAAAATATCTAATGATCAGTTTTTAATATATTATTTTAGAACTCTCTTTTGTGAGATTTCCAACTATAATGTCTTATTTCTGATATTAAGCCTTCTCTGCTTCATCTCTATACAACTCCTTGCTCTAATCTACAATGATGAGGAACTTGAGATAAACACCCTTTTTGAAGTACACATGAATAAACACAATAACTGGCATGATCCTTACAATATGCTGCATTTACATGAGCTATTTTGACTCCTTTGATCACCTTTTGGCAGAGTGCCTAATTCTCTGTATTGTTTATTTGATTTCACCAAGAAAGTGAGGTTTGTACCAGTGATTTGTCATTCTATGCCTAAATTTTGCAGCATAGTTATGCATCATTTAACAACACAGATACATTCTGAGAAATGTGAGGCAATTTTGTCACTGTGTGAACAAAATTGAATTAGGACTTAAAGTATAAGTTGAGTTTATTGAACAGTAAGAGTAAGGTGTCTTGGTGTCACTATGACATGGCACATGTACGTTTTCAGAAGATATTGACTAGACTCAAGACATGCTACCCATAAAATGTAACTTTGGCATTTGAGAGAACAGCAGAAGCAATAAGCTCACTCTCACCTGTCCCCCACCCTTGAAGCAGGTCATAAAACCTGAGAAAAATTGTCTCACCTTCCCTGAAGCAGGTTGTAAGATCCTCATGTGAGAGATGCTCTCCCTATACCTGGAGGAAAGATGTTAAAGCCAAGAAGAATATGAACAGACAGGTCTTGTTACATTCACCCCAGTTTATTACCATTAGATCGTATCCACTTTGTCCAATCACATTTCCCACAACTTTCTACTCCTCATTAAATCTAAGCAGAAAATTATTCAAGATTCTCTGTTTCTTTAGGTTTTCATTTCTGAAGGCTCCCGTGTAATGTAATACTTATACTAAATAAATTTGTATACTTTTCTGTTTTTAATCTGTTTTTCCCTCCTTGGGGGCTCAGCCATGAACTTAAGAGGAAAGAAAGATATTTATTTTTTTCTTACAATACATGATCCGTGGTATTACCAGATAGAGATTTTCTCTCCTTTTTAGTGTTTCTTTCTTGCTCATTATTCATTTCTTAGCTATAGATCTAATACTCATATCTTTAACAGTAACTGTCATCTTTCCAATCAATTAATATACCAAATATCTTCTGTCTCCCAATCTTACTTTTTATCTCCTGGATTTACAAACAGATGAGCACACACAGAGAACCAATAGACACACAGAGTCCAGGATTGATGTAGGATTTTGAAGTTCTATGACATGGAGTTTGAGAAAACTTTTAACATACATTAGCAGAATTCTTCTTTAAGTCTCAGCCTTCTGGCTCCACAAGTAAACAAAGAAGGAAGATAAACAAGAAAAACATGACAACAATGAGCAAATAGTATTTTATCCTTTCCAGATCTGTGCCTAGAATTACAAAGCAGAGTTCCCCTGGTGAGCTGAAATGGACCACATTCAATCCTGGGCCATATTTACACCTCATAATACTTAGACATAAGGGTGCTGGTCTATTTCATCGTTTGTAATTGTCTAAGCTAAGACTGGTTTTTAACACAGATCTGTCCTGGGAAAGCCAGAACATGGCAGAAGCCTTTTCTCATGTGAAAGTGGCATCTGACCTTGATGCTTTGGCTGCTTGGAGAGAAAAAAAAGAGGGAGAGTTACCAAGACTGCCTCCAAGGCTTAGGCATGGGCCAGTTGTCTTTTTCTGAAGAATAGGTTCAGTGGGGATGACAACATCAGAGGGTTCAATCCACATGCAGGATATTTTATCATACAGCAAGCACACCGAATCATGACCATGGCTAAATATTTGCCCTATCATGTGAGCAATATGTTTATTATACCTTTCTTTTAAGCATGAATCATGTGGAAAAGGGTAGGAACCATGGCTGAATCTCTCTTTTAGGTTCTGTGAATAATAATGCCTCTCTCTCTCTCTCTCTCTTTTATACTTTATCAGGAATTAAAAGAAAAAACACTTCTAAAAGAATTGCCCAAAATGGAGTTTTGCTTTTATTTTAATTTACCTTAGATCTTAAGCTGAATTTTTCTTTTTCATATGCTTATTTCTACTTTTATTTGTTCAACTGTCATTTTTTTCTTTCTTTATTTGTAAAAGTTCTTAAAATATTCATGTAACAAATATAATTTGAGGCTTACCCTCCAAGCTATTACCATGAGCTATACATGATATTAGTGCTTCATATACAGTGTAAAAGTTGTCAGAACCAATATGGAGTCACTATTGTTAAAAAAAATCTTGACAAATAGAGCCAGGAAAGGCTGTGAGGAGAAAGTTCTCATGCTCACATGTCTGATAAAAAATTATCACAAAAGACTGCAAAACTCACAGCCTTGCACGAAGACCATTGCAACCTTACACAAAAATAACCTCTGCATGTATCTCCCCAGCAGCTGCCTATCCAAATTCAGATTGGTGTCATTCTTGTTATTGATCTTTATAGTCAAGGATAATTACCTCAAAATACTTATGTAATCCTCTTCATTTTCCATTGAAAATGTTTTCTTTCTTTACTTTCCTGAATATGCACATAGTTTACTATAGCACATGTATTCCCACTACAATGCCCTGCTCCTAAACAAATATCCTTTTCTTATTTTAGAGAGCCTCTCTCTGTTTGTTATTTACTTTGACAACAGGAATAAAATGAGCTGTGCTCATGCACTTTACATTCTTGTAGGAAAAGACAAATAATACACCACAGAAATAATAAATAAGTAACTTATAACTTTTGTTAGAAGATGATGCATATTGTGCAGAAATGAAATAAAATAGAATAGAAATAAGAGAATAAGGATTTCCAGATTGGGGCATTTTAAATAGATTTGTGAGGGTCAGTCTCATTAAGGAGGTTATATCTGAGCAAAGGTAAGGCAGGAAGCCAATTGCAAATCTGAGAGAAGAGTGCTCCAGGCACAAAGTTCAGCTAAAGCAAATGCCCTAAGGATGGAATGTGCTTGTCAGGTTCAAGAACAGCTAGAAGGCCAATATGCAGGAGCAAGTAAGGAAAAGAAAAAGCCAAAATGAGTTGGGGGTGAAGTGGCGGTTGTGGGGTGTCGCAGCAGGAAGGTAAATCACATCGTACATGGGAGATCATTGTAAAACAGTTGATTTTAACACAAATAAATTGCAGAATTTTGAGCAAAGAAGTAACCTAATCTGATATATATAAATGCATATGTATATATATATTTATATATAATCTGCCAGATTATGTTACTCTTTTAAGATTTTACACAAGCTTATACGGCAGAAGAAAAAGAGCATAAAAGAAATCTTGAAATAAAAACCAAATTTTAAAACTAAATTTTAGTTTCTTTTCACTGAAGTTAGAAAAAAGTATTGAAACCCAGAATAGCAATTATAAGTAATAAGAATAAACACAAGAACATGCCAAAAATTCATCCTATCTTTAGATATAATATCAGATAGTCATGAAGTTTTTTCTTATCAATAACCAATTTTTATTCAAATTTTTCATTTTGAAGACTATTTTTGACTTTATTTTGTCTAATGGGAGAGATTACTTTGATGCATCCCTTTGGAATTTTGATAATACCCAGGTATTCATCACATCCAAAACAACACAAGTAGAGATTTAGGAACATTGTACTAAAAATTCAAGGCGTATGTCAACTTCTGTTCTAAACAAATAATACATGCAGATTCAGAAAGAAGGTATCATAGCAATACATACAATGAACACCATTTTCATAAGCATTCATTGGTGACAATAGGTTTGGAAAACTTGCGATGCTTCACAGCTTCAAGGAACCACCACTAATTCAGGAAAAGATTGGTAGCTATGCACAGAGGCAAAAGTTCCCAATGTATGCCAGCTCTCAATCCTTCATTACAAAGCCATCACTCTGGTTGCTGTTTTACAAAAGCCTGAATATTGCAGGTAAAACTACTACTTAGGGGACTCTGGCAGTCTTCTACGCATGAAGATGACCATGTGACCTAGAAGTAACAAAAAAGTTCTGAGAGATGGTCAGAATTTACATACACTTAGAAGTTAGAGGCAACTATATTGATAGAGTAAATGAGGACTGAAAAAGAAAAAGAAGTATGAAGAAAGTCCCCAAGGTTTTTGGACTTGCCAAGTGGAAAGAGGAAGTTACTGTGAATTGTAATGGGGACAGTCTTGGGTGGACTGAATTTCATAGATAGTTTCAGAGTTCAGAATGCCCAGGAGCCACTGGCTGTGAGCACCAGCACCAGCGCCAGCCAGAGCTGGGGTCTCGGTCTTGCTCAGGTTGGTCTCAAACTCCTGACCTCAAGGAATCTTCCTGCCTCTGACATTCTCTTGAAAACCAGACCTGACATCCATCATTTGTTTTCCACATATAAAGTAATTAGACTCTCTGGGCTTTTAATCCTCTAACTGGAAGGGTCCTGGAACTACTTACTCTATTCAGGAAGAAGCCCCATCTAAACAAAAGAAAATTCAAAAACAAGAAGCAACAGCTGCTCAGGATGAGAAAGAATCAGTGAAAGAACACTGGAAGTATGAAAAACTCAAAGCAAAAGGACACTAGCTCACTAACAACAGTTACCAACCAAAATGTAAGTATTGAAATGACAGATAAAAAATTCAAAGTTCAATATTTGAACTTTTTAATTTTTCGGACGTATATGCTGAAAATATTTTTCCCCTTTAATATTTTTGTTTTAAATTCTGCCTATATTTGCTTTCAATATCTAGGAATGGTATAATATGACTCCCTCTTTGATTATTCAAAACTATTTATTATGTAGCTACTATGTGTTAGATATTATAATCAATGTAAATAATATCCTTGCTTTCATTGCATTTATAGTCTATTTGTTGGGAGAATACTAAATGAATTAATAAATCATTATTAGACATTATATGTGTGTGTATATATGTATGTATGTCATTTGATTTATATGCTGCCACATAGTGAAAAGCATAAGATAATATTTTTTTAAAGTTTTCCACTTATGGAGGACGTCTACTTAATTGGGTCACTCAGGAAAAACCTCTCAGAATACAATAAATTTGAGCTGGCATCTGCATGAAAAAGGACGTAGTCATGGGACTATCTAGAAGAATAGGATAGGGAGAAGTAAGCGCAATGGGCCCAAGGCAAGAGAGTTTTTGAAATGTTCATAGTGTGGCAGGACCTCAATGAAGAAAGAAGAATATCAGGATGAGTGGGGGAGTCAGTCAGGGGCAAGCTCATGTTAGAACTTATAAGGCAAGGAGAAAATTTGAGCATTTTTCTAGATGTGATGGGAAGCTGCTAGAGAACTTTGATTGGGGGAATGTCATGAAGAGATTCACATTTTGAAAAAATCATTTGGAAAAAAATCGGCAAAGATATATATGTGTAAGTGGTGGTAATATTGGAAAATGGAAGACCATTTGAGAGTAGATGGCAATAGTCACATCTAGATATGTTGTTAGCGTGGACTAGGATGGTATTGGTGGAAAGGAGATTTCAGAGGTATTCTGAGGATTGAGAGACTTGAAGGATATCTCAAAGAGTTTTGACCTGAGTCACAAGACAGAGGTACCATGACGAGGATGAGAGATATTGGGAGATGTGGTTTGGCTGGAATTTAAAAGTTTGAGGTACTTTTACATATTATGTATTTAAAAGGAAATATTTCCTTAGTAGTTAGATATTTATGTCTGGAGTTCAATGAAGATATAACAGTTGTACTTGAACTTGAACCTGTAAACTTGACTTCTCTGGAATAAGAAACCTAGGAAGTTAGTATAGATAAAGAGAAATAATCTAAGAGCCAAATACTTAGAATCTCAGAAGTAGCCAATAAAGACAAATTGATTATATTTTAAATATATATCTCTTTTGGTGCATGCTTAGAAATTGAAGGACTTTTTTAAATATGATGAATTTTGGTTTATATATTTCTTGATAGATAAGTCAAAATTATAATTATTTTAGGATAAACAGAAGACACTATCGTTACCAAAGTTACTTTTGAAATTCTGTTGGAAAGAACCATGTTTAGACGACAATCTGGAGACTATATATTATTGAAAATCTGTCATGAAAAAATTTCCCATGATAGACAATTATTAGATCAATATATATAAAACAAAGACCAGCCCTCAAAGATTTAAAAATCGGTGTGGAAAATAGTTTAGAAAGATAAAATTGTCAACTCAGCTGTCCTCACTCATAAACTGACCATCTTTGTAGATCTGTTGCTTGGCACTTAAAGTTCAATGTTACAAGGAAATTTAATCACCGAGTGCTCTACATACTCTTGCTATTATCTGCCGTGCTTAGTACAGTTGCTGTGAAAAGAAAGTCTGGGTGCTGGCAAAGAGAACAAAGCCATGGGCAGATGACTATTTCATCAACAAGATCTCTAATCATACCCTACTATCTGCCTGAAGGAATATCCTTTCTCAAGCTAAAGCTCAAGGTTTTTAGTAGGCTTCACCTCACCTTTATTTGATAGTAAATTAAATGACATAATCTCAGATGTAAGTGCAGGAAAATGGATATGAACTTCGGAGATGCCAAAATTTGAAATCAAATCTCAACCCTCCTATTAAAAGGTAAGATGCTTCCTTGAGAATGTTACTTAACATTTCTGATACTCAGATTCTATTTCTGTTAAAAGTAGATGAACAGCTATTTCTTTCATGAGATTGTAATGTTAATAAATGTGATATCAAACACATGTACATTTATTTAGATAAATGTGTAGTACATTTTAGGTCCTCAATATATAGTAATTCATTGTTTTCCTGAAAGCACATTAGTATTTTGAGTTTTAAAAAACATTCTAACACTGTAAGGATATAAGAGTGGTAGGAAATGTGTGGTTTATTTTTCTGACCTTCCCATTTACTTTTTCTATTAAATAATTCAAAAAATAAAAATATTGAATGTATATTAAGAAATTATATTTTAGTGCCTCAGAACACCATGCCAGGCAGTGCAGGTACTAGGAATACTACAGAGAACAAGATATGTGACCAAGTACCTGCTCTGGTGGCAACTGAATTCATTTGAAGCTTTGAGTTCTAATATTTAATTATTGATAATATCAAAGACTGAAGAAAGATTATACCTTTCAGGAACAAGAAGATTCAGGACATTACGGAAATTATTTAACTATGGGATTCAAGGACTCAGTGCTAAGAAGTGAGATGTGGCCAGGTGTGAGGTATGTGAGGGAAAGAAAAAAGACTCAAGATGCCCAATAATGTTTGGGAGGGAAGAGAGTCCAGATTGAAGGAAGGTAGGAGTGCTCAGGGGATTTATATTTCTCTCTTCCTGTTTGACCTTACTTTTCCTATTAATACCTTTAATCCAGCTCTCACGGACTCCTTCCTAGACTAACCCTGAGAAAAGCTAAAGAGCCTGGATGGACTGAAAGTGAAAGTATTCTTGACAGCGGTGATCTCAGGACAAGGGGAAAGAATAGGATGCAGGTTATCCTAAGTAGTGATGACAGAGACAAAAGGGAGTGCATTCACTACAGAATGATTTACTTTGACATTTTTTTACAGGCTATGCTAATGGTCTATCAAGATGTTCAGGTCCAGGCGCGGTGGCTCACACCTGTAATCCTGGCACTCTGTGAGGCAGAGGTGGGAGGGTTGAGCTCAGGAGTTCGAGGCCAGCTTGAGCAGGAGCGAGACCCTGTCTCTACTAAAAATATAAAGAAATTAGCTGGACAACTAAAAATATATAGAAAAAATTAGCCGGGCATGGTGGCGCATGTCTGTAGTCCCAGCTACTTGGAAGGCTGAAGCAGAAGAATCACTTGAACCCAGGAATTTTAGGTTGCTGTGAGCTAGGCTGATGTCATGGCACTCTAGTCTGGGTAACAGAGTAAGACTCTGTGTAAAAAAAAAATGTCCAGAGGTTTCAATAAAAATGCTTTAGCTGAAACAAGGGTCTGCTAGATGAAGCATGGGAACTTCCATTTCTTGAAGAAGAGCATCTCTATTTTTTCTAGTTTTATTTATTGATATTTGGCATATACTTTTTCATGACAAGATTTTTTTTTCTCAGGGAAAAAGAAGGAAAGACTGAAGGAAGGGTAAAAAGATAGATGAATAGAAAAAAAAGATGAAGGGAAGGAAAGGAGAATGATCTCTGTTTTATGTATAGATCATAAAACGCCCATGTTAAAAGTTATTTGGTAGAGGTAATAATACCTCCAGTTGTAGGGAAGGGAGAGTTCAGTATATAATGGAATGGATGGCAGTGATCAGGAAAGTTTTTATGGGGAAGGTGGAACTTGAATTCAACTTTGAAATCTATGCAACATTTACATAAACAATGGGAAGGGAGAACACTTTAAAGGTAGAGAATTAATTCAAATATATAGATTCAAGAATAATTATCAAATGTGTCTGTTCTTGAAATACTTGAATACTGTGCTCTCATGGTGTCTATTATTTGTCCCTGTGCCTCCCCTCTCCCTCAAACCAAAGAGAATTTAGTAAAGTTTTCTATTGGCCACCAATCTTTTCTTCCTCTCATACATGTTAACTTACTAGTATTGAAACCCACTTTGACAAATTGAAAACAATTACGTTTTCATCAACATTGAATTACAGACATAAAATATTGTATGTGAATTATAATTTGATAAATGGGAACATTCTGGGTCACATATTGAGTCCAGATGGTTACAGTGCCTTTAATGCATGTATCCATTTGGCATTGCCACATTCGTGTACAGTCTCCTCATTTATGTTTAATGATGGATAGATTCCAAATAATACAAGATGTTCTCCAACATGTTAAACTTCTGGTGAGTAAATGTTCAGTCAGTGAGCTTTCTCTTCCCAATACACCCTGTACTCTAGGCATAACTGTTCAAAGATGATCTGAACTTCACACAGCTTAACTGATATTCTCTACTCCCAGGCAAAGGATAGAATAAAATAAATGATTGCTTCCCTCCAAAAGAGGGAAATGTTCTTAACTTAAACTGTGAAGTTTGCAGTGCACCTGAAATTCTGGAATGTTTTCTTCAAGCTATGGTTAAATAGTAAACTTTGGGCAACTGTCAATGTAGTCTAGGTTTTTTGGACATTGGCTATTTGCAAAGCTGTCGACAGTGAAATTAGGAAAGCAGGAAAATGTTGCTTTCAATATAATTCAGGTTTACTTATGTTTATATCTATTAACTTTACTACCAATGCATCACTCACCTACCAGGCTTTCCTATCATCAATTTCCTTATTTTTAACCCAGAAGCAATGTTTCTAATTTGTTTTTCTTGAATGTATATAAGGATTTTCAATCTATTCTAAAATGTTATAGCTTCCCACTACCTACAAAATATAAACTGATATTATTTGGCATGATAGGAAAGTTTACTCACATTCTTTATCCTCTCTAGCTCTGTAGTATTGTCTTCTTTTTTCCTTTCTCTATTTTTCATTAATGAACTTGGCATTCCATTCAAACTAAACTATTTTTTCCTTCATTCTTCAATAGGCCTGAAGACAAATATTACTATGAATGGTTACATCTGGGATTCCTGGGATTAGCCCCTAATTCAACTCAATCCTTTGTATTTATTTGGTCAGCAATACCATATGACTTCCATTCACTAACTACCAAGTTTATACAAGGAACGGGCATTAAGATGTCTAAAACAAGATATACTCACACCCTGATACGGTTCACATAAACTTTGCACTTGGTTATACCAGACCACCCTGCCCCATAGTCAGAGTAAATGACTATGTGCTTCTCAGAATAGGAAAGAATAAACAGATCAATATAAAATTCTTCAATTTTAGAATGATAAAATATGTTTCTAGAACCAAACTGATCCCCAGCTTCACTACTTCTAGCTAAGTAAAAATAGAGGCTGTTCTACTGGGAACATTCGTTCTCTAATTTTTCTTGAGTAACACAACACTGATCAATGTGCACAACTAAAATACTACATTTCTCAGCCTCTTTTTGGGACCATGTCACTAAATTTTGGACAAAGAGAAAAAAGCTGAAGTGTTGCATAGGAACTCCAGAAGACTTCGTGAAAGAATGTGGAGGGTTTCTTGTTCTCCTTCTGGTATCCCAATAAGTATGTATTAGACCTTTTGACAATGTCCTGAATTTTTTGGAGGTTCTGTGGGGTGTTCTTTTTCCCCATTCTTTTTTGTTGTTGCATTTCAGTTTGGGAAGTACATATTGATCTATCTTGAAGCTCACTAATTGTTTCCTTATCTATGTCTAATCTACTTTGAACCTTCGACTCTTTCTTAGTGTTTCTTTCTCCCTGCTTACATTATCTATCTGTCCTTAAATGTAAATATTAATCATAGCAATTTTAAATTTCCATTTGATAATTCCCAATTCTGTGTCATAACTCTGCCTAGTTCAGATGTTTGCCTTGTCTGTTCAAATAATTTTATTTTTTCATTTTGGTACACGTTTTAAGTTTTTGCTGGAATACATATATGATGCATCAGGTAATAAGGACTGAGATAAATAGGCCATTTTTATGAGCTTTTTAATTTAGCCTAGGAGTTGGGCTGCTTTTAATGTTTGTTAAAGTTTTAGGTCCCAGAGGCTTCAAATTCCTCCATTTTCCTTGTTTTTGTCTCCCTTTGTGTGCTTCCCTAAGAACTTTTTTTGCCATTTTTTTTATTTCAGCATATTATGGGGGTACAATTGTTTAGATTACGTGTGTTGCCTTCCCCCCATCCCCGCTTCCTGCCCGGAGTCAGAGTTTCAAGCGTGTCCATCCCCCAGAGGGTGCTCATGGCACTCATTATGTATGCATATACCCATCCACTCCTCCTCCCTCCCATCTGCC
>VBSM01002608.1:76312809-76324258 GCA_008086735.1 Cheirogaleus medius | reverse complement strand
GGCACTCATTATGTATGCATATACCCATCCACTCCTCCTCCCTCCCATCTGCCCAATGCCTGATAAATGTTATTCCTATATGTCCACTTAGATGTTGATCAGTTAATACCAATTTGCTGGTGAGTACATGTGTTGCCTATTTTTCCATTCTTGGGATACTTTACTTAGCAGAATGGGTTCCAGCTCTATCCAGGAAAATACAAGAGGTGCTACATCTGCATTGTTTCTTATAGCTGAATAGTACTCCATGGTATACATATACCACATTTTATTAAAGAACTTTTTAAAAAGAGTCTACACTTTGCAGCTCTTACCATTGTAATCCACTGTTATGGTGGTAGAGCCTTGTTGATGAGGTGGTAAGTTGTGGGAGAAGCAAAATGTTCTATAATTGTATGATTAAATCTTATTTTTTACTGGGCTTTTGTGACAAGGCTGTGCTCTTCACTGATCCTCCCCAACTTAAATGAGACAAGAATCCTAATGGGGGCTGGAGTTGAAGAAATATTGTCTCTCTACATGGGATAAAGCTTTGGTAAAGTCTTTCTACTGGATGGAGACCATTCTGGGTAAGTTTACAATGATTATACCTCCCCTCTCTTGCCAGATCATTGGGGGGATCTTTTTTGGCTCTTCACTACCAGAACCTGGTGTAGTTCCTGGAGGCAGTACCCACAAAAGTGTGGGTGGCATCCTGAGAATGCAGAACCCCAATTTTTTCACTCTCAAGTTAATCTACACTCAGTAGACTACAGTTTGTCACAATTACTACCTACATCTTCCTACCACTTTATAGTTCAGCAGCTTCTGTCCAGGTAAGCAGATCTTGGCTATGACTATCTGATTTCCCTTTCTCTCCAGATATGAGGCTGCTGATTTGCCCTATAACCAGACCTCAGTTCTCTGATGGGTACAAGAAAAGTCACTGATTTTCAGTTTGTTCAGCTTTTTGTTGTTTTAAGACAGGAGTGATGACTTCTAAGCATTTTACATGTTGGATCTGAAACATGAAGTTGAGTCTACACTTAACAAAATATAAAGTATTTTGTGTCTGAGGCCAATATGTGTGTGTGCCAATACCAAATCGAACCCTATATAATTGGCACTTTCCCCTATTATCACATACACACATATACATAAACACACACACAAGTAGAAAGATTTTCCCTTCAATTCACCTATTCTCCATAGATGTCTAGATATTTATTGGATTTTAAAATAAGTTTCTATAACTCTAGTATTCATAATAATTCTCATTATTTATCTGTTAGTTGTAGTAGTGACTATAATAATGTTTGCTTATATGATGAAGCACTAAGGATAGTAGACCCAAATATTAAATTTTTAAATACTCGATCTTAAAATGCTATTGAAATCTGAAAATTACATTTCTGTCATTATCAGGATAATTTCTGATAAAACTAAAGCACATGCTTTTTCCTAAGGCTATTATTCATGTAAGGGAATAACACAAACATTTCTGCTGTTTTAATTTTCTCATCTTACCTTCTAGCCATTTGAAAAATATTCAGAATCCCTGTCCTCAAGGAGCTCATAGGCTGACTCAATCTGCATCCAGAAGAGATTTAGGTTTGAACGCACTAGGACGGTGACTTTCAAATGTCAGCCTATATCAGAATCACATGGAAGTCTTATTTAAATACATATTACTTGGTCCCTCCCTCAGAATACCTGATTTCACAGGACTGAGGTGGGGACAGAAAATTTCTATTTCTAAATATAACCGTTAAGAACCAATGTCCTAAGTCATCTCCTGTATAGATCAGTTGACTTCTCTTTTTGCATCTAGAATTGTGCTATTGAGAATAGTCCCACAAATAATTTCTATGGGGCTTATTCTGTCATAAACCCCAGTTGAAAAAGGCTGCCAGAAAATGGCATAGTATTTAATTAAGGTACCTCTTCCCTCTTCCTATCAACTGTGCCGGGACAATGTGAGAATGTACAATAATAAGGAAGTTTTAATATCTCTAAGATTCTTTTGAAAATCTCCATGCACTACAAATAAATCTTACGTATTTAATTTTATCCAATTACACCTCTTGGAATTGACCTAGGATTAGAGTAGTTCAAAGGAAACTAGTTTGAAGGAAAGTGTCTGTTAAATATCTCATTTAATAAATTATCGAAAGTTTTGTAAACTGATAAGAACATTGATTTTCAGAAGGTACAAACATGCCTTTCTTCTCTAACCTGTTTCATGTTCATACAAAAGTTTTATGGAAGTTTAAGCTTGAAAACTAAATCTGAAATGCCTTCAGTTTTTGAGCTGTTTACTCCTTCAGGCAGTATAGATGGAAGGGGAGAAGTGAGCAAGTGTAGTTTTGAGAGCAGCACAATGTTACTTTATACAAGTTCAACAAAGAATGAGCATATCTCAAATCTTGAATATGTTAAGATTTATGAGGTAAAACTTGCATATGCTAGAATATTCTCTCTATTTTCCTAGGGCCTCTTTTCCCCTGTTCTTTTAGTGAATCCTTTCTTGCTTGAAAAAATTAAATATGGACTTGAAATTTTTCTTCCTTGCCTTTTTCTTCTTTCTTGAGCTTAGCTGGATTATTTTTTTTTTTAACTTTTGTTAATTATTTTTATGACAGATTACCTTTATCTTAGATTTCATTTGCCTCCTTTCAGTTTACTTTTCTCTGTGCTGCTGCCATTATTTCATGTTCAGAATGGTTTGTCAGCTTTTTGTTTTCTTTGTTCTACCTTTTATTTTCCCTTTGTTGATTCTCTAGTGCTCTTATTTTGCTGCCAGAGTAGAAATGAATGTGAAACCAGTGTCTCATGTGGATTTACTCTGTTCTGCATGGCATTTTTCTTTTATGTTTTTGTTTGTTACAAATTATCATGGTTTATAAACCTGTCCAGGCTTTTCAAAGGTTTTATATTACTAAAAATGAAAAAATAAAGGGATGTAGCAGGTTCAAATGAACAACTTCCCTTTTAGAAGTCACAGAGGATACTAAAGTAAAGCAACAGAATGGTGGTTGGACATATTTTCCAACATCATGAGATAATACAGTAGCTCTTATAATGTCACAAAAGCTAATGAGGCAATTTCCTATGGAGAGACAGGATAGCACAGAGCAATCCTCCTGGCACCTTCTGCACAGAAAACGAAAGCTGCTTTGCTCACTGAAGATTATATTTTTAAAATAATTCAGAAAATTATGTCTACTTGTGAAAAATTGAATCACTAACCCAGGTATATCCAGAGCTTCAGACACCTGATAGTAAGGTAGATATATGTTTAGCTAAACATATTATTTCTAAGTACCCTCTGGTCCCAAACTTGAAAGAAAGATCCCAATCATTGTCCATCTTTAGATCTTGTTAGCTTGCATCTCACAGTTTTCTTAGTAGCAAGCACCAGAAATCACAGTGGTTTACATAGAAAAGTTCCAGGAGATTGGTGAACTAGGGTTAAAAGACAAGACAAAAGAAACAAAAAAATGTATCTCTTTCCAAGGGAGGCTACTGCTAGAATGAAGGGACTGCTATCATTAAGAGTAACATGCTTCGTAGCACTGTAAATTCTGCACTATCCTATTTGTACTTTGGACTGAATATTCCAGGCAGGGTATTTTGACTGGTGGAACCTAAATTATATACTCATTACCTATCTGTCAGAATGGTGGCAGAAGAATTCACCTTCTTGTCTGAGAATTGGACACCACAGATTCTCATGGTGGAACATTCTCTAAGCAGAAGGATATCAAGAGATAGGTCAGCCAAGATAATGACAAACATATCTTATATACATATTTTATTTATTAATTACTGAACACTATAATTTAGTTTCACCTGGTTTTGAATTGTGTAAAATGGAAACAAAATGTATGTCTTTTGGAACAACACTCTTCTTTTGTTCAACATTCTATTTGCTAGACATATTGACATGTGTAACCAAATAGGTTTATTTCCAAAGTGATACTGTATTCTACTTCATGAATATATGGTAATGTACACCTACTTATTATATTTTATGAATATATTACTATATATATTTATTCTATATAGGATTTTTCTAGTTTTGATTATTACAGATAATTTTATGCATATTCTTTTAAATGTATCCTGACTTCCTCCAGAGTATTTACCTAGGGGTAGAATTTCTGGGTTTTAGGCATACGTATAAATATTCATGTTTAATAAGTAATGAACTATTTTTTCAAAATATTTGTACCAATATGTACTTCCACCATCAGTTTGTAAGAATTCCATTTCTCATTGGTTAGTTATTACTACAATAATGTTGCTGAACAATGCCCCCATCCCCAAACTCAGTGGCTTAACACAGAAGTCTTTTATTCTCATCAATCTATTAATTGTCTCTGCCTCACACTATAGTTGTGCAGGTCTGAGTTGACTCCACCTGTCCCTCCTCCCACTTAGATCAGAAGGCTAACAAGGGCTGTCTTCCTATGGTGATGCTAGAGACATCAGAGAGCAAGACTAATAGCAAACACACTTTTGAAGCTTCTGCTAACATCTCACTGTCTAAAACAAGCCACATGGCTAATGCTGAAGTCAGAAGTAGGCAAATGTGCTCCACCTTTAGTGGGAGAAACTACCTGGCTATATGGCTGTCTGGGTATGGGAGGGGTGAAGAATGCTATTTTCAAACTTCTTATAATTATTTTTATTGTGTCTGTAATGTGTACAATATTTACCTGATTGCTAATAAGACTGGACATATTTTTATATTTTTATTAGCCATTTGTACTTCTTTTGTGAAGTGCCCAGTCAAGTTCTCTGCCACCTCTTTTCTAAAGAATGCTTTATTTATTTATGTTGTTTGGAAATCATTCTGTATATTTTAGTATTTGTCTTTTGTGTCCTACACATATTTTTACCAAGTAGCGTTTTTTTTTTACTATCTTTATAATGATTATTTATTTGCTATATTGGTTAGGTCCCAAAGTAAGATGTTAAATTTAGATGGTAATACTGGACATTTTGGTTTTATATTTGACATGAAAGGGAAGGTTTTCCATATTTTATCATTAATATATTTTGCTCTAAGTTTTAGTGATATTGTGTATCACTTTTTAAAAAGTCCCTCAGATTTCTTAAAAATCATGAAAGATTGTTTAATTTTATAAATGCTTTTATTGTATTTACTCAAAGAACCATTTCATTTTTCTCCCTTAGTCTTTCATAAGGTTAAACTTTGATTAATTTTCTAATGTTAACATAACTTTGCACGCCTCAGATAATCTAAAGTTAATCTTCATGCGTTACCCTATGAAGGTAATATGCATTGCTGGATTCAATCTGTTAATATATCATATAGAATTTTTGCTAATTTGCTAATATATCATTTTTTAATATATCATTTTAGAATTTATTAGAAATAATGAAATTTCCCTTTCTTTGTTGTCTTTTTCAAGTTTTATTATTAAGTTTCATCATGTTTTATTTTTAAGATGTTTTCCTGAGGATTTTTGAAAAACTTGACAGTGAACTTCTCAACTAGAAGTTATTTTGTGGGTAGATTTGTGTATATTAAGTTAATTTTTGATAAATGTATACATTTTAAGTTTTCTATTTCTTCCTGAGTCAGTTTATATAATTTGTAAATTCATTTAAATATTCAAAAGTTTTCATATTTTATAATTCTTAATTTTTAAACATTTTTAATATTTGAGATTTCTGAGTTGTTTTTATTTTAGTTCTTATACTACATTCTGTACCATCTCTTGTCTCTATTATTTGCTTTGTACTCTTGAATGAATGTTTAGTTCATTGCTTTATTTTTATAATTTGCTAAGATAAGCTTTATGAATATGTATATTTCTTAAATTCTTTCTTATTTACAGACCTTAAGGTTTGATGTGTAGTTCTTTTATTATTATTTAGTTCAAAATATTTGCCAATTTCTATCATGATTTTTTTTCCTCAAATGAATGTGTGATTTAGAAATTTTAATATTAATTTTCAGAATGTAGTAGGTTTTCTAATTAGCTTTTTGTTATTGATTTCTGTTTTACTGTATTGTGGTTAGAGAACATGAACTAGAGCTTGAATTTTCTTTTTTAATACTTATTGAATATCCCTGTATATGTCACATGGCATTATTTATTTTCTTATCTGTTACACTTTTGAATATATAAAAGTGCTGCTAACCAGATGACTCTTCAGGACAATAGATACAAACAAAGACATTCCTGGATAAACCAGGCTGTAAAGTCACCTAAACTATGTCATGCATTTTTATAACTTTTCCATGGGTACTTGAAAATTATGTGTATTCTATAGTTGTTGGGTGCAGTAGCCTATATATAAATTAGTAAATTGCAAAAGAGAAAAGGATATGAGTAAGCAAACATGTAATAAAATCACAGATCTATAATCTGTTTAGATTGTTCCCAGTACAATTTGACAATTGTGGAAAATACAGAAGGAATTAAGAGATTATTCCCACCGTCACTTATAAAATAACACATAAACACACACAAATTCATAAACACACATACATATTTCCTAAAGATTCACACCTAGATGTTTTACTGAAATTTTTAGAAAATAATTTTTTTGCCTTTGATTGAAGTTAATAAAGTTTATTATATATGTATACCAAGGCAACAATATCTTCTAAAATTACAAATTTGATGAGCTGTATAGTCTCAATTTACCTCTCTAGCTAATACTCTCAGACAATGCTGGTAATTTACTTTCTACTCTTTTCCACCCTCCTCTCTTTCCTAGGAAGTTGAGCTCTGTGGACCTCCTCAGTCAAACCCTCTTATCCTCTGGCATTTGGATGGTTTCAGCTAATAGGAGACAACTACAGGAAACCACAGATGGGAAGATGGCAATGTCCAGATATTTATTGCCCTCTCTGGGTCTCAAATCGTCAGTGGCTGGATTCCTATACCCAAGGCCAAAACTCTCTTTCACAGTTATAGGTCTCTGTTAATCATTGCCTAGGGGGAGAAATGGCTGTCCACTACTGCTAAATCCTGAATGCTTCACCATCCCTTATATTTTAACACTGTCCACACTTTTTATAGTTATTTTATTAAACACTTTTTTATTACCCTGTTAATTACCTGCTACAAACCTGACCAATACAGTATATTATTATGTTTTTCTAATGCATGCTAAATAAATTAGTAACTATTAAAATACTTATATATCTAAATAACTCTTAGGTACCACTAATTATACACTTAGCAATATTAGGGAACACTTTTCTGTACACTATTTAAATTTATGCAGCCTTTCTAAATAGAACTACAATTTAGTTTCTCAAGAATATATGGAGGGGACTTTTTCAATAGTAGTATTTAGTCCATAAAAGTGACTTTTATATGCTATACAGAATATATACAGACATAATCTATTAGTGATTACTGGGGACAATAATATAGTATATTATTTCTATGTATTAATAACCAATATATCCAAGATAGATTAACAAAACTTCAAAAAGGCCTGCTTAAGACTAGATATCAAATTTTACCTTCAAAGAATATCTAGTGTTAAATTCCCAATGGATATCATCAATTGCTTTCAAATTTATTATTTTCATCATGTTCATTTCTTTTTACTTGATTTTTCTTTTTATTTGATTTGAAAAAACAGTATTTTTTCTTATATACTAATTTCTTAAAATACAATGTGTTATAGAAATCCCATACTATTTACCAATATACAATAAATACAGCTTGCTATAGATGGATGATTCTATGAGAAAAACTGCATTACAGACTAAGTTTCCTCCCTTACTCAAAGGTAAGACCATACTCATTCCAAGTGAGAGTGAATTAATTATAGAAAAATGAGATAAATGGAAAAAAAAGAAAATGAGCCTGTATCCTGGAGTTGTTATCTGTAGCATCTTTCACTGAGATAAAGTTACATTTGGGGAACCTTGGAATTTGAGCATTTGAGTTTTTAAGTAGAGGATTTCAATTTTCTTACCCCCTCTGTTTGTACTAGGATTCTCAAATTAGGAAGAAAACAATTTGGAGCCAGAATTATAGACAGGAAAGTTAGATTTTTTTTTCATAATGTGAGTTATGTTAATGACTTAATGACTTAACAGTCATTCTTCTTACAATGTATGGAGTCTTCTGAAAATCTTCTTACACAAAGACCAGGTTGCTTATTTTTTGGCACGTTGAAATACTGGGAGATAGTCATTGATAAGTCACTTCATACCGAGGAGCCAATTTAGAACAGAAATGTACAGGCAAGTAGCTAACAGTAGGTAGAGATTTCTGAGGTATGTAAGGATAGAAGAAGAGAGGAACAGTAGGTTTTCACATTAATTTGATCCATAACCTGAGCACTAAAGTGATAATGGGAATCTCATAAAGTGTGAATGAAGATCTCCAACCAAGCTAGTGAGGATGTTACATAATACATCAGTTATAAAACCACTTTTGACTGCATATATATTGAGTGTCTCATATCTAATATCACTTAACCTACTGGCATTGTGGAGTATTAGAAAGAGTAAGGATTTTGAAGTTACATGTGTTGAAGTTGGCTGAGTACTTTGGGCGAACCATTTAACCTTCCTGCCTATGGTGTTTTCATCTGCAAAATAATGATATTGAATCAGATCATCTGAAAGGTATCATAGAGCCCCATAAACTCTATAGCTCCACATATGTTTAATAACCAAACCCCAAGTGAGGTAGATATGATAAAATGGGAAGAAAAATGGATTTAAGAGAAAACAGACCTAATTTGGGGGTCTGTTACCTACTTAGATCTTTTCCTTACTGATTTTGTGATCTTGTATTTGTAACTTAAGTGTTATGAAACTGCAATTTCTCTTCTTGAAAATGGGCATAATAATCCTTGACAAAGTTGTTTTTAGTAAAGAAAAAAATGGGAGGAAAAACAGGTACAATTACTAAACATGATATAAATGTAGCAAATGGACAGTTATGTATTGGTCACAGATATTTGGTCTCAAAAAATCTAAAATGTCTAAATTTAAACTTTTTAAAAAATATATATCTTTGGCAGTTAAGAACACACATGACTTATTTCCTCTTTCTTACCTTGTTGGGGACATTTTCTTATGTCAAGATACTGGTTTAAGAAGATGGTAGAGCCTCTGTTATCCTGAGACGCTGATTAAATAACAGCAAGTTCCCACAACCTGATCTAGACAGTACATTAAGAAATAAATTCTGGCTATTATGCCACAGAGATTTAGGAGTAAATTTGACTTTGTAACATAAATAAACTTTCCTGAGTAATAGAAGCATTAAGTTTTAAAATCTTTTTGGCTTTTGTCAGAATTGTCTCAGGTACTGATAGGTTGTGTACATTCTCTTCCGAGTCTCAAATTTAGTGAACTTCTAATCCTTGACAGTGACAGTCACCTTTCTGTATTTCGTTCTCTTTCCTAAACAGGCTCTTTCACATCCCACTCAGTTTTAACTTCTTCCCCCATGTTTCCATACACCAGTGTCTGGCTAACTTCTATTCATCTGTTTTCATCTCGGAAAATTGTGTTCACCTTCTCCCAAAACTTAGTAGTTGATTTTGTTTGTGTGTGTGTGTGTGTGTATGTGTCTGTGTGTGCGTGTGTTTAACAGTAATCATACTTTCCTATTACCATAGTCCCCCGTGATCCATAAGGAATACATTAAAAAAATATCCAGGTGGGAGGGGAGTAGAAGAGATGGGTAAATTCATAACTAATGTGTGCGGGTCACACTGTCTGCGGAATGAACACGCTTGTAGCTCTGGCTTGGCTGATGCAAAGGCAATATATGTAACCAAAATGTTTGTACCCCAATTGAAAAAAAAACAAAAACAGTGGATTCCTGAAACTGAATACAGAGCCAAACCCTATATATAATATGGTTTTTTTCCTATACATCTGTAACTTTCATAAAGTTTGTTATGAATTAGATGCAATAGAGATTAACAACAGTAAGTTAAAATAAAACAGAACATATATAACTATAATAAAAGTTATGGGAATGTGATCTCTCTCTGTCTCTCAAAATATCTTATTCTATCTTATGCTACTGTATTCACCTATTTTCGAACTGCAGCTGACCTCAGGTAACTGAGACAGAGGAAAACAAAACCATAGGTAAGAGGGGGTCGCTGCATGCACACTATCTGGGGGATGGGCATCGTACAAAAGCAATTTAAGTAGCAATATCTTTTGTTCCCCCATAATATTCTGAAATAAATTTTAAAAATCAATAAAAACAGTCTCTCTTTAACCTCTAGTAATCCAGAAACTCAATGAAGCAAGAAACTATGTCTAACTTTCTGGGTACACAATAGTCATTCAAAAATGATGTAGTGAATGGATAAATTAATCAATAAAACTAAAATCCCCTAATACTTGAGACTAAGAAATTCAGGGACTGATGGCTTTGCTTTATTCAGGAGACATTTTACATACATTGCCCAATAATATTTACAATGAAGAATATGGGGGTTCTGTAATACTACAAAAGTAAGGAAATATGTTTCTAATTTTGCCATCCGAACGAATATATACAAAAAAAATCAATGCCTTTTAAATTGTTTCTTAGAACTCATAAACTCTGAGATTTTTAGGAACACACACATTGCCTTGGTGAAATTATGTAGATTAAATATATTTTTTAGGTATTCATACAACTTGGCGGTTTGGGAACCTAACCTGCAGGAAGCTGTCAGAAACAGGGAGGTGGGAGAGATAAAAGAGAATATCAAATCAATGTTGATCTGGTGAGAATTATGGTGGCATATGTATGTGTGAAGCTTACATGCAGAGGTCAAACTTTCCCAGATAATTCTATAAAAGTAATAGAATCACATCCTGATTTTAGGTAACAATTATGGAATCATTCTTAATAAGTATGCATATATTTACAATATAAGGTAGTCATAAGAGTGTGTCTAATCCAACAACATTGCTTCTATTAATATTAAAAGCTACTACATACACCAAAAGGAAGAAAGTGAATAAAATTAGACGTGGAAATTTTCCAAATGGAATGTTTTGTCTTTCTGTAGAATTCTATAAGAGAATGGCTTTTGAAAATGCTACTAGAGACAGCAGGAGACTGCAAATGGGCTGTTGGTACTTGACCATGCCCAAACTGGTGTCCTTTATCTTGTCTGCATGAAGCTCAAGAGGAAAGCAGCAGTTATTTACAATTAAGTCTCCCTTTTTCCTGTAAACTCCTGCCACTACCACTCTCTGATCTGCACATTTTGTGGCTGAATTAGGGAATAGAAAATATGTCTTTCTCAAAATCATTTTTTATTTTTTTCTCAAGCATCCAACTTTCCAATTTTTATAGCCTCATTAATTCTCTAAATTCATGTTTCCCACACATTCACACCTTTTTGCTTTCCTTCTTTTGGACTCCAGCAAGAAATTCGTTGAAAGTTTTTTTTTTCCTTTTATTTCATCATATAATGGGGGTACAAATATTGTTAG
>VBSM01002608.1:76292268-76312709 GCA_008086735.1 Cheirogaleus medius | reverse complement strand
TGTTATCCATCTTGAGCGAATTTTTGTGAGAGGTGAGAGGTAGGGATCCTGTTTTTGATGATTATCAGGGAATAGGTTTAGCATTTCTTTAGTTAAGAAATTGTTTTAAATTGGCCTTGAGGGTAAAGTAAAGTGAAACCAAAACTCTTCTTTGGCTCCTTTACTCCCCACTCCAAGAAGAGTATTCATATGGGGTGGAGTAGCATTCTCTGTTAGTATTCCACCCAGACCCTCTGACATTCCTGGTAATAGCTGAATGGATCTGTTTCACTTAATTGCTCAAGTACGTGTACTCAGCTTTGGGCCAAAGAGTAGTAAACCGAACACACCAAGTGGCATAGATTAGTTCTTAACTCTTTGGATCAATCTAACTTGGGTAAAGAATTATTCCAACATATTCAACAGAAATCTCTGGGCCTTCAGTGATGCCTGGGGCTAAGTCTCTAGGTAGTAATTATGTGTCTATGAACAGCCTTGGGAAAATGTAGTAAGGGCCAATAACCATAATAGTATCAACTGTTAATTTTACCTGAGCCTAAATATCCATTAGCCTAAAAACTACCTAATTTCAATTTCCTTTCAAACAGTTTACTAATTAGAAACATAAACATAAAAATGTAACTTTTTATTTGAGCAATAGTGGAAGACATTTGATAGAAACCATTATCTGGCATCATGCTAACAACAGAGGAAGGGGGGTGCTTTTCTCTCTCTGTAAATCCTGGAAAAGGAGATGGGATTTGGTAAACATATATCACTGTTTATTATGTTGACTAACCAGGTGCTTAGGCTAGCTTTTGCTGTGTAACAGTGTAACCCAAAACTTAGTGGCTTAAAACACCAGCAACATTATTTAGCTACAATTCTGTAAGTCATCTTGATTTTTCTTCTGGTCTAGGCCAGTTTTAATGGTCTTGTGCTCTCACTTATCTGTGATCTGCTGGCAGCTTGGCTGAATGCTGGGTGATCTCAGATGACCCCAGTCATGTGCCTGCAATTGGCAGGCTGGCAGATCCCCAGCTTGGACAGCTTCTCTCAGCCAAATGTAGTCTCTCATTTTCTAGTAAACTAGCTCAGCTTTGTTTATGTGGCAATTTTAGATTTCCAACCACAGAAAGAGTGAGCCCTGAGCAAACATCTACTTATGTCACATGGGTCAAAGCAAGTATTAAGTACAAATGTAAGGAGCAGAGAAATACTCTCCATCTCTTGAGCAGAAGAGCTTCAAAGTTACATTGCAGAAAGCATGCATAGAGGGCAGATAAAAATTTGTTACCACTTTTGTAACCTACACTGTAGGCTAATTGTTGCTGATGCTCAAATTGTGTTGAATTTAAAACCACTGGTGGCCACTCTTCTGCTTTTCTGTCTTTCTCTTGCAACTCCCAGAGTATGTTCTTAATCACCACAACTTCCATTTGCAGACAAAATGCTTTCCTCCCTTACCTCCCTATTTTTCTGTGTAAATCTTTTGAACTATTGATCAGAGGGATAAAATGCTATCTGACTTAATGATTCTATGTTATCTTGCTTGTCTCAAGGCATCCCTAGAGTTAAGACAATAAAAACAATATTTTATTTTTAACAAAGTGAGAGCATCTTATGGTATTTGAGAGTCAGTGACTACATGCCAGAATTCTCATTTGTTTCTTCTTAACACTATGATTTATGGATTGTGAATACACTTAAACTTCTCTGAAGAATTTCCAGGAATCTACTGCATTATGTCTACATTACTTTCCCTAATAAATCATAAATTTGAAAGAGTTGGCGAAGGCATACTGGGAAGTTGGATGACATACAGAGTCTCTACAAATTTTTAAATGCTGGGGGATCTTCCAGAGCAATAGGACTAAATGATGTCCTCTTGTAATATCTTCTCTGGAGATAGGGTGAAAATTAATAAGTGGATTTTTTCCAATTGTCAGTAAGCTCATGCCCATTATGTTATGATCTGATCATTACAGTGATTTAAATTACCAAATTGTTGGCTGTGATATCAGATAAAGACAGAGGAGGAGGAGGAGAGAAAAAAGAAAGAGAGAAAGAGATGATTTATTACAGAATCTAATATTTACCAATGGCATGGTTTTCCAAAGTATCTTTTTGCGATCATTAACCATAAAGATGTTTGGAGGAAAATTTTTAAAAAGTAAAAAAAGCATGAGATACCATAACAAGATAATTTGGGAGATAATACTTATGATTTCTCTCCTCTTTAAATATTCATAATATATATCAGAATAATTAAATAATCTGGAAAAATCCTTAAAAATTTGTTTATGTTTCTTTTAAATATAAGAGATCATTTCTTAAACAAACTTGATCAGATCAGCAGGCCCACTCTGAAGAATGGGAGCTAGGTTGAGGTGGGGGTGGTTAGAAATGGCTGTTGCTACCTGATTGCAGGCAGCAGTGATAGCCGTATCAGATGTCCTTTCCTTATGGTACCCTGAATTTTAACCTCACTCCAGCTTTGTCCAATCATGAAAGCAGAAAACTGGTACAGAATCCCTATCCAGAAGGAGCCATTATATTAGTAAAATTATAATGATCTGAAGGGGGCAGGGAATATGGGAGTAAAGGGCAATTAGAAGTTTCAGTCAATTTTTGGTCCCACCATTGAATACATTGAATTTACCCCCTTTTTTCAGTGTTTGTTTTAAATTATGCACAGTGTGTTGAAACATGAGGATGGTTCAGGGAGGATTTATGTAAGTATATAAGCTGTTCTTTAATAATAACTCATACTACATTATTAATTGTTGGTTAGGAAAAAGAATGCTTATAGTGACCGGGAAAGCAGGACACGGCCGCTCGCTGCCTCCCTGCCGCTCCCGCTCCGGGTCCGCTGCAGTGCTCCAGGCCCCTCCACGGGATCCTGATTGAATGTTAAAGCTTGCTCCTGATTGGATGTTATAGCTTGTTGCTGATTGGATGTTGAAGCTTGTTGCTGATTGGATGTTGAAGCTTGTTGCTGATTGGACGCTTTTTGAGTCCTACCAAAGGTATAAAAGCTGGAGGAGACCAGGGAAGGGGGGTCAGAAGATCAGAACTCGGCTGAGCCTGCTGACAGAATAAAGGCTGTTCTCCGACTCTCTGCTTGCCGCTCGGTTATTTCCCTGGTCAAGACAAGAGCTGTTACAAGAGCTGTTAACACTTGCTGGAACAATAGAAAGGTAATATTAGCGTAATTAAGATACAAAGGCATACAATGTATTCATTTTTATAAAAATAAGGTTTTAGTATACTGTGACTTTTATAGTTTATGTGTCAAACTTACCTGAATTAATTTTGAACTGTGTAACAATGATTTAAACTGGCTACTAAATATTAAGTCCTAGACATTCTTTCTCTCTTATTTTATTTTTTTTTCCTATTTTTTTGATAGGATCTCCTTTTTTTGCCCAGACTGAAGTGCATTGGCACCGTCATAGCTCAGTGTAAGCTCAAACTCTGGGGCTCAAGTGATCCTCCCTCCTTGACCTCTCAGAGTACTAGGATTATAGAAGTGAGCCACCATGCCTGGCCTTTGACAATTTTAAACTTCCTTCATAGTCTTTATCCATCCAACACCTTAGCTTCTCTCTGACCACTACAAATACTCATCTCTGAAACCAACCTGGTCAAACCACTACTCACATATGAAGTCCATGGATTCCTTCACACCCAACACTGGCCTTCTCTCTGCACACACACATAAACTATTTATGAGACAGTGGAAAACTAAAAATAAATTGTAATAAAAACCATTTTTTCTTTTTTTTTTTTTTTGAGGCAGAGTCTCACTCTGTTGCCCCAGCTAGAGTGCCATGGCGTCAGCCTAGCTCACAGCAACCTCAAACTCCTGGGCTCAGGCGATCCTTCTGCCTCAGCCTCCCGAGTAGCTGGGACTACAGGCATGCACCACATGCCCGGCTAATTTTTTCTATATATTTTTATTTTGTCAATTAATTTCTTTCTATTTTTAGTAGAGATGGGGTCTTGCTCTTGCTCAGGCTGGTCTCAAACTCCTGACCTTGAGCAATCCTCCCGCCTCAGCCTTCCAGAGTGCTAGGATTACAGGCATGAGCCACCATGCCCAGCCCATTTTTTCATTTTTTAACTCATTACAAAATTATTCCTACGCTATTTAGTCTTCCTTCAATCCTTCAGAAGACCGCATAGACCAATTTAATAGTATAGTAGAAACTGAAAAAGATATAGATACCAATTAACCACTCCTCCTTATCCCTTATTACTGGTTACAAGTTATGATGTACCCATGTTCCAGAGCTAACAATGGAGACAATGCTAGTGACATTCTTGGATTGTGGTTTGTTGTTATTGCAAACCTGGAAAGATCACTGCCCACAAATTTTGAGGTTTTGTTTGGGTTTCAGACACTTATGAAATAGGATCTACTCCTATTTCACATACCCTTTTCCTGTATTCTGTGATTAGTTTTTTGTAGTACATTCCTTGACCTCTGCCTATATATTTTGTTAGTATCTTCTACTATAATTTTGTGCATATATATATGTCTTTATATAGACTTTTCTGGCCCATTTTCCCCAAAACTGTTAAAGCAGAAATGAGAATTTGTCTTTCACTTTTTTCCCATTCTTAAGGGTCATTCAAAAAAATAAGAGAATTAATCACAATTGTCTCATCTGTTTAAAAAATTATAGTTTGGCATACTTGCTAATATCTAGAAATTAAATATTTATGATAAATGATGCTGATCAGTATTAGCCTCATTTCCTCATTGTTTCCATCCAAAGCAGATAAAATGTGGTAATTTATTTTCCTACTTACCTACATTCAATGTTCCCAAGATTTCTGGACAGACAACCTAAATATAAGTTACTATAATACCAGCACTTTTCTCAATCCAGAAATTTTAATAAGAAAATAGATTTTCTAAGGAAATGGCCTGATGGAGCAGAAGGGCAGGAAGGACAACAGGCCTATCACACCCCACTTAATGCAAATCTGAAGGGTAATACCTTTTTCTGTTTTATTTTAGTTTCCTATTTAAAGTACTTTCTCATGTCAATATATCTTTGCTCGTAAGAGAATGGAGTAAAATCTCCACAAGCAGATGAGTCTGTAATTAATCTTAGTGAGAGAGACGCCATTTGGATGTCTTATCTACATGTGCCTCACTTAACCATGGGTTAGAGAAATGTGTTTGTTTGATATATATCAGTGGATCTGGAGAGCATTCTAGCCCCCAACCCCAGGTCCCATCCCTATCCCTGTTCCAAAAGGACTCCATTTGGATAGAACATAAAAGGCCCACATAAGTGTTGCTATATCCGATATTGGAAATTATTGGTATTCCAGAACTGTTTCTAATGTGAGACACTCCTAATTCCAAAAGCATTGAAATAATATAACATTTACTCAATTTGTATTTAAAACTATATCTCCATCCTACATTATGTTAAAATGATCTCAAAATATTCCTTTTCACTTTATTTAATAATAAGCAATCAAAGCTCACGCTTAAAATGGAATATGTTTTGAATTATATACAATGCTTTAGGACTAGAGAACATGTCCATATTTGGTGTTTCAAAATTGCACATAATCATCTAAACTATACTGGATGAAGCAGATTTACCTCCAAGCTAAAGTATTTTAATGGTGATTCGAATTTGACAGTCCCTTTAGGAATGAGTGAGATCTATTACAGAAATACAAGCGAGGACTTTAGACTATCTATGCTAATGGTAAACTCTGCAAATATTACTATTTTTATACCATTTTCTTCTTTATTGATTCTTTAAATTTCAGCTAGCAGGCTTCAGCAAAAATAAATAAATAAACACCAGGATTATAAACTGTTAAGAATGAAATACTAAAATGTATTTTTTTTTTTTTGGATATTGACTTTTGGCCTGCCTATCTATGCAATCCATTCTTCAAAATAATATGGAAAACTAAGAAGTTTTAAGGAGAGAAATGGAAACTTGGAGAACTTTATTGAGACATTTGCACTAAGAATACTCACAAATGGAAAAAACAGCATCATTCTTCTAAAGGTGCACTATCTTGAGCTGTGATCTTGTCAATTCTTAGTAGCTGAGTAGGGTCAATTCCTCTCAGTGCTTGAATGTGAGATTTCAGGAGAAAACATGAAGAATTGAAAGAAATGGTGTTTGTGATTTTTTTAATAAAGTATAGCTGTATTCTTTCAGATTTCATCCAGGACCCATATAGAGCTAAAGAAACTATTTGTCATGTTAACTTTCTTTAAAAAAAAATGTTAAAAAAGTAACATTTTATTAGAAATGCCAAGGCATGGTTTTAGAATCAGTTTGTTTTCTTACATTGTCATTCATAAATTACTACATGATTATTGCCTCTGGCACATTCAGCATATTCCTATTACAGAGTTTCTAATTCTACATGAAAATAGATTTAGTATAAGCACTTGTATAACTGTTCTCTGTCCCTCTATTTACTTCCATTCTTTTTGCTGATCAAAAAGGGAAGAGGAGTAAGGCTGGAACTGATGTTTTAGAGTGCATGAGGAAGAATGGTCTTGAATCAAAGGATAGAAATGACATGGAAACCATTTAACCACCTGTTTGGCATAGATACTGGTCAATCCAGGTGTTTGCCAAGTCTAAACAGAGCAGGCCCCCGACCCACCCATTGTGCGTAGGTGGTGCACTTGGGTACCAGCTTCAGGCCAGGGGCCTGCATCATCACTGCTCTGAGTAACAGCTTTGGTAAAGCAGGAAATTTTGTTCTCCCCTTCCCTTATACTTTATTTAAAAAGAAATAAAATTAGCGCTCTTGTTATTTTGGTTTCTAGCTATAGACATGTGATCGGCTACCTTTCCTAATGACAGAAAAATAAAAGACAAAGAAGTTATGTCTCCTTCCTTAATCTCTGTCAATACTGAGAAATATATTTATTTATCCTACCAAAGAGTCAGTTGGAATGAAAAAGGTAAATTATCTAAATAGATGCTTCAACTATTCCATGAAAAAATACTGTCTTGAAATCACAAAGTGTTGGCTTACCTAGTTGGATAGTGTACAAATCAATGTTCATATTACCCTAGTGTGTATGGTGTGTATCTACCAGGTTTATATTTGATTGGCCATTCTAATTATCATGATTCTTCATTAATACATACTCCTAAGACCCCGTGGTAGTCGCTTTTGGTTGGCTCCTCTTATTCTTCATCATTTCCCTGTTTTCAAGTAGTTTTTTCCTAATTCCTTAGTGCCACCTTCCCATGTCCCACATGATTATCAGAAAAAGCTCTCAAAAATACAGAGCTAAGCTCGCTGCTCATCTCAAAAGTCCACATTGTCCACCCTCTCTAAGTCTCTTAAACTTCACTTACTCCTACATCTTTTCCTTTCCTCTAGCCATGTGTATAAAATTTAATTTTTTATAAACACAATTTCTATTATTGGAAATAGTGTTTGCCATTTCTGCTGTTGGAAATGTTCCTCCTGTCCCTGTACCTAGGCTCTGAGCTATTCAACTGTGTTCCCAATAACACTCTGTCCTTCCAAACTTGACCTTGTCCTGACTCTTCTCAGACATTAAGAGATTTATTTGTATCTTTAGCAGAAATGAAATTTCTTTGTGGTTAGTTCCTATTCCTGAATTCCCAATGCCTAGCAGGAGACATAGCCTAGAATATATGTTCAATGTATATTTATTGAATAAACTTATTAATAAATAAATAATGCTGGCAAGAAGCAAGGAAGAAAGGATTATCATTTAAGAATTTTCCAACATATAAGCAAGTATTCTTTAAAACCATGGCAAAATTATTTTGTAGAGCTGTTTGCTACTCTTAAGTATATTTAGGTCTTCATCCCACATTGTTTTGTGAGTTTATTTCATCTCTTAGTTTGAAAAATACCCTAGCACAAGCAACTCTTTTCAGGCATAACCTTGTAAATATAGAGAGGAGACTGCAATCTGGATGGTGTGATTTTAGAAACTCCAAAACTTTCTCTGAATAAAAATTTCCTTTAGACAGATGTAACCATTTCTGAAATTGGAGAATTGGGTTTATGATTCAGAATTGTAAGAATTTAAAACCTTAGCACACATGAGAAAAGTGGTTTTCCTTATCTCCAATATATTTCCATTTATGCCAATGAAATAAAGTATAGTTTGTGAGGCAGGGTAGAGTTGGGTCCCAAATCCTTATCTATTTATTTATTATCTTGTTGTACTGAACTAGAGTCTTAATTTTTCAAAACAATTACCTTATCTGTGAAAAGATAATGGTTTTATGATATGAAAATCAGTACAACACAGTAGATAAACAAATAGCTTTTAGGACAAAGTTGCTTATCTTTAAATCTCAAATATATAGGTTTAAATACTGTGTGAGATCTTAGGTGTATTACTTAGCTTATGTCTTAAACCATCTGCAAAAGAATACTAATAATACTAATATTACTACTAATAATAGAAATATATATCTTATAGATTTGTTCTGAGGATTCACAGAGCTAACCCAGGAACAAAGAGTGTCTAGCACATAGTGAGTAGTAAGAGTTAGATAACAATTTTATTACCTCAATCTTATTATAAAGATTGGTATATGATTGTTTGCTTCCATGTCTGTTAAAAACCTAACAGAATGTGTCTCATAGAGTAGAAGTTCAATAAATTATTGCACATAGACATTCTTTTCAAAGCTCCTTTTTACACATGAAGCATTTCACCTTAGCTTTGCAAACATTCAGAGCCCATTTCCAGTTATTTCAAAAGGGAGATCAAAATACTGGTTTAAAGGGGAACAATCCTCTCCAGATGATTAATAAATTCATGGCTCCAGATTGTTAACCAAAGCCACAGCATTTGGAATCTGTTTCATTTTTACTATAAAATAATTAATCCAAAAGCTTCATGTAAAATAAGTTGAACATTAAGCCCCATCTCCTCCCAGCCCCTGCAAAAAAAAAAAAAAAAAAAAAAAAGCCACAAGGCTTGGAATACAAGGAGAGTAATAGGCTGTGATCCTTCTCTCTATTCATCCATTTGTGTGTGGGCATGAGGTGAAGGGTATAAACCTGTGGAGAAATACTCTCAAAGGTGATGATCTTCAAAGCTTTAGAAATATCTCCCAGGTTGGCAATAGCTTTCAGCTTGACCTCAAATTTGAAGCCTGTCGCAAAACTAGTTATATCAAACTTATGCATACTCTAATATTATTGAGCTTCAGTCATTAGATTTCAGAAAACATATGCAAAATATTCTCCAAAAATCAATTATACAGCAGAATAATACTGATGTTGAAATATTAATAAAGGTCCTAAGAGACTGTTCAGTTATTTTTGCTCCAAATATAGTAAATTTCTCCTCATGTATTATACATTGTTTAAATTTGTGTAACATAAATAATACATAACTAAGTAATTTATTTATAAGAAATACACTTTTTGTTCACCTTTTCTAGTTTCACAGCACATTGTTATTCATATTCTTCAGGTAAGCTAATCACCTATGTCAGCTGAGTATTGGTCAATGTGCATAAAATGTAAAACCATTAGGATGACTCATATTAACTTTTGATACGTGCTAAGAAGCATTAAAGTGTTTAATTTAAAGACAAAAGTAAATATACATGGAGTGATCTTATTATTATCCGATCCAGCATTTTTTCTTTTACAAATATACTTTATTACTTTGAATTTAGTACAACAGTAATATAGATAAAAGCCTAATGTTAAAAAAATAACAAAATGCAATTTCTAAGATTTTCACAAAGTAAATAATGTCCTGCATTTTTAAAATAGTTTTGAGAAGCAAATTCTTACAGGATGCAATCTCTTGACAAACACACTTTTTTCAAGGATGAACCTCATTAGCTGGGAGGGATTGTTACAATAAAGATTCCAGAATTCATCAGATTAGCCAAGATTATCAAAATTATATCTAATATTCTTTGATGTATAAACTAATCTGAAAGAGTTTTGGGGGTTTTCATTCCAGTAAAATTCTCCCTTCTCTTTTACTTTCACAAACAAGATGTGATGTGTTCTACTCAATCTGCATGCAATCATATTCGTTCTTTGGTTTGAGTATGATTTCATTTTCACATGAGGTGCTATGGAATAAAATCAGAAATAAATTGGCATTGTGTTTATAATTCAATTCCCAGCTTTTAACAAGATGTCAATAGGGATTAATATTTCAATAGTAGTACTATTAATAAAGAGAAATAGGCATAAGTATGTGTGTAAGCACAAAAATGTTTAATTTTTTCACTCTTGATTTGGGTGGACACCAAATCAAGAAAATGAGCAACAGCTTCTGTGTCCAACTTCCATTTTTTGAGGTTCCTTTGTTTTATCTTTCTTGTTATAACTCCCCTACTCAAAAAGCTGACACAGTGCTAGTCATCACCACAGAAAAACAATGTGGAATAGTAATAGCAAAAATGCTATAAATAAAGAGCAAAAATTTGAATTTTTTGAGCAATTCTAGGGTAGGTTTCCCATTGGCTATTTAATATTATCAGCCAGCACACTCTTCCTTTGCTTTGATCATGAAATTCCTAATTGCTGTTTGAGGAAAGTCTCTAATAGCATCTCACAGGGAAGCAGAAGATACTGAAATATTTGAAAGCCAAATGAGACTCAAAATGTTCAGGGGGCTAATGGCACCATTTGTCCAGGTTTCTTGGATGATTCTTTAATCAGGTCATACTGGTGAAGATGTAATATTTGCCGATTTTCAATGTGATATATATTTTTTTCAGTTGTCTTTAGAAAAGACTAAAACTATGTGAGCTAAGAGAGTGTGAGAATATTCATCATAGGGAAGTTGTCTTTATATTATTTATTCTACCTATTTCTCCTTCCCTTTCTCATGCCCTCTCCCTTACCCTCTTTGCCTCTCCTCCTTCACCTTATCTCTTCCTCCTACACTTCTTCCTCCTCCTCCTTCCTTCATTTCCATATCTATGTGTATGTCTACAAACATATGCACACACATGCACATATACATATCTCTACATAAAGACAGAGGGTGAGAGACACAGAATGTATGACAGGGAATTCTGTTGATTCTTTGCTTCTGTAGAGGCCTCCAAAGATCAGAATAATTCAGTAGATACCAAATCCTAAAAGTAGGTGCTGGAACATATAAAGGTTATGAAGCTGCTTTTGCTAGCAATATTTGGTACCTGATCCTAGCTTCTTAAGAAAGGTCAAAAAAATTCCTTATAAAGTTAAAGTGAACATTTCTCTGGGGTTATTGAAATGTATTGTGACACTTCTATAGAGTTTGGGGAAAGAGGGAATGGTATTTGGTATATACCAGAAGAAAGGTTCAACAAGGTTGTGGGACTAGCTCAGCCTAGAAGAGCAAAGACAACATAACAAAGGGGCAACAGAGCAAAGGGACTCAGAATTGCATTACAAAAAAAGCTTTGCTTAGAGGTTTTGTCAGGCCCAGCATGTACTGGAATTTACTGTGATTTACTCTGGGAAGAAAAGAAAAATCCCTACCCAAAGATAGATTCATGATGAATTGTGCCTTTTGCAGAAAGTGATTTGAGATGGATTATCTTAGTTTGTTCTAGCTGCTATAACAAAGTACCATAGACTGTGTGGCTTATAAACAATAGAAATTCATTTCCATTGTTCTAGAGGCTGAAGTTCCTATCTTTTAATATTGTCCACTTTCAGGGATAGGATTCAATGCATAAATTTGAGGGAGACATAAACCTTCAGTCTTTTGCCTTTAGCATTTGATACAGAGCTGACAGTTTACAAGATGCCAGCTGAAGTGGTATCCCCAGTGTCAAAAGCAATCCCTAGCCATGTGTTTGTGTGTGTATAATTATTTGTTTGTGTGCCTGAAACAATGCAAGCTCTCCTTGGAAGAAAGTATCAGTATTTGGTATCAGCCATAGCCAGATACAGCTATAACAGTCCAGTAGGAATATTTCTGTCCAGATTTTCTTCTCCCTCTTGCTCTACTCCTGCTCAGAAGTTGCTTCAAACATCAGCTAAATGAAAGGAAAAGCAGGTGAATTAAGAAATAGGGAAGGGAAAGAACCAACTTTATATTATTCCTAACTGTATTTTTCTCAGGATGAGGTTGGCTCAAGCTTAGCAGAGGGATAAACATAAAAATGAGATCATGAAATGTATATATTACACTGGATTGAAATTTAATCCAAAAAAGGGAAGATTTACTTATTATCTGAGGGTGCTAGGGTTTGAATATGTTCCCCAAAGCTCATGCATTAGAAACTTAATTCCCAATGCAAAATTACTGAGAGGTGATTAGGTTTTTGAATGTTCTTCTCTTATGAATGGATTGCTGTCGTTGTTGTGGGATAAGTTTTATTACTGTATAAGTGGGTTTGTTATAAAAGTGCATTTGGCCCTCCCTTGTGCGCGCTCTCTCTCTCTCTCTCTCATCATGTGATGCCTTTCACCACGTTATATAACACAGCAAGAAGGCTCTCACCATATGTAGCCCCTTGATCTTGGACTTCCCAGTATCCAGAATCATGAACCAATAATTTATCTTCTTTATAAATTACTCAGTCTGAAGTATTTTGTTACAGCAGCACAAAGCAAACTAAGAGGATAATCAGGAAAGTTATGAGACATGCCAGTGTTAAAGAAAATATCTTTCTGACACTTGTTAAAATAGTAAGGACGGCTTTATTTCAGGCTGCTGCTATATGTGTCAAGTCCATTGCATTAGGGAGAGAAATCAGGTTCAATTCTGGATACAGCAAGGAAAAATGGAGATTTATACCCATGGATCAGAGTGAGGGAATCCAGGGTACAGAAATACTAAAGGAAGACATTAAGGGTAGGGAGATTCTTGCTAGACCAACTTAACATTATTTTTGCTGAAGGCAGGCCAAGGCAACCCATATTAGGGGTAAGGGGGATTCTTGATAAGCTGACTTAACAGGATTTTTGCTACAGCTGAAATATGCAAATTGAAGAAAGGGCCCAAAGATGAAGCATATTTGAAAAGAGGGCTCAGAGAAACCTGACTAAAGTTTGGTCAAGTAGAGAGCCTTAGTCACTGGGGATAAAAGGAATAGAAGTGGAGTTGAGTGAGCAAAGAAGAAGGAACAAGACAATGAGCAAGGAAAATAAAGCAGGCAAAGAATTATTTCCTTGTTAACCCCTACAGAACACATCTCATTCAATTATATGCCTAATCATGATTACTATGTGCTATTCACTGGGCTAAGTACTTTACATGCATTATTTTCCTTAAATTAATTTAAATTTAAATTTAATTGGCAAACATTGCCCTATTTCATGATTAAAGTAATAACTGTGGAAGATCAACTAGAAGACTGTTAGCATAAGTATTTATAGGCAAATTTTGGGCATGAAAATGTTCTGGGGGTACATTCAGACTTGGGGAAGGAGGAGGAACTATGGGGCTTTACTATAGGATTTTAGCAGGAGAAGGTCTGTTGATGTACAGTTAGTTTCAGAAATGGAAATAGAGAAATTGTTCTCAAGGATTAGCAGCCATTGTTTGAGCAATGTTTATCAGGGTTAGTGACAAGAAATAGCTAGTAAAGTCATGTGCAGAGGGATGTGGAGAAATTGCTGCATAGAACAAGGACTTGTGAAGGTAAAGACTACAGAAGAAAATTCTTCAGTGTCTCTCACACATGGCTTTCCTATTAGCAAAGCTTTAGCATTTATTCTTTCATCAAGGAAAAATTACTTTGGTAATATTGATTTAGGGAATGTGTTAGAAGTGTTAGGGATACATCATGGTCATTATGATCTCTGGTTTTTCAACCACATACCTTTTTCTTTTTTATTTCAGCATATTACGGGAGTACAAATGTTTAGGTTACAAATATTGCCTTTGCCCCACCCGAGTCAGAGCTTTAAGTGTATCCATCCCCCAGACAGTGTGCACTGCACACATTACATGTGAATATACCCATTCCCTCCTCCCTGCTCCCACGAGCTCAACACCTGATGAATGTTACTACTATATGTGCACGTAAGTGTTGATCAGTTAATACCAATTTTATGGTAAGAACATGTGGTGCTTGTTTTTCCATTCTTAGGATACTTCACTTAGTAGAATAGGCTCCAGCTCTATCTATCCAGGATAACATAACAGGTGCTAGATCACCATTGTTTTTTGTGGCTGAGTAGAACTTCATGGAATACATATACCACATTTTATTAATCCACTCATGTATTAATGGGCACTTGGGTTGTTTGCACATCTTTGCAATTGTGAATTATGCTTCTATAAACATTCTAGTGCAGATGTTTTTTAATAGAATGTCTTTTCTCCTTTGGGTAGATACCCAGTAATGGAATTCCTGGATCAAATGGTAGATCTACTTGTATGTCTTTAAGGTATCTCCATATTGCTCTCCACAGAGGTTGCACTAGTTTGCAATCCCACCAGCAGTGTACGAGTGCTCCTAACACTCTGCATCCACACCAACATTTACTGTTTGGGGACTTTTTGATAAAATCCATTCTCACTGAAGTTAAGTGATAACTCATTGTGATTTTGATTTACATTTCCCTGATGATTAGAGATGTTGAGCATTTTTTCATATGTTTGTTGGCCATTAGTCTGTCTTCTTTTGAAAAGTTTCTGTTCATGGCCTTTCCCACTTTTGAACAGAGTTGTTCAATTTTTTTGCTTATATTCTTGAGTTCAATGTAGATTCTAGTTATCAGCCCTTTATGAGATATGTAGCATGCAAATACTTTTTCCCATTCTGTAGGTTATCTGTGTGCTCTCATGATAGTTTCCTTGCCTATGCAGAAGCTTTTTAAGTTGATCAGGTCCCATTTATTTATTTTTGTTGTTTCTGTGATTGCCTTTGGGGTCTTCGTCATAAATTCTTTGCCTAGGCCAATGTCTAAAAGAGTTTTTCCTACATTTTATTCTAGAATTCTTATAATTTTATCTCTTAGGTTTAAGTCTGTGATCCACCTTGAGTTGATTTTTGTAATAGGTGAGAGATGTGTGTCCTGTTTCAGTCTTCTGCATGTGGCTATCCAATTTTTCCAGCACCATTTATTGAATAAGGATGCTTTTCCCCAGTGTATGTCTTTGTCTGCTTTGTCAAAGATTAGATGGCTATATGAGGATGGTTTTATATCTGGGTTCTCAGTTCTATTTCATTGGTCTACTTCTCTATTCTTGTGTCATAGCCATGCTGTTTTAGTTACTATAGCCTCTTGCTAGATTGATGAGAAGCAGTAAAGAAAGGACTCTAATAAGCTCCATCAAGAATGAAAAAGGAGAAATTACAACTGATATCCTGAAAATACAAAATATCATCTATGAATACTATAAAAACCTCTATGCACATAAACTTGAAAACATGGAGTAAATGGACAAATTCTTACAAATACACAGCCTCCCTAGGCTCAATCAGGAACAAATAGAATTCCTGTTCCGACCGATATCAAGTACCAAAATTAAAGCAGCAATAAAAATCCTTCCTAAAAAGAAAAGTCCTGAACCAGATGGTTTCACACCCAAATTTTACCTGACCTACAAAGAAGAACTGTTGCCTATCTTGCAGAAATTATTTTATAGCATAAAGAAGGAATAAATCCTTCCTAATGCATTTTGTGAAGTCAAGATCATCCTGATACCAAAACCAGGAAATGACACAACAAAAAAGAAAACTACAGAACAATATCCTGTATGCATATAGATGCAAAAATTCTCAACAAAATCCTAGCAAACCAAATTCAAGTGCTTATGTAAAAAAATAATCCATCACAACTAAGTGAGCTTCATCCCTGAGATGCAAGGATGATTCAACATACACAAATCTATAAATGTAATTCAACACATAAATAGAAGTAATAGTAAAGACCGTATGATTCTCTCAATAGACACAGAAAAATCCTTCAACAAAATTCAATATCCTTTTATGATAAGAATGCTTAATAAAATAGGGATAGATTGGACTTACATAAAAATGATACAAGCCATGTGTGACAAACCCACTGCTAATATCATACTGAATGGTGAATAATTGAAAGCAGTCCACTTAAAACTGGTTCCAGGCAAGGTTGCCCTCTATCACCACTTCTATTCCACATAGTGCTGGTAGTCCTAGCCAGAGCAATCAGACAAGAGAAGAAAATCAAGGGCGTCCCAGTGGGGGCAGAAGGGGTCAAACTGTTGCTCTTTGCTGAAGACATGATCTTATATCTAGAAAATCCCAACGATTTTGACATGAGACTACTGGAATTGATAAACTAATTCAGCAAAGTCTCAGGTTACAAAATCAATGTACAGAAATCAGTAGCATTCCTATATGCCAAGAGCAGTCCAACTGAGAACCAAATCAAAGACTCAATATCCTTCCCAATAGCAACAAAGAAGATAAAATATCTAGGAATATATTTAAGTAAGGAGGTGAAAGACCTCTATGGGGATAACTATGAAACACTGAGGAAAGAAATAACAAAGTTTTTAAACAGGTGGGAAAGCATCCCATGCTCACTGTCCACAGAATCAGCATTGTTAAAATGTCTATGCTACCAAAGTGATCTACAGATTCAATACAATCTCTATTAAAATATCAACATCAGTTTTCACAGATCTAGAAAAAATGATTCTTTGCTTTTATGGAACCAGAGGAGACCATGTATAGCAAAAGCAATCTTAAGCAAAAGAACAAATTGGGAGGCATCAATTTATCAGACTTTAAGCTATACTTCAACCACATATCTTAAACCAACTTTTATTTAATAAAGCACATCTTGAGTGCAATTTTTTAAAGTTATCAAAATAAAACATATCCATGTAAGCAGACACACAGACAAACACATGCACACACACACACACACACACATACACACATACACACAAAAAGGGGGCAGCAAGTATGTAACACATACCTATTTGAAAACATTTACAACATGAGTTTTCCTTAGAGTACAGATAAGAACAAATAGAGAATCTTGTGGCTATTTACAGATAGAAATATTTCTGGATACACAGAAAGGACAAGTGGTCTGGAAATGTTTTATTTGTTTCTATGCCTCACAGAATAAATAACATATGTTTTAAAAAACTGGTAGATATGTTATTGTTTTCTTGTCACCTATGTAATCTGACCACATATTAATTTTGATCTGTAAGAAGTTTGGTAGTTATAAGGTGAAGGCTTAAATAACCAGCTTTTATTAAATTTAAAAAATATTGATTTGTTCACTCACCATTATTTACTGTAATGTTCAGAAAGAAAAATAAAATGCAATTGAAATACGACACAATATTTTCTTATCATTTAAAATTTTTATTCTCTATTGAACGTCCTTTTTAGACTCATTTTTATATGTGTTCTCATCATATATCAAACTTGAGCACGTGTAAAATGACATGTAAATGAAATGAAGTGGTTGAAACATTCCTAAAACATCCACTCATGCAAAGTTTGTTATTTCTGAATCATGTTATGCCTCTGGGTGATAAATGTCATAGTTTTTCCACATAGCTCTACCCTTGTGCCATTAAAGCAAATATAAGGTAGAACGTCTTAAATGAATGTTCTACTCTTTTCTTCAGATGTTCTTCCAAACTCATAAAACCCATTCTGCAGGTTTTGATTTGCAAACACCTTCTTGGCCAATAAACACCATTTCACAACTACTGCCAGGATGGTTGTGATTGTTAGACTTTCTGGATGTCATAGATATTCAATGTAAAAAATGTGCACCTTGGTATTCACAAAATACTGGAGGAGAGCTTAATAGTATCTTTCAAATGTACTCTCAGAAAAAAGAACACCTTACATATTCTCAGGATTTGATGTAGGATGTAAAATGATGGGAACAAAGTAACATTTACATTTGAAAGATTTTCATTTAATTCTTCAGTTATAGAGCAGGGACAAGGTATTGAAACTATTCATTCTGTGCTTTCTTACACTGTCATTCTTTATTTTTAACATTATTATTCTTTTCCTTTTGTCTTTGCTTTGTCTCTTTTTTGTTTCCTATATTTTTTCTTTCCTTTCTTTTTGAATCTCCCAGGTATATGATTGCCTTTAAGACCCTTAGTTCCTGTGAAAGCATAAAAATTCGTTCCTAATATGAACTAATTAAAATAATCATTAAACATGAAAAGCGACTCTCATCATTAACTTTTAAGTTATCCCAGTCTTTTCTCTTCCGCTGCTTCTAAAGAGCATTTGAGATGTCTTTGTTCTATCTCCTTCCCTCTGCCAACCTTTTAGGAAGGTCAGCCTTGCTAGTTAATTCCTTTGGATTTGAAGCTAAAGGATTCTGAATAAAAAGGTCAGTGGTCAATTGTTTGGGAAAGAGAACATAAGAATATTCTGAAATAAAAAATATATATACATAAAGGGTATTAGGAACATAAACTAGGTAGATTTTTAAAAGACAGAGGGTCTGAAGGAGTTATAGTAGATGTCATTATGTCACATGTCATGCATTTAAGAAGTACTGCCGTGTTCTAGTTTTTTTGGGAATATCTGTTAAGAAGCTTGTGCCATTGAGAAAGTAATTTTGATTACTTTTTTACACTGTTTTGACCAATACACCATAATGAGGAATTGGCTATGTGGGCCACAAGTTTATATATGTTACCAGTCATCCCATCCCATTCCATCCCATCAAATGCATTTAGTGAGTCATACATAAGGAAAACGGGAAAAGCATTTCTGGTTAGAGAAACATGATGAGTGTGGCAAACTGGAATGGACTAAAAATACTCACATTCAATATTTAATGACACTTTGGACAAGCATGATTGAAGCCTCAATTCAATTGAAGGTAGACAACGTGGAACTTCAGCATTACACAAATGCTCAAAAAATAATAATTTTTGATCACACTTGCCATTGATACAAATGAACAGAAACAAAACAGATACGATCTGAAGTTGCGGTTTGGACTTAAAATTAATGCTAGGTGTTACGTGCTGCCTTGATATCTGGTGAAACAGAGAGGACCTTAATTTCCTTAATTGCAAATCCCTCCCCCCACACACTCTTAAGGGTAAGGTCTTCAGGCCAAACAACCCTCTTTATCAAAGAAAGGGACCTGAGCCGCAGGTTTTAGTGCCTTGCCAGCACACGGAATTATTCAAAGAAGCCAATCACATCCTTCCACGGGAATCAGGATCACCTCATCATCTTGATACTGCAAAGTCTACCTCCCACAGTCCCCAGGTGTTCACTGCCTCTGAGTGCAATGCCCACGTGGCCCTTTGTGACATTCAGTATCTCCTCCCCTAGGCTGTGATCATGTGTGACTAAAACTGTTGTCTCTCTGGTGTCAGGTGTGTGTTTGGCCACCACAAAACCATAGGGCAGAAATCCCTTGATCACCCGCGGAGTCAAGAGGAGTCAATTAAAGCAGAGGGAGTGGCCTCATACAGAAATGTTCAATAATGATATGTTGAAATGAATTTGTATAATACTTATGATTAAGAACAAATACAAGAGTTAATACAAAATTTTCATGTTTTCAACTTATATTGTTTACAAAGAACCAAGATATTTCCAAATACCGAAAGTTACATCACCTAACTTCACAAAACTGAAAAAATCTCTATCTATGAAGGAGAAGATGTTTTGAAACACTTAGAGTGTAGAAATAAGTATCAAATTATTTCTGAAGGGCTGTTTTCTAAAACAGTTCTTTCCTTGTGGCTTCAGGAGAATTTAGTCTTTAGCCTCCAGTAGCCTGAAACTGCCTCAGGACAGAAACATCTTCAGTGCTCCTTCCTTTCATCATCCTGCCTCCAGGCTATGTTAAGAGGAAAAAATAGCATCTTGGTTTGCTATAACTTATAAAAAGTTTGCCTGTCTGGTTGTGTAAAGAAAGGCATTGGGGATTTGTTTATGTGTTGCTTCACACATTTTAGTACATCACACATAAAAAAAATCAGATAACTCATCATGTGTTTATTGCAGAATGATGTGAGCACCCCAAGAGCAAGATGTTTTGCTGCTTAATCTTTGTATTTGTAAAACTTGCATAATGTTTAACATATAGTAGCTATTCAATAAATATTTGATGACTGAATAAATATAAATAATAGTGTGAGCAGGTATTCTGGTAGATTGCTAGAAAATGTGTTAGGTAAATTATGCAATTATTATTATTATGCAATTTTACTTGTATTTCTTGTCACTCCCTTTTAATATAATTTCTCACAATATTTGTCATTATAATCAATATGTTTCATAGTTGCCATTTCAATTTGGTTTATTTTTTTTCTTTTTTCCTTAACTGACTTTCATTAATATTAAATTTTACAGAATCTTTAATGCTAAAGTAAATAAATTCTGCTTTTGTCAATTTGTAGACTGTCACCACCAATAATAATAGTGGATGTACCTTAAATCCTCAAATGACCTTTTCACAATTAATGATCTTCGGAGTTGATCAAGACGTACTATCATTTTGTGCCTTTGTCACCAATAGCCTGTCTT
>VBSM01002608.1:76280959-76292258 GCA_008086735.1 Cheirogaleus medius | reverse complement strand
TTTTTTTTTTTTAGTTTTTTGTTTGCTTAGAATAAAAACCACATATGGAAGAAATCTATAAATGTAGAACAATTACATCTTATAGGCTTTTTTTTTCCCCTCTTGAGAACCCTAACTAATGCATTAACTGAAATGAAATTTAAAACCAGTCATCTCTGTCTGTGAAGCCTGAGAGTCCTTGAATTCTGGGGTTAAAACTAACTCAAATTATGCTATTCCTCTTTATTATGTGCATATCTTTCTGTAATTTGTGTCTGTGTTTCTGCCTAACACCACTTTGGTGCACAACCCGACCTCCATGTTTAGTGCATGTGGCTCTGATAGGACACACTCCATCCCTGGGCATGGGGCAGGGCCCATTCTTCAGGACTGGCTAATTAGAATAGCGATTTTTCTGGTCACAGTGATTGGATTAATGAGCTCAGAGTGAGGCCAGTTAAAGCCTTTCTGGAGCTATCAGGAAAGAGTGGCTTCCATCAGGAATTCTCACTGACTGCAGTGTAAAATTTCACATATGTATAAAGCTGTCACAGGATAAAGGAAGCAAAGAGGAATGGAAAGCAATGCAATGGACGCAGGGTGAATGTTAAGGAATCATTGAGCTCTTGGGGCCAGCGTCATTTGACCACATTTAATTTTCTGACTTTCTATATTCTGATAGTGAAAATTAATTTATCATTTAATTTAAATTAGTTAGAGTTGTATTTCTCCCACTGGAAACTATAAAATACTTGAGTAACGCTATGTAACACTATTAACGATGATTTTTTGTTGTTTTGGTTTTTATTTTATTTTTTTAATTCAGAAAGTTTTGTCACATTTAATATACTGACAAACATCACCATGGGAGAAATTTTAGCATATACAACATAATATGAATATCTATATCTATATACTTATTCATCAAAATAATATGTTCAATTTATCATCACAGAGGTGGACTGTCTATGATACTTACAGATGCGTGTAACTTTCCATCTTACAGAACCATTTGGTTTTCATTAGTTATCTCATTCAGATATTCATCAAGCCTTTACATAGATAGAACAGGTATGATGATTGGAATGTATTAACGTGAACTGTCAATGTTTTCAATGACTGAATGTGGAACAGCTAGTAAATAGCAGTAAAAGATACATATGCATACCACCAAAATACCCATAATCACTGAATCACAAATGCTGAATTAATGATAGTCACATATATGTGAATATTCTTATATATTTTAGTAATACATTAAATATACATAATATAATTTAATTATATAGTGATGTCATATTATTAGTGCTTAAATATATCTAGAGGTAATACTGTGGGTTCAGAATAGTCATATTCTTCAAACTGGTTTTGTTCCAATTAATCTTCCTGCAAACTAAATCTGATCAATTCCCTACTCTACAAAGAAAAAAAAAAATTCTGGCTCTCCTTTGATCGAAGTATAATGTGTAAACTCTTTATAGTTCGCATTTTTACTCTAGATAGTCCAGGGCCCTCTTCGAATGTACAGTCTGGCCCCTTTAAATATTATCACTATTTCCTGTATTCAACAAGGCCTTTATACCCATGCGATTTCGTTTATACATTCTTCTGCACTAGGTGACCCTCGTCCTTTTTTTTTTGTTCTTTGCCTAACTCTTATTTATTAATCAAGTTGTCAGTTGACTTCTATCATTAAGGCTTCTTTGACTCCTTCAGACAAAATAATTCACATTCTTCTTTTTAATCTTGTTTTCTTTTCTTCATACTCTTGGTATTGTATTTATTTCCCTGGAATATAATAATATCATATTATTTCTTTGTCTGAAGAGATGATGAGTCCTTCAAGGTCTAGTTTCATATGTGTTTAACTTTTATATTCTTAGTATTAAGAAGTATGACTCAGACATAGCGAATACCCATTAATTATTTTAAGCATTTAATCAATATATGAATGAATAAATTAATAAATGACATCCTTTCTCTGATCCATGCTTTTAGAAGTGTATTCTTTATTTTGGTCATGAATTACAAAAAATCTAATGAGAAAAGAGAAAAAAATCTGTGTATAGAGGATTTAGACACTATTATCCCATTTTGAAGCAAACAAAATACCTTTAAAGAGATTGTTAGGGACATATTAACTAAAACTTTATTTCCCTGCTATACCATCTAGTGCACTTTTGAAAGAGTTTTGAAGATTTCTATAATATTTTTGTCTTTCAAGATAAAAAAAGAATAAAGTAAATTTTATTACAGCTTTATAGTTTTAGGAGTATCTAATTTCTGTGTCAGAAATTAGACATTGAATAAAATGGAAGCATACACCTAAGGGATGCTAATTTACTCCTCAATTCACTTTATATATATTTACACTAAAATTGTACTAATAAAATATATTTAGTCCTCTATATTTGTGGGTTCCACATTCATGGATTCAACCAACCACAGATTGAAAATATTCTGGAAAAAAAATAATGAATGGTTGCATTTGTACTGCATATGTGCAGACTTATTTTTTCTTGTCATTATTTCCTAAGCAATACAGTATAACTACCATTTACATAGCATTTATATTATAATAGGTATTATAAGTAATCTACATATAAGTTATAAAGTATATTAGAGAATTGTGTAAGTTATATGCAAACACCATTTTAATAAGGAAGTTTAATATCCATGGATTTTGGTATGCATGTTAGGCCCTGGAACCAATTTCTCTTGATATGGAGGGACAACTGTATATAAAGATTGTTATTGGATTTAAATAAATTATAGCACAAAAAGTATAAACTATAATAGAAAAAAATGAAAACATTTGACTATATTAAAATAAATAAATTTTATTCATTAAAACACACTCTTGAAAGAATTAAAAGGTAATTCACAGAGTAGGAGAAGATATTTTCGATATGTATATGTACAACAAAAGGCTTTTATCCAGAATATATATAATGAATGAGTGCTCAACAAATTTAAACAGAAGAAAACCCAATAGAAAAATAGGCAAAAGACTTGAACAGTTACTTCACAAAGAATATATCAAAATGGCCAAAAGCATATCGAAAGGTATTAAAATTTAATATTATGGGAAAAGGCAAACTATAAAACACAATATAGCATCTGTTCATCCATCAGAAGGCAAAAATGGGAAAAGATGGAAAATATTAGTTGCTGATGGAAAAGTGAAGCAAATATAATCTTCATTGCCTAGTGTTGAGAATGTAAATTGGTATAACTACTTTGTAAAACTCAAAGTATTGAGGTTATTAAGCAGAAAATGTCCAATTTTCTTAAGTGCTAAGTTTGACAGCTGATATCTCTGACATTTCACTTTGACACTTCTTGTTTTATGTTTATTGCGAAAGTACATCTTCAGTCTTGCAAACGCACATCTTGGCTTCTGATTATCTTTTCAAAAAAATTTTTTGAGCAATTTTTGTGAAACTGGGATAAGTCAAAAATTCATGTTATTTTCAAATATGAATTCCGTCATGGAATCAATGCTTTGCAGACAGCTTGAAATATCAATGAAGTGTTTGGGAAGGATGTGGCTAATGAATGCACAGTACACTGATGGTTTGAGAAGTTACATTCCAGCGATTTTATTCTTGAAAATGAGCCACATGGGCGACCTGGGACCACGGTGGATAATGATGAGCTGAAAGCCGTACTGGAAGCAAATCAATCTCAACGTATGCAGGAATTAGCAGCAAAGTTTGACTATTCCAACACTATTGGACCATTTGAAACAAATTGGCAAAATAGAGAAGCTGGGTAGATGGGTTCTGTGTGCATTAAACAACTGTCAGAAAAGAAATTGTCTCAAAGCTTGCCTTTCTTTGCTGTCACAACTTAAAGGCAAACCATTTCTACACTGTATTGTTATGTGTGATGAAAAATGTTATTTTTGACAATCGCAAGCATTCAGCACAATGCTTGGATAAAGATGAAGTGCCGAAACACAGTCTCAAACCGAATATCCATCAAAAAAAGCTAATGGTGTCTGTTTGGTGGTCCAGCGCTGGTATCATCCACTACAGCTTCATGCAACCTGGTCAATCAGTTACAGTGGATGTCTACTGCAACCAACTGGGCAAAATAAGGAGGATGATTGTGATTAAGCAGCTGAGATGGGTCAACAGAGACAGGCCAATCCTCTTGCAACACAACGCTCAACCACAGGTCACACAAACCTTGCTGCTCAAACTACAGCTGGATTTGGAAACTCTGTCATCCACTGTATTTACCAGACCTTGCACCAACTGACTACTACTTCTGTGGAAAACACCTTTTGCGATTTCATCACCACTTGCTGTCTAGGCTTCTTCGCTGCTGGCATAAACAAATTACTGGTAAGATGGCAAAACTGTGTTGATAGTTTAGGTGCATACTTTGATTAATTGTGCTGCTTCTTGTTTGAGATAAAATAAATTGAATGTTTGATTTAAAATGGGACATTTCATATTTAATGACCTAAATAGCTACTAAAGCTGAACTATTGCATACTCTGTGAGACAGATATTCTAGTCCTTTATATACCCAATAGTAATGTGTCCTTGTATTCACCCTAAAGCATGGACCATAATGTTTATTGATGCATTATGATAAATAATAAATATGCAAAAATCTGAAGGCCCATATCAGTTGATTGAATAAATAATGGGTACATTAACATAATGCAATACTATAGCAATGGAAATGAACAGTCTAAAACTTTAGACAGAAAGGAATAACTCCCATAAAGATAATATTGAGTGGAGAAAAAAATAAAACAGACACAAACCAACATCAAAACACAAACTATACGACTCCATTTACCTAACAAATAAGAAACAAACATAAAAAGGGCAAAATTAATCTAAGCTCTGTTAGACCGTGTTATTAATTGCTTCTGTGGAAAATAGTACCTGGAAAAAGACTATCTGGGTGCTAGGATGTGGTAATGTTCTATTACTTGATCTAGGTGCATACAGTTGGGAAAAATTCATTGAGCTGTGTACTTATGATATGTGGACTTTTCTGTATGCAGAAAATATAAAGTTAAAATTATAAATTCTTGCTAACATTTTATTATAGTATTTGAAAATAAAATAGTTCATACCCCTGATAAACGGGAGAGCTAACCCACGTGTTGATTCAATTCTGAAGACTTACTGTTTCATTTTTGTGAAACTTTTCTCATTATTGTATCATGAACATGATGTTGGGGTCAAGTCACTGAGTAAATCAGGATTGTTTCTTCCATAGACCAGTCTTTTAATTACCTGGGCAAGAAATACATAGTTATCTCTTGATGATTTCCAAAACACATGAAACATGAGTTGCATTGTCTTTAAAGATATTGCTTAAATTTAGTGGATTGTTCTTATGGTTTTAATCATGTACATAGTGTTCCAACATCTACTAAACTTAATTCGCTGATTTCCCATATTCTTTTTATATTAATTAAAACTGATATGTTGAACTATCTTCACTATTTTTGGTCACTATTATAAAACATAACATACATGATATTTAGATTAAAACTCACTAATTACTAATACTAAATACATAGTAACTGTTTTCTAAGGATTGTGCTATCACATTTAATTCTACAAGATCTGAAGAAGAATTAAATTTATTATTAATATTTTAGATATGTGGGCATGAAAGGAGGAGATTGAGTAACTTGCCCAAGATAACATAACTACCAAATTTAAATCAAGGTTATTTAATTACAACAAATATGAACTTAACTACCAAGCTTATATAGTATTTATGGTAGCCAGACCAATTATAGGCCACACTAATTGTTGCACAGGAGCCTTGAAGATATACATACAAATTTGTGCTGCATTTAACAACAGATTGTAAATACAAGTGGCTATATCTGGGGAGAATTTCATCTCATTTTCTGGATTATTTTTCCCCTACACTTGGGATATAGCTTGCCAATGTTTTCTGTCTACATCACGTTGTCTGGAGAAAAACTAATGTGGAAAATTAAGGGCATACTGGTATTAGGAAAAAAGTGGCAACTGACTCAATAACATAAGTCAAGCAGCAAGTTCATTTATTTAAGTGAAAGACCTTTTTTTCTGATTTGTCTTCTACTTCTTTCTCGTACCTGTTTTGCTAACTGCATATACCCTGAACAGTACTTGGGTGGTTTGTGAGAAGGAAATTGTTTAATGTAAGTGGTACATTCTAAGTCAATTATCCACTAATGTCTGAATAACCTTCTTCATCTGTGAAATTATATTTAAAAATTATCTAGTGCCTCTATTACTTTCCTTCTCCCTAGAACTTTCTTTCAACTAGTATGATATACCTTTTCTTTGAAGTAAAGCCTAATATATTAAAGTTAAATGTCTTTAAAGACAATTTCACTCACCTTCCATATGTCATTGGAAAAGATATAACCACCAAGGGGAAGGAAAAATGATCAGTTACATTGGTCTAACACAGATACACTGAAAGTTTTACTTTAAAAATTACAAAACTTTCAAAAAAAGAAAAAAAAAGAATTATGGAACAACAAGAGTCCTTTTCATCTGTAGATCCTTTTCATGAGAAATCTCAAGAGGAAGCTCATAACTGCTGTTTCTATATTCATCTGAAGGGGAGGATGAGGACAAACAATTGAAGGTGACTTCAGCAAGATTTCAAGCAGCAACACTGAATTAAATGTTGAAACAGAAGGGCTATAATGTCAGGGCACTTGTAAAGAAATATGCATCTCGCTATGTCTTCATTAAACTTTCAGCTTATGCTTTTTAAAGGTTGAATGACATATTTCACTGTTGTGTCTATCAGAAATCATGCATTAAATTGCTGAAAGATTTGACTGTAGTCTATTTTTAAAATATGATATTTTCAAAATTCTACTTATCATACACATTTTAAAGGACAGTGGTACATCTTGCAAGTAACCCTAAAAATAATAAAAAATATTGTATCAAATAGCTATGCTTTTATACTGGCTACCAGGGCTTATAAATTGGAAATGAAAGCTGAATATTGACTATAAGAAAATAAAAAGAAAGGTTTTGTAAAGAGAATTCTTTTAGGACATGAAATATTACTGAAGACCTTGAAAAATCATGCCCAATCCTTTCATGTTCCTCTTTCTCCTATGTTCCTTGTCTTAGAGAGTTATACCTCCATTCATCTACTCACCAGAAAGCTGGTCATCTTAGTCTTTTTTATCTTTCAATATCTGTTATCAATGAGTCACTCGCTTCCAGCAGATTGAACCTTCTTAACAAATCTCAAAATCAAATTTATTTATTTAGAGCTTTATTGAGATAAAACTCAAATACATTACAATCCACCCTTTAAAGTATATATCTCAATGTTCTTTAGTCTATTCAGAATGTCATGTGACTATCTCCACAATCAATGTTAGGTTGTTTTCATCAACCCAAAATAAATTCTGTTCCCATTAGCTGTCACTTCCTATTCCCTCTACTTCCAGTCTTGAGCAATCGCTAATCTATTTGTCTCTCTAGATTTGCCCATTCCAGACATTTCATATAATAGGAATCATACAACATGTGGTCTTTTGGAACTAACTTCTTTCATTTAAAATAAAATTTCCAGGTTCTTCCCTATTTTAGAATGTATCAGTACTTCATTCCTACTTAGAACTGAATTAATATTCTGTTATTAGACATACCATATTTTATTTATGCATACATCAGGCAATGAACATTTGGGTGTTTCCACTATTGGTTATTATGAATAATGCTGCTACTGCTCTGTTTTTACATATTTTTGTGTGGACATTATTTTTTTTTTCCTCTTGGATATAAAGCTAGGAATTTTATACTTAGGTTTTGAGGACTTGTTGAAGTGTCTTTCAAAATGTTTTCACTTTCCTATCAGTAGTATATAAGGATTTCAATTTCTCAACATCTTCCTTGACATTTTTATTGTGTGTGTGTTTTTTTTTTTTTTGACCACAGCAATTCTATGTGTTAAGTGGCATGTCATTGTGATTTTAATTTACATTTCCCTAATTATAAGCTACCTGCCTTATGAGGTCATAAATGTGACTCATTGTTTTTGTTTTTTGTTTGGTTGTGTGCTTTATAGGGAATGTCCGTCCATATTTTCAAGTGGGGTTTTTGGTCCTCTTTGAAGAAAATACGTGTGGTGCTTTTGTTCAAATAAGTCTTCTTGTCCCAAATGTTCACTGCATCTTCCTTTCTAGAGGTAAGTGCCTGTCATATTTATTTTTTAAAAAACTTTAAACTTTTTTTAAGTATGATTTATATACAAAAATTGTATATATTTAATGTTTAAATTTTGATAAATTTTGACATAATTTCATTTACTTGTGATACCATCACCTCAATCAAGGTATTAAACATACCCATCACCTCCAAAATTTATTTTGTATGCAGGCTTTGCTTATTTGTTTGCCTATTTTATGTGGCAAGAACACTTAACATGAGATATGCTCTTGACATACAGTATTAGGGGTTTATTTTTTGAGAGAGGGTATTGCTCCGTTGCATGGGAGAGAGTGCCGTGTGCAGTGGCGTCATCATAGTTCCCTGCAACCTCATCGGGCTCAAGCAATCATGTTGCCTCAGCCTCCAGAGTGGCTAAGACTATAAGTGTGCACCAACACACTCCACTAAATTTTTTAACTTTTGTAGAGACAAGGTCTCGCTATATTGCTCAGGCTGGTCTCAAACTCCTGGCCTCAAGCAATTATCCTGCCTCAGTCTCCCAAAATGCTTTTATTACAGGCATGAGGCACTGAATGTGGCCTGGTCCTAGGCATGTTTTGTTGTTATAACAGACTATCCAAGACTGAGTAATTTATAAATAAAAGAGGTTTACTTAGCTCATGGTTCTGATGACTGTAAAGCCCTCTGGAGAGGGCCTCAGGCTGCTTTCACTCATGGCAAAAAATGGAAGAAGAGTGGGTGTACGTAAAGAGACTATATGATAAGAGAGGAAGCAAGAGAGAGAAATCAAGGAAACCAGACTCTTTGTAACAACTCACTCTTGTGGGAACGAATTTATTCCTGAGAGAGTGAAAATTCTCTCACACTTGTGGGAGGGCATTAATCTATTCAAGAGGCATATGCACTAATGAGCCAAACACCTCTAATTAGGCCCCATCTCCCAACACTACCATAATAGGGATCAAATTTCAACATGAGCTTCAGTGGGGACAAACCATATCCAAATCATGGCACATATTTTAATGTACACAGTACCATATTGTTAACTATAGGTACTATGTTGTATGGCAGATCTCTGAAACCTATTCATCTTGCATACATAAAACTATATCCATTAAGCAATGATTTCCTATTTCCCCCTCTCCCAGCCAATGGTAACCACCATTCTAGTCTTTGGTTCTATGAGCTTTACTATTTTAGATACCTCATATAAGTGGAATCACACAGTGTTTGTCCTTCTGTGACTGGCTCATTACACTTAGCATAATGTCCTCAAGTGGATATTCCAGTACAAGTGGTAGAATTTCCATATTTTTTGAGGCTGAATAATATTCCGTTATATGTATAAATTACCATTTTTATCTATTCATCTGTTGATGGACATTTGGGTTGCCTTCATATCTTGACTATTATGAATAATGCTACAATAAACAAGAGAGTGCCTATATCTCTTTGAGATCCTGATCTTAATTCATTTGGGTATATACCCAGAAGTGGGATTACTGTATCCTATAGTAATTTAATTTTTAATTTTTTGAGGAATTTCTGTGCTATTTTTCATAATAGCTGCACATTCTACATTCCTGCCAAAAATAGACAGGATTCCAATTTTTCCACCTTCTCACCAACACTTATTATTTTTGTTGTATGTGTCCAAGAATTTTTCTCTTTAAGTTTTCCAACTTGTTGATGTATAGCTGTTTATAATAGTCTCTAATGTCATTTATATTTCTGTGCTATTAGTTGTAATGTCTCTATCTCCGTTTTTACCTCTGATATTATTTGAGCTGTCTCTCTTTAATCTAGCTAAAAGTTGTCAATTTTGTTTTACTTCTCAAAAATCAACTCTTCTTTATGCTGATGTTTTATATCATTGTTTTGTCTCTATTTCATTTATTTCTGCTCCAATCTGTGTTATTCTTTCTTCTATTAATTTTGATTTTATTTTTTCCTTGTTTTTCTAGCTCTTTGAGGTGCAGCATAAGGCTGTTTATTTGAGCTCTGTGGATGTAGGCATTTATTGCTATAAATTTCTCTCTTTAAATTATTTTTGATATACCCCATAGGTTTTGTGATTCCATTTCCATTTGTTTCAATTTTTTTAAAAAAAAATCTTAATTTTTTTCATTGACCCATTGTTTGTTCAGAAGAACATTGTTTAATTTCTATGCATTTGTACAATTTCCAAAGTACAGTTTGTTATTGATTTCCAGTTTTATTCTATTTTGGTTAGAAAAGATACTTCATACAATTTTAGCTTTTAAAGATTTTGTTTTAAAAACTTGCTTTGTGGACTAATATATGGTCTATCCTGGGGAATGTTCCACTTGCTGTTGAAGAAGTATGTGTATTCCACAGATGTTGGGTGGAATGTTTGTAAATGTTTGTTTGAACCATTTTGTCTAGAGTACAGTTTAATTGTGATGTTTCTTTGTTGAATTTTGTCTATATGATCTGCCGATTGCTGAAAGTGTGAGTTTTAAAATCCCCTACTAATAGTGCACCACATTTTATCTCTCCCTTTAGGTCTATGAATATTTGCTTCATATATTTAGGTGCTCCAATGTTGGGTGTATATAATTTACAATTATTATATTATATTGCTGTATTGACTACTATATCATTATATAATGGCTTCTTTTGACTATATTCACAATTTTCAACTTAAAATCTCTTTTATCTGACATAATAATAGCTGTTCCTCTACCTTTCTGGTTTTAATTTGTGTGGAATACATTTTTCCATTCCTTCACTTTCAGTATGAGTATTCCTATAGGTGAAGTTAGTTTTTTGTAAGCAGCATATAGTTATATTTTTTGTTTTATCCATTTATCAAGTCTATAACTTTTAATTGTAGAATTCAATCCATTTCCATTAAAGGTTCTTATCAATTGGTAAGGACTTATTCCTGTCTGTTTTGTTACCTGTTTTCTAATTGTTTTATAGATCTTTTCTTTTTAATTCCTCTTTTAATGTCTTCCTTTATGGATTAGTGGTTTTCTCTAGTAGTAGGTTCGATTCCATGCTTTTTATTTTTATTGTATCTATTTTAGATTTTTCTTTGTTATTACCAAGAAGCTTACAAAAAGTTGACGTGGCCCCTTTGCAGGACGGGGGATGGACATATAACACAAAGAGAC
>VBSM01002608.1:76252739-76270863 GCA_008086735.1 Cheirogaleus medius | reverse complement strand
ATGGGTATATACAAACATAATGAGTGAGATGTGCAGCATTTGGGGGATGGTCACACTTGAGGCTCTGCCTCGAGGGGGGGAATGGGCAATATATGTAACCATAATGTTTGTACCTCCATAATATGCTGAAATAAAAAAAAATTAAATAAATAAATAAAAATGTGTTTTCATCTTCTACAAACAAAATTCTGAAGTAGTGTACACTGGGGAGGGAATGGGTATGGTGGGTACATTTGCTGGGATTGTCATACCCAAATACCACAGACTTGATGGTTTAAACAACGAATATTTATTTTCTCATAGTTCTGGAAGCTAAAAGTCTAAGATCAAGGGACCATTAGTATTGGTTTCTTGTGAGGCTTCTCTTTGTGGTTTGTAGATGGCCACCTTCTGGCTGTGTCCTCACATGGCCTTTCTTCGGTGTGTGAAGAGCACAAACAGAGACAGAGAGAGCTTTCTGGTGTCTCTTCCCTTTCTCATAAGGACGCTGGTCCCATTAGAATAGGTCCCCACCCTTATGACCCCATTTAACCTTAATTACTTCCTTAAAGGCCCCGTTTCCAAATATAGTTACGCTGGCGCATAGGGCTTCAATGTATGGACTTTGGGAGGACACAATTCAGTCTATAATAGTCGGTTATTTTATTTTCCCTTTCTCAGAAAAGATCCTAGTGTTATGGAGCTATACTAATGAGTGTTCCTCAAAGAACAAAGATCTGTGTTTTCATAAATATATGTATGAAGGAAACATTCAGAAATCATGTCAAATATAGCAAATTGCTTTTGTGGCAACTGAAAATATATACTTTATGGGATGTTTTGGCTTTTGGACTATGTAAAGACTTTTATATTTAGCTATTACTTTCAATAATTTTCAAATACTTTAGCATGAAATTATCCATTTTAGGAGAACTCTATAGCTCTATAGATATTTTACTGATTTTTGTTTTTCTTAGCAAAAGAAGAAATGATCTAAAAAGAACAAAACCGTTGTTTGTGCTTGTTTCCCAATTACACTAAGCTAAAATTCTGAAGTGTTAAAAGCTTGTTTCATCATAGACCTTTTATTTTCTAATTGTGAAATAAAATGTTTCTATTTAAGGTAATTTCAACCACACAAAAAAGGTAGAGTTTTTTTTTATTTGCAAATTTCTATAAATAAATGTGAATATGTCAGCCAATGAAATTGACCTATGATTACTAAATTAAACCCAATTTGTTCATTAAATTATAGATTTTATGAATAAAAATATGACAGGCTCCATCTCCACTCTATGCCCTAGAACTATTAGAGGTCATTTTGGAGTTTACTCATAAAATTTCATTGACTTTATTTTCCTATATCTTTTCCTATATAAGAATGGGCCAGTCTACTTTCTATGCTGAAAATATCCAAAAACCTCTGATGTGTACTCTTACACAGTTGACATCATCTTCCTTTATATTTAATAATGTTTTGTACTATAATTTATCATATGTGGACATCTAAGAAAGATTCTCAAGTCTCGTATTTTATTTTAACTATTTTCTGACAAATAAAGGTCACCGGGACTATTCCCAATACTAATAGAAGCAGTTATATTCATTTCTATTTCCCTTCTTTTGTAGTCAGGATATTTCTTCATATAACAGACTTAAAATCCTGAGAGATAACAGTGATTTTAGGCCTGAATAGGAATATTTTTTTAAAAATAAGAATACTCTAATTCTGGTTCTAAAATGAAATTACCTAGTCCCTTAAAAAATAGGCCAATGAGCCAGTGGCATTATTTTAGAAAAACAAAAATTCCTGTACTGACGTTCACATTGAAATGGGCATATTCATAATATTCAGTGACTGGGAATGTGCACTGAATATTCCCAGAATATAAAATTTGAGAGTGTGTGTATATATGTGTGTGTGTGTATATATATATATATAAATAAATAAAGAGAAATATTTATGTTAACATTATCATTAAAAAGGAAGGTACTTGACAATCATTGCCTGGTTTAAGCAATAATTTGTGAATTAAGTACAAGGAATAGATTTGGATTTTAATTCAAAATATAAGTTAACACAAGCAATATTACTTAGAATTTATATTGAAAAAAATCACCAATAGGTGGTGCTGATGTGATTGAATTTGATTAAACTTCATGCAAATCTGACCCTAGATTCTACTATTTTTAGTTTCTTATATATGTTCAACTCACAGTCTACTTAACAACTGTTCAATAGTGAACCGGTTATAAAATGTCACTGAGGATAAAATGTTTTTAAGTATTTGGGAGGCAATTGCTATCACCATCATTTTAAAAATAGGTCAGAGATCACAGCTATAAAAAATAGACTGCTCAAGGTGGTACTTATCTGATAAATGAATATACAAGTGCTTGACTCAAATGGAAGTTATGAATTTTGCATAAAGCCCTTCATCAAGGTTGAATTACATAATGTCTCATTTAATGGCGTATCTATGTGACATTTCTTGTCAAGCATTATTTCTTTTTGTCAGGCTAAACATTTGATTTGTAAGACACAAAGTGAATTTCACTGACAGTAAAAAAGCATGTTTATAATTTGAAATTAAATGAGAGTGATAAGCCTACTAAATGCATAATGTATAAGCATGAAAACTATGATTTTGAACATGTAGTACCTGTAGTAAAACACCAAAACTATTAATATTAGCATTACTTTGTTTTTATTTTTTTTAAATAATTGTAAACAGATAAAGTAAATTCAGATGATTGATATCAGATTTATTGTGCTAAAGTCTGATAACTTGCAATTTGTCAGAAAAGTAATCACTTCTTACAATTAAATGTTAATAACAAACTTTTAATTTGACATTTATGTGACAAGTCAAAAGTGTATCCATTTTAAACCATACTAGACCTTTAAAACTATAATGAACTGAGTCAAGGCAAATATTAAAAAATGAATTGTTTTAATTATTTCCTTTTTCTTCTTTGAATAAATTCATATTCAGAAATTATTATTTTTTGACCAGAAAAGGGGATTTTTAAAGTATAAACATAACTTTTTTCAGCAAGATTTATCTCCTAGATTTTTCAATTTTGTCTATTCTCTCTGTTTCTCTTAATCATCTTAGCCACTCTGCCATATCACATCATATTGTATAGTTATGATGCTAAAAATGATTTTTTTAGAAGAAAAGATGACTTATACAACATATTCCCTTAGTTACTTAAAATATTAAATGTTACTGGTAGACTTGTGTCCCCCCAGAATTTATATGTTGATATCCTAACTCCCACTAACTCATAATGTGACATTATTTGGAGATAGTCTTTTACATAGGTAATCAAGTTAAAATGAATTTTTAGGGAAAGCCCATATTCAACATAAATTGTATCTTTATAAAAAGGGGAAATGTGAAGACAGACACCATACAGGAAAGATAATAGGAAGAGACGTAGTTTAAACAGCAATCTAGAAACCAATGGGAGAGGTTTGGAACAGACCCTTTCCTCATAGCCCTCAGAAGAAACCAATCCTGTCTACACATTGATCTTGGACCTGTAATCTCCAAAATTGTAAGACAATACATTTTTGTTGTTTAAACCACACTATATGTGGTACTTTGTCTGCAGCCCTAGCAAACTGGTATATTAAATTATTTATCATCTATAATATTTGTGAAAACTGTGAAGCTGAATCTTATAATTCAAAGAAATGTACCACATTAGAAAAAAACACTACTTCAAAAAACAATCCTCTGATCCACTTACACATATTATGGTATGTATATTTCCTTCTCTTGAATACTTCTATCTTTTAAAACTCATGCTACTGAAGAATATATATGACCATGAAAAATACATAAATATTAATATTAAATCAATGATTTTCTAAGAAAATGAGTTATTCTTAATCCTGATAAATGATGAGTACTCCAAACAATGTTATAAACAATTTTCATTAGAACATAATGAATAAATATTCATAATCAATAAATATTTTTGTTGAAAATGAAATCGAGCATTGATGGCAACTACTGAGAAGCATTTACTCTTATCTTAGGAATGTTTGCTAAACAACATCCAAGTTAATCTGTACACATATAAGTTATGCATTTCAAATAATTATTGATAAAAATAGTAATAGTTCAGGTACATTAAATGAAGAGTCATCAAGAAAATGTAGGGAAAATATAGATATGACCTTTTTGATTTGTTTTATAAGGATAAATTGAAAAGAGATCGATTACTCAGAAAGATCATAATATTTGTTGATATAAGTAACTCATGGCCTCTTTACCAAAAATCCACATCATATTACAAGATCCAGGGGTTTTCTTTAGTTTAACACATTGATATTGAAATAGTAATAGGAAAACAGGTTCAAGAAGCAAATCTATATGTAGTTCTCAGCTGTTAAGATATGTTTCGTAGGGATCTTTAATTCTCACTCAGGACAGGTGAACATAAGTCTGGAACTTAAAGTCCATAATGCAAAATCAATGTGAAAAATACTTAAACATATATTTTAAAGGTTAGGAAGAAGGGGAAAAATGGCTTTTTTGTTGCAAGTGTAATTCTTTTAGAAAAACCCTATTCAGGTAATTCTTTATTTCTTGCTTAACATTTTAACTTTTGAAATATATTTTTGGGATAATATAATAACTACTTCACTACATTCTTTTAACAATATATTATAGTTAAATTACTTAAAATATTAACCAGATCCATAACACTTACTATTTACTATTCAGTATTCAATGTGTGAAACCTAATACACTGGAAATACTATGTTAAAAATAAAATAAAATAAAAACTTATAATAAACAGCAAAGTTTCTGCCTTGAAGACAGGTTATGACATATTTGGGAATAGGATGAAGCATGGCATGCTTCAAATCCAAATTAACAAGAAATAGAAATGTTGGAAGCAAGAATTTTAATGATAATGCCAATGGCAGTTTTGGGGCAAGGTTGCTTCTGAATTAGGATGTCAATATTCCTGGAAACTCTCTAAGCAGAGGAGAAAGGAACACCAAGATAACGTTCTAATTTTAAATTTTAATCATGTCAATAACAGCTGAAACAATTTCTAAGTCTCTACTCAATGTGGCTTCACAACCTTTCCCTTCACTTTCACTCTAGCTAATGTCATCTGACTACTATTTCTACCACGTTATTTCTAGATCCACTCAACTTATTATTTTTCCCAATGCAATATTCTTACTGATTCTGTAACTTCTAAAATATTGTTCATTTTAAGAAATATCTTTCATCTGGCTAAAGAGCTGAATCAAATACCTATACAGCAACAACCACTCCCAATTCTGTGCTCTCATGTCACTTTGGACACCATCTCCACATAGAGTTAAGGTTGATGTCAAAGTCAGTTTGCTCAGAAACAGAGCCAGAGATGGTGATTAATTAAGCAGGTGATTTATTAAGGGAGTATCCTTAGGAGAAAAATGTTAGGGAGTTTATAAAGCAGGATTGGACAGAGAAAGAAGCTAAGCAGCACCATTCGTAATTGCAAAGATGTGGAAACAACCCAAGTACCCATCAATGCATTCATGGATTAATAAAATGTGGTTTATGTACACCATGGAGTACTATTAGCCATAAAAAATGGTGAACTACCTATTTTATTATCCTGAATGGAGCTGGAGACCATTCTTCCAAGTGAAGTATCACAAGAATGGAAAAACAAACACCACATGTACTCACCATTAAATTGGTACTAATTGATCAACACTAATAGGCAGTGTGGGAAGTAACATTTATAGGGTGTCAAGCAGGTGGGAGAGGGGAGGAAGGGATGGGGAAATTCACGAGAAATGGGTGTGGTGTGCCCTGTCGAGGGGATGGGCATGCTTGTAGCTCTGACTCGGGAAGGGCAAAGGCAATTTATGTAACCAAAGCATTTGTACCCCCGTAATACTCTGAAATTAAAAAAATATATATTTAAAATAACTTGTAAAAGAATATTGGGAATCCACTTAGAATCAAGCTGAGGATGGGGAATGTTGCAATAAAGAGAAGTCTGGCAATAAAAAAAAGAAGAAGCTAAGCAAAGAGGTTTTTTCAAAGATAACCTACTCTCTTGCTAATCCTAGGAGTGAATAACTCTGGCCTGTGAATTGTACTGTAATATTCACATCATCCTGAGGTATGAAGCTGTGCTTTTATACTCTATGCTAGTCAGTCATTGGACATGATTGGTGCCATCTCCCAGGCATCTCTTGATAAAGCAGCTCCCATTGGTTAAAGGGCAATTCTCAAAGACAGGGTGGAGGTGGGAGTTTTTAGCAGCAATTGTTTAGTTGTGGGGTGTTATTGACAGTGGGGATGCAGATGAGTGGGAAAATCAGAATACATTTTGCATGTAGGAATAATAGTTTCTTTAAAAATGTATTAGGTATACAAAATGAAAGAAAGTAAAGAATCAAATTTGAAAATTAGTTTTATGTCTTGAGAAATTAGAATATTGATATTTTTTTTACTAAAATGTGTTAGTTTAGAAGACAATTTGAGCATCAAATCAAGCCTTCTTATTTGTCCATAATACATTTTTGAGATCCCTTCTAGAAATGCAAATGCAAATACCAAATGAGGAGTTGAGTATAATATTCTTGGACTCAAGCGAGACACTGAGTATGGAGAAATGAATTAGGGAGTCTTTAGCATATTGATGAAATGTAAAGCTATGGAAATACATGAAACTACCTGAAAAAAAGTTTGTCAGAGGAGAAGACAAGTATTGATCCCTAAGGCACTTCAGTATTTAGAGCTCACGTAGAGGAGGGAGAGCAAAGGAGACTGAAAATTACAGACCATAAAACTGGGAAGTTATCCTGGATGAGTGTGATATCACTGAAGTCAAAACAAAGTTTTTCACAAAAGTTATGAAATTCTGCTTAAGGACTTTGTAAACTGAGAACAAAGAATTATCCTTTGTATTTGTTGGATGGATGTTGTTGGAAATCTTGCAAGGGAGATTTTTCAGTGTAGTGGTAGTAAGAGAAGCTCTGTGGGAATAAATAGTTAAGGGAAGGGAAGTAGAGGCTGAAGTGGATATAACTAAAAAGCTTTTCTGTGGAGCTCAGAAGGATGAGGCAGTTTATGACAGATGACAGAAAAGTTGTGAAAGAGGAAAGATGATGAAAAGAAAATGAGGCATTGTTACTTTGTTATAATGAAAAGTACTAGAATGTAATTGTATGCTGGTGGGAAGGAATTAGCAGATTAATCAGAATTGTCTTTTCTTTTAGAGCTTCTTAATTTGATTTTATATTTAGGGATTCTCCAAAGCTAACTGAATATAAAAGGTATATATATTTAATTCTATGTAATTTATTGTGCTTTTATGTGAATCTTCTTCTTTCACTCTTCATTTAATAGTTCATCTTTCTTTCACTAATTCAGAAGACAACTACAGAACATCAAATGAATAACTATACGTTTTTGTGTCTGAACTTCATATTATTGTATTCTATCCTTCTCTCTCCTGATGCTTAAGAAACATATTCTTCATTAATGTATTTTTCTAAAATATTTTAATATCCAATATTGTAAGTCATGAGATATTTTCATTTTTATAAAATATTATATCATCTGTGTCCATCCATTTGTTTCCCATATGACCTTTGCACATTTTCTTTCCAACATTCCAAAACAAATCCCACTGTGAATTAAGAAAATATGAATCTTCTAGTACAGAAATGTGTCTGGCTACAAAATAAATAAAAATACTTTAGAAACATATAAAATGCTTAAAAATGCCCATAATTAGAGATATATAAGTTAGAATGATAACAAGAAACATTTGTCAAATTGACAAAGATAAAAAATATGATCTTACATTTGTGAAGAACAGTTGCATGTTATTGTTGACTGTATGCATTGGTATAAAAATTTTCAGAGGGTTGGACACGCTTGAAGCTCTGGCACAGTGGGGTAGGGGAGGGGTGGCAGGGGCACTATATGTATCCCCAACAATACTTGTACCCCCATAATAAGAGGAAATAAAAAAATTTTTTCAGAGGAATTTTTCATTATCCTTCAAACTTAAATGCTTTTTTGTAAAAGATAAACGTTCAAACTTTGACCCAGAAAATACATATCTATATATCTATACATATATATGTGTAATCTAAGGTGCAGACAAAAAGTACCAGTTGAACCTAAGTGCATATATAGGAATAACATTTATTGGGCGTCAGGCAGATGGGAAGGGGAGGAGAGGTTGGGTTCATACATACATACATAATGAGTGCGATGCGCACCATCTGGAGGATGGACACGCTTGAAGCTTTGACTCGGGGTGCAGGAGGGGGAGCAAGGCAACATATGTAACCTAAACATTTGTACCCCCATAATATGCTGAAATAAAAAAAAGTACCAGTTGAAATATTGTTTGTAATAACGAAAGCCAAGCAATACATTAGGCATAGTTAAATACATTATTATATGTACATGTTTATAATAGAATACCAGCTTTGGATACCAATCTAGACTGATCTTCAAGATGTAATCATAAATGAAAATGCTGTCTAATAGTAAATGCCTTGTGACAAACACTCTTAGTAGCCTACCCAACTGCTCTTACTCATTCCTTCCTGTTATAGACCTTCAATATTAATGACTTTGTAAGCAACAAAATGACTAGTCCAGATAAAAGATTGTGATTTTTCAATCCTAATATCCTTTTCATGATGATTGTCTTATCAGTGCAAATATAATATTGCTGTGAGTAATAAAATATAAGAAGAAGTATGACAAAAAGTTCTGGAAAGATTTCTTGTCTTTTCTTCTTCTTCTTCTTTTTTTTTTGGTTAAGGAGAAACACAGAAGGAGGAAGCCCTTTTTGATTCTTGCCTTTGGCTATTATTACTGAAGATGTACTGCTTGGATAAGTGGCAGATAGTAACAAGAAAGTGGAAATACTCTACAAAAGAGCTTTGAGAGGCACAAAGTTCTGACATGAGGTATCTGTTGAATTTACTAACTTTGTTATAATGTCTGGATTTGTGTCATATGAGTAAATAAATACCATTATTTTAAACCCACCCAGTTTGCTTTTCTGCTACATGAAACTGAAAACATCTCAATTTATATACGGTTGATGAGAAACACATTTAACACTTGCTATGGTGTGGAGCCTGATCAAGGGATGGTGGCATATACACTCTGTGCAGGGGCATGGCGGGGGAGCCCTGGATATCAGCACAGACAATTAAAAATGCATCTGTGTTCATTCTGTCCATTCAAGGCTGAGAATTAAAAAAAAAAAGAGGGGTGGCATAAATTTCCATTGCCTCTAAAAGCTTAGCTGGAGGATGGCAAATGTAAGGCTCATTCATATTCCATCGGCCAAAGTATGTGAGTAGTTTAAGTGCAAATTCAGCGAGGTAGAAAAGGTTTCTCTGTTAGAGATTTGTTTTCTCTATCTTTATATTTTCAGGGAAATATAAGGATACAATGGAGGGGAAAAATTAATAATTTCAAACAATTGATCCATTATACCAAGAATAAATAAGAATTATAAGTAAAATTAACTGAAATATATAATGTAAGTAAAAATACCTGATTTCATAATGACAATTAAAAATTAAACTAAATTTACCTTTGAGGAATACTAAGGCACCAAATCATTATTCTAAACTGATAAATAAAGAAAATGGGGAAATCGAGTATTTCTCTACCTTTTCTCCACAGTCTATACCTCAGTATATACAACTAGTTGATTAGAGAAAATTTACTCTTTGGTATATTTCAGCTTATAAATGGAGAAGAAATCATAAAATTAGAATATGACCTTTTCAAATCCCTAAAAACTAACAAATCTAGGAAATGTGCTAACATCACACAAAAAGACAAGTGGGCATTATGTTTTTCCTGATGGAAGTATACAACACCACTATGAAGTATTCTATCTCTCCCTTCTCCCCAAAAGTAATCCAGCTAAATTTGATCAAGCTTTTAGATCAAACTATCATTTTACAGAAATATAGTAGGCAGAAAAACATGTTAAATTACATTATGAGAAAACAATCTGTGACATCCAGAATATACTAAACTCTAAAGAACAAATTATACAGTTTATTTAACAAAAAAATTTTAAAAAGACTTTACAGATATATCAACAAAATGCAATTTATGATTTATCCAAGGTATGGCTCATCCTGATTAAATAAATATGTATATTTATTATACATATATCAGAAAGAACATTTATAGCTTATTGGACAATAAGAGAAATTGAACACTGATTGCTTCTTTTATGAAAAACTCTCACTGTTCTGAAGGTTTAATAATGATATTGTGATTATTTTTTAAGAGTCTTTAGTCTTAAACATGTGTCCTGTAATACTTAATGGAAAAGTAATGCAATGTCTGAGATTTGCTTTAAACTAGTCCATTGCATTAGAGATGAAACAAAGTTGTCCTTGACATAATGATTAATGTGTAATTAGTATATAGGAGTTCATTTATAATACTATATTTCTGCATATATTTAAAAATTTTTATAATAAAACATTTTAAAATGAGTGCCCTTGAAATATCTATAAACAAGAAATATAGAAAGCAAGAAGAGACAACAAAAGCATAATAACAAGAGAACACAGAGTAAATCATGAAAAATAGATACATTTGGTTTTATATTTACTGTTCTTGTTTGAAAGAGTTAATTAATTTTAGAGCTATTTACATATTGAAAATAAGTAAAATAATAATAAATATTAATAAAATTTTGGAATTTAAAATAATGAGGTTCAATATGATACGTAATTCTTCTAGTAACTAATTGATTAGTAAGCACTATAAATTTTCTTGGATTTTGCTAACCTAGTCTTAGGGAAATCTAGCTGATCTTCCAGAGGGGTGTAAATTAAGTGTTCTCTCTTCCATGGGGCACTAGAGTCACTCTCAACTACAACCATAAAACAAAAGAAGAACCTCTAGCAAAGTATCTTTACTCAACTTACCCACAAATATATATTATACTAAAATTAGTTACAATATCCTAGATCTAAGAAAGGATCTAGAATGGCACTTCAAGTGCCAGAAAAATCACCATTTCTAAAAATTGTTTTACAGGTTTGGAAACTGAGGTCTTGGTATATTAGGATCAGGGATTCTCCCTTCTGCAGCATATCCACACCAGAGTTGATGGAATTGGGCAATTTTCTTTCCAAGTGAAGGCAATCAGTCTTCCAGTTTCTGGATGAGATTGAGAAAAGTAACAAAATTTAACCTCAGCTATACAAGATAAGCCAGTAGTATTGGAATGTGAGCAGTTCCATTTTGCTGTAAAGTACGAAATTGCAGGTCCAAATCCTACTGCATCACACACATGAAAGAGCAGCAGTTTAATCAGCATGTCAGGAGTAGAGAAGAGGCATGCATTTTGCCAAGACAAAAAGGGGCGTGTGGAAGCTGTGGAAAAGAATATGAAAAATAAGAGTGAAAATGTTGCAAGAACTCATCATAACTTGAGAATTTCTAGTCAAGTTCTTAGTGAGGAAAAAAAAGGTTTTGCAAGTTCAAGTTGTAGATAATTAAAGCTTAATCACATTATCCATCTGCCTGACACTGTACAAGGTTTCTGATGTAGACAATGGTTTTAGAAAATAATTACTTCAATGGAATGGTCAATTTCAATTGTTTCTGCAGAATTATCAATAAAATAATGAGGAATCATGATTAAGTTTGTTCAAAAGAGCTTATTTGCCAGAAATTCATTTTTTTTGTAATTATGAGACTTGTTTATAATTTCCTTTAGAGTTTTAATGTAACCAAAAACACAACAGAGAAATAGTGTATTTTATTATACAGTTCATAGCAGAATGTGCAGTTTTGCTTTAATTTTTGAGAAAAAGGGAAAAAATATTCTAAAAGCAACTCTTTAAATTTTATTAGTATACTAGTAAAATTTTTGTAGCTATTTATACAATGCTATTTGTCTTCAAAATCCTGCAAATATTATTAATAAAATTTTTCTAACCTCATACACTTCCTATATCAATCTTGCACAAAATTATTTGTGATGAGTCATCTACTAAAGGTCAAAAATCTAAGCTTCTTAGTCTGATATCCAGTGCTAATTTTTTATAATTTATATTCTTGTTTTACTTCCCACTACATTTTTGTACAACTCACAGTACAGGTCAACTTGATTAATCATGGTTTTCATATTTTTGTACTCATGCATTTGTTCACTCATTTAGAATATGCTTTACTTTGCTTTTTTTCTATCCTGATGCTAATTTTTAAGCCTTGTTTAACTGTTCTTTTCTCCATTAAAAGTTCTGTGATTGTTCTAGTCATGCATAACCGTCTGTTTTCAATAATATAGCACTGTTTCTATCTCTCTTTTGAAAACTCTTCCTACAATGCTTCATGGTTATTTAACTATGACTTAAAATGGTTGGATACTTTATATATATAGATACTATTCCAACAGATTACAGTATATTATATATACTTTTAGGAAATTTTTTATGTACTTATCCTTTATAGTAATCAGCACAGTATTTAAGATGTTCTTTAAAAATATATTTCTTTAGAAAGAACAACAGCAAGATGACAGAATATGAAGCTACAGTCCCACCTTTTACCATAGGAACACCAAGTTAATAATAATAAATGGGCCAGAATCCCCATTCCTAGTTCTTATAGAACTCTAGAGACCAGTTGAAAACTATAGCACCTAGGCCATTGTTTAACCAAGAAGGAATTCCAGCAAAAAGGGTAGGAATATAATCAATGTTTGGTTCACCTATATGTGCCCTTCTTTCTACACGTATGGAACAATCAGGAGGACACCCGCAATGCTGAAACTCCTCCCTTGGGATGAAAAGATAGGAGTGGACTGTGTGTTCAAGGGTTTTACTTGGCTGGGGCTGCTTGAGGGACTACTTTTTGTCTTATCCAATTCACAGCATTTATGGGACTAGTGGTAGATTTTGGAAACCACTGTAAATTGATTTAGAGCTGCAGTTCTTTAGGCAGTGACTAGGGAAGGAAAATATCAAAAAAGATTTGAGAGGTCACAGAACCTCTAGCTTGACTGATGGGCAATGGTATTCCTGTGAATGAAGTCAGGACTTAAAGACTAGGAAAGGTAATCATTTTTTTTCAAATGCTCAAATCCCAGCAAAAAAATTATAAGGCATTCAAAGAAACAGGAAAGCATAACTAAATAAAAGGAACAAAATAAACTCCAGAAAATCCCTAAGGAAAAGCAGACCTATGAGCTGCTTAATAAAGAATTTGAGATAAGTTCCATCAAGATTCTTAAAGAGCTTAAAAAAAAACACAATTAATCAAAACTAGGAATATGATGCATGACAAAATGAAATTATTGACAAAGAGATAGAAACTACAAGAAAGAACCAAACACAAATTGAGGAGCTAATAAATATTATAACTGAACAGAAAAATTCTTAGAGGGGTTCAACAACATATGCGATCAGGCAGAAGAAATAATCAGAATATTTGAAGACAGGTCATTTGAAATCATTGAGTTAAAGCACCAAAAAGAAAAAAAAATATGAAAAGTGGAGAGAGTATAAAAGTTTCAGATGGCACTATCAAGTGGACCAATATACACATATGGGAACTCCGAAGTGAAAAGAAAGAGAAAGGATAGAGAGATTATTTGAAGGCATAAGACCCAAACCTTTCCAAATCTGTGGAAAGAAATGGACATATAAATTCAAGAGGTTTAAAGAAATCCAACTAAGATAAATCCAAAGAGAACTACATAGCCACACATTATGATCAAATTAGAAAAATGTTGATACATTTAGTATGTTTGTGAAAAAAGTAGTCATTAGCAGTTAGAATATAGACTGAGAACACTGAAGAATACAAGTTGAAACAAAAAAGGGGAGGGCAGGACTAGTAAAAATTACTTTTTCAAGCCCAGTTTTCAAGTTCTTTTTAACAATTCATTCAACCAGATTGAGATGAATATACTTGTGTATCATGATTATATGCTTAGATTTTTTCTTGTGGGATGAATGAAGTTTCTTAAATTATTTTTTAAAATTATTAAAATTAAGTATGTGAAAAAATGGTAAAAATAATGATTCTGGAGGGAAATATCCTAATTCTAGTAATATAATCCTATGTCCACAATAAGCCATTTTATACATACTTAGATCTAAATGTATTTCCTTTGTTGAATTATGGTAATTTCTAAGAAATTTATTCATTCACAGTTATTTTTAATAATTTTTCATGTGTATAGGGAGTTCATTAATCCTTGGAAATCTATGCTAACAAATTGTAAAATGGGTAAAGATAGAAATCCAGTCCCGTGTTTCTTCTTTACTCTTTTTACCAATTTAATTTCTTTCCTTCTTTATGTCTGTTTGTGTGTGTTTATATTAGCATCTCAAAAAAATGTTTTAACATCAAGGATTGAGATGGGAGTGCAAAGAAAGTCAGGTCAATTCATTTAGTAATTCTCTGAGTATATGAGGTTATTTAGAGAATATAGGTTGTCTAGATGCAATACTTAAAGAAAGTGTCCTAAATTGATCAGACTAACTCTTTCTATATTCAATTGTTTTTAATCCAGTCAGGAAATAGTTTTAGTTTGAAGTGTGTTTGAAGCATGATGCGGTAAATAAAGTTTCCTGGCAGTATTTTTTTCTCTCTTCTTATTGCAGTGTCTGATCAGTTTGGATGAATCCTTATCACTGTTAAAATCATGAACAGGAAATAGGATGAATAATATTCTATTTTAAGACTCCAGGAGTCAGAGAGTATCACTGACATCAGAGAAACTTTAATCCTTTCACAAGAGCAAACATTCAATGCCTTGTACAAGGACCCACATTTCCTGATTCAGATTGATAATTCACATTGACAGACATTTATATTTATTTTAAAAGTGAAAAAGCCATTGGCAACTTTAATTTACTTTTAGATGCTGCCCCTGTTACATTATAGAGACAAATAACTCCAAAAAGATAGGAAGCAAACTTCCTATCAATGAAAACTTCTTTTATCTTTCCAGGATGTTATCTGAAATAATTGGTAAGCGAATGAAATGACTCCAGCTCAAGTAATGACCTTTTCTATGAGCCATTTTCAGTGCTTATGTCTACATTAAATAGCACAAAGAGTTTGAATCAGAAAATCTACTTTGGAAAGGACCTGCATTCAGGATAATCAAAAACTTCTGAAATGAATCCTGTTCATTTTCAGGCTATTTGCAGCTGCACCTGTTCAGCCACTGTTCCAACTGGCTTGTGGTTTAACCACTCCCTCAGCACTTTCGATTAAGAGCATGGCTTCATCAAGCAGGTTGGGAAGCTCTCACACCTGTATTTGAGTTTAGATTTTGTTCTTTCAGGGGATGAACTCAAATCAAATTCTGTATAGAAAAATTTGTACTTATTTTATTCTCTGCATCTGTTTCAGAGGTGATTCTATCCTAAGAAATAATACAAGCTACCACAACTCCATACAACAGGAAGGCATAAATTGATTTCACTAGATCACTTAATCTTTATTTGCCCAAAATTAAGAGAGAATAAGCAATGAAGAGTGTTATTGTTGCTAGGATAAGCTTTATAATTAGAATCATATGGGGTCTAAACCTCAACTCTTGTCACTTGCTGGCTATGAAGCCTTAGGTAAGCCACATTAGCCCTCTAAACCTCATTTCACTTGCCTGCAAAGTGGGTATAATTATACATTGTTCACATAGCTTTAAGGATTAAATGAGATGTGTGGAAGATTCTGACAGAAATCCTGAGGCTTACAAAACTCTCAGTAAATTAAGCTACATATTCAGGGAGACTTAATCACAACGATACTCTCAACTATTAAAGTCCAATAGTAAATTAGTTCTTAAGGTGTTTGTAGTTTCTCTTGAGATAAGACTTTCTTAGCAGCAAACATCTCTCTCTCTCTCTCTCTCTCTTTCTTCCCTCTCTTTCTCTCCCTTTTTCTTTTCACGCTTAATTCCTTGCAAATAGTAAGTTTTCTAAATTTTTTTGTGAATGTTAATTTTATTAATGTAATATATAATATATAATGTTTGCAGGAAATCATAACATAATATAAACAGGAAAATTAGGATTCTCATGTTCCTGAATGTAGCTCTAAAATCATGAAAAGTAGTTCATACAACAATGTAATAATATAAAAAGAAATAATTGATTGAATGTTTATTATCATAGCTAAACAAGTAAACATATTTTTCAGTACCAATGTAAAACTCTGACTTCAATCTTTATAAACAAAACATGACACCTTTGTGTAGTCAATTAGCTAATAGAACTTGCCTTACCATGATATCATCCTATTTCTAGCCATTCAACCATTCATACCTTTTCATGTACATATACGTTCTATCGCAATACATCTTTTAAAAGAATAATTATTTGTACCCCCATAATATGCTGAAATAAAAGAATAAAATAAAAAGACTTTGGAAAGAAAAATGAGTATATAACTAAATTTTCAGATTAATTTTTATAAGTGATAAGATGATATTGCATTTTACAACAAACCTTTATATACCCTAATTAGACGTGATCCCCAGACATTGCAAGTTGGAGTAAACTAGTATTTTTGGATTTATAGTACCTTTGTGAGTCAACACAATATGTAGTGTTACCTCATTAGCAATGACAGACATAAGATAATACCATCTCACATAAAATTGCTCTGAGGAAACTCAATGTTTCTGACTAGATCTATACTGTCAGACTTCCATAATATATCCATGACTTCTTGAGGTCTCGAGCTAGGACAGAAACTCATATTTTTTGTTTGTTTGTTTGTTTTTTAACTACAACAGGAGGAATCACTCATTTTTTGAACTTCGTTTTAGTTCTTTAGGGTCTGCCCTAGATTAAGGATGAGAGATAAGAATTTATAGCTAACCAAAAATATTGTGTGGTTTGTTTCTATGATACTTACCATACATATCTTTGATCTTCAGCCAAAGCATTTTGTATATCTCATATAATTTCTCCTTCTCTAAAGAAGATTGACAGAATACTGCATCTTCCTGTCCATGACAGTGGATTAAAACATACACAGATGCAATGTCTACCTTGGCATATATTCCTGTGCATTGTTATTTAAGAGCATTTCAGCAAGAAACGCATTATATAATAACACGTTAGCTTAGAAAATTGTTGATAAACTTTGTTTTTCTAAAGGGATATTTGTGCCACAAAAATGTAACTTCTCATTTTTAAAAGCATGAGTGTATTCCATTCAACCTGCTTTTCATGGTGGATTTTGTTCATTTTCAGTTTATTCAGTTTTTGGATTTTTGCCATAATAAAATCATTCTTGTGATTGAAGGCAACACAGTTGTTTCATCTGTTCTATGTGAAGTCGGCTACATCATGCATTTCCTTTTCAAAATAATAAGTTTCTTTCTAACATGTATTCATCAGAATTCATTTTTTTTCCAATAGCACTTTTAAGAACCGTAAAATAAACGCAAGTGCTATATTCAATGTGAGGAGAAAAATAGGTACTGCAACACCCTTGGAGATCATCACAGTATATTAATAATTTGAGTAAAGAAAATTATTCATACTTAGTAGATAATGCCATTGCATCCTTTACTTTATGTTAGTTTCTTGAAGGAAGTGACTAAGCCATGTTACCAGGCATATTGGGGCACTACGGAATTAATCAGCCAGTGAGTCAGTGAGAGACTTGGGCCCCAAACAGTTACTGGATTTTTCATGAAGTTACATAGTCAAAGAGAGAGACACTGCGGGAAGACATTTGTTTTGTGATTATCCATACAGCGCTCTTCCAACTGTTGCAGGCCAATTTCTGAATAAGATTTTGTACAACAAGGAGTTTTGAGGGGAGAAATGATTATATTATTTCTGAGGGAAATAATGTTATCCATGCCTTCAGGCTTCGTGAAGGGTTATTAAGGGGGAAGCTTGTCTGACCTAAGATGAATCTTTATTGAATAATCACTATATAACGGCAAAACTGAGGTTTTCACTGTTTCTTAAAAGAAGAGGTAGCATTGGCACTCAATAAAACATAAATTAATAGTCTCTTCTGAATCACATGTATTTTGCAATTAATCAAAAATCTAACCCCTGTCGTTTCTTAGAATTGAGTAATATTCCATTGTGAGCATGTACCAAATTTTA
>VBSM01002608.1:76191444-76252639 GCA_008086735.1 Cheirogaleus medius | reverse complement strand
ACTCTGTGGGTTGTCTATTTGCTCTGATGATAGTTTCTTTGGCTGTGCAGAAACATTTTAATTTGATGAGATCCCATTTGTCTATTTTTGCTGCTGTGGCAATTGCCTTGGGGGTCTTCCTCAAAAATTCTTTGCCTAGACCAATGTCTGATAGGGTTTTCCCAACATCTTCTTCTGGGATTCTTAAGGTTTCATGCCTTAGGTTTGCACCACCAGGGCATTGACATACTTGAAGCTCTAGCACAGTAGAGGGGGGGGGGTTGGCAGGGGCAATAGATGTAACCGTAACAATATCTGTACCCCCATAATATAATGCAATAAAAAAAATCTAACCCCTTTAGCAATTTACTTTCTTTAGTTTTTTTCCTAGTGACTTCCTATCTTAGATTAATGCAGGGTAAGTGGATGACAGAGAGAGATTTACACCTCTAAATGTTAAGCCAATTATTTATTGTTGAGTCCCTATTTAACCTATCCTACATTCATTGGAATGACTTGACCTTCTCTGCTAGAAGCAAATGAGCAAGATAAACAAGTAGTAAGCTTCCACTGTGAGTAATATCTCAACAAGCCAATTTACAAAGTCACTAAACTAAGAGAATGCACCATTCCTGGGGACTCCTTTCATATACTAATGTTAATGTGTTGAATAGTGGAGGCAAAGTGAATGCATTAATATTTCATTTAAGCTGGCCATTCAAGAACCATTTTAATAGGGAACCCAACAGGTCTGCCAAAGATGTTGAACTCACATGCTAAGTTCAATGTTCTTAATATACAGCTTGGCATCCTTTTATGATATTCTACTTTCTCCATTCCAATAACACTCCAAACAAATGCACAAAGCTTCCTCCAGGTGGAATTTTCTGTGTCTTTAATTAAAGCTTACTTCATTTGCCTGAAGCTTTCCTCACTATAGTAGCATTCACATGTGTAAAAGGCCTTGTAATCAAGACAAACTGGATTGAGGCTGTAATGAAGTATTCTCAGCTGAACTCTGTGCTTCCTCTCATAGGATATGTGTTATTTGATAACCTTCCTTCTATAGTCTTGATAAAATAAAAACTCTACAGTTTTCTTTTCATTTTATTTCTATTTGTCAGAACATTTGTGAACAATAGAAATTTTCCTTAAAACTACTGATACCACAATAATCTAATTCCATTAACTAAACTCAATATGCCTGTGCCTTACCATGAGCGATAGCTCATCACAGATAGATTGTACCCAACAATTATCATTTTATAATTTAAAAATTGTCTAGAGCAGAGATTGGCAAACTATGTCCCATGAGCCAAAACCAATCCAGTCCCTATTTTCATAAATAAAGTTTCACTGAAGCATGACCAAACCCATTCATTCATATATTTTCTCTGCCTGATTTTTTACTACAATGGCATTGTTGAGGAGTTGTGACAGAGATATTATGATATGCAGAATCTATAATATTTTCTATCTCATCCTTTACAGAAAAGATTTGCTGATTCTTTGCCTGAAATGACCCATGAGGAGTTTACTCTTTTTGTAAGCCACCTATAAGATGATGTTATCAAAATTAAATATAGGCCCCTATAAAATCAACTTGCCCTGAGTAAAAAACATGGCAGCATTTTGATAGGAGGCTATGATAGCTGAATACTTCTAAGAAGTTTTCCCATGTAGAGATCTTTCACCTCATATATATATGTAAATATATATATTTAGCTATTGTAAATGGTATCAAGTCCTTGATTTGACTCTCAGCTTGAATTTACAGTATATAAGAATGCTATTGATTTGCATTTGATTTTGTAACCTGAGACTTTGCTGAATGTATCAATTCTAGGAGTCTTTTGGTGGAGTGTTTAGGATTTTCTAGATGTAAGATCATAGTGTCAGCAAACAGGGATAATTTGACTTCTCTCTTAGATCTCTACTAGGAAAACCACAAAACACTGATGAAAGAAATCATAGATGACACAAACAAATGGAAAAAACATTCCATGCTCATGGATTGATAGAATCAACATTGTTAAAATGTCCATACTTGCCAAAGTGATACACAGATTCAATGCAATCCCCATCAAATTAGCAACATAATAATTCACAGAGTTACGAAAAATAATTCTAAACTTCATATGGAACCAAAAAAAAAAAAAAAAAAGCCTGATTAGCCAAAGCAATTTTAAGCAAAGAGCACAAATTTGGAGACATCATATTACCTGACTTCAAATACTATAAGGCTATAATAACCAAAACAATATGGGACTTGTTTAAAGGTAGAGGCACAGACCAATGCAACAGAATAAAGAACCCAGAAATAAAACCATTTACTTCCAACCAACTGATCATTGACAGAGCAGACAACATACACTGGGAAAAGGAAGCTCTGTTCAATAAACGGTGCTGGGAAAACTAAATAGCTACATGCAGAAGAATGAAATAGAACCCTATCTCTCCCCACCTACAAAAATTAATTCAAGATGAATAAAAGATTTAAATGCAAGGCATCAAACCATAAAAATTCCAGAAGAAAAAGTAATAAAAACTCCTCTAGACCTTAGCCTAGGCAAAGAATTTATTACTAAGACACTAAAAGCAAAGAGATACTATCCAGAATCTACAAACTACTCAAACAAATCAGCAAGAAAAAAATAACACCAGGCCAGGTGCGGTGGCTCACGCCTGTAATCCTACTACTCTGGGAGGCTGAGGCAGGAGGATCATTTGAGCTCAGGAGTTCGAGACCAGCCTGAGCAAGAGTGAAACCCTGTATCTAATAAAAATAGAAAGAAATTAGCTGGACAACTAAAAATTTATAGAAAAAATTACCTTGGCATTGTGGTGCATGCCTGTAGTCCGAGCTACTCGGGAGGCTGAGGCAGGAGGATCGCTTGAGCCCAGGAGGTTGAGTTTGAGGTTGCTGTGAGCTAGGCTGACGCCACGGCACTCTAGCCCAGGCAACAGAGTGAGACTGTCCAAAAAAAAACATTAAAAAGTGGGTAAATGACGTGAACAGAATTTTTTCAAAAGAAAACAAATGGTCCACAAACATGAAAAATGCTCAACATCACCAGTCATTAGGGAAATGCAAATTAAAGATATAATGAGAGACCACCTTCCTCCTGTCAGAATGGCCATTATTAAAAAGTCAAAAATCAATAGATGCTGGTGTGGATGCAAAGATAAAGGAACGCTTATACATTGCTGGTGGAACTGCAAATTAGTACAATTTCTGTGCTTTCTATGGAAAACAGTGTGGAGATTCCTCAAAGAAATAAATGTAGATTTACCATTTGATCTAGCAATTCCACTACTGGGTATATTCCCCATCCCTCAAAAAATATAAGTCATTTTATCACAAAGACACATGTACTTGAATTTTTTTTTCACAGCACCATTCACAATTGCAAAGATGTGGAATCAACCTGAATGACAATTCATGAGCGGATGAAGAAAATGTGATGTGTTTGTTTGTGTGTGTGTGTCTGTGTGTGTGTAGAATACTACTCAGCCATAAGTAGGAATGAAATAACGTCTTTTGCACTGTCTTGGATGAAACTGGATGAAACATTATCCTAAGTGAAGTATCTCAGGAATGGAAAAGCAAACACCGCATGTACTCATTTATTTCCTCATTTCCTCACACATTCACCAATTTAGTGCAAATATTTATTAAACTGCTATTGGGATCAAATATGGTAGACATTGAGGATAAATATGTCAGTAAAAAGGTTTTCTATGATCTAGCACCTCTTATATTTCCCTGGATAGAGCTTGAGCCCATCCTCCAAAGTGAGGTATCACAAGAATGGAAGAATAGGCACTCCATGTACTCGCCATCAGACTGGCACTAACTGATCAACACTAAGGTGCTCACACAGTAGTAATATTCTTTGGGGGTTGGGGGATTGGGGTGAGTAAACTCACAACTAATGGACACGGTGAGCATTGTAGAGGGGGAAAAGGCACATCTCAAATCATGGCTGGGATGTGGCAAAGTCATAACATGTAACCAAAATGTTTGTATTCCCATAATTTCCTGAAATAAATTAAAAAAAGGTTTCTATTCAAAACTCTCTCCAGTTCAAAGGGTTAGAAAAATGTGTGGCATTTATTTTGGGTTAATTTTATTGGGCTCATTAAATTTCTTTACATTCTTATATTTATGGAAGCTGAAGACTGTTGTATATTATTTTCCTTAGCTAATTTTTATGGGCCTAATAACAACAATTCGTGGAAGTCACTCTTGAAGGCCATGACCATGACACTATATTATGGCAAAAAGATCAAGAATGTCTTGCAAAACACAGAGATTGCATCATCAGGCTATTATTGCCTTGCTCTACCATGAGATCATAATTTACTTTCACTCAAATTTTGATATTCAGCAGCAGATATTATCTCAGGATAGTCGACATCATGTATTTCATAAAACATAAAATGAGAGAAGACAGGAACTATTTTGGCATTAAATCAAAAAAATGAGGAGATTCAACTTTTGTCTTTAAGAAGATCAAACTTGAGTAAGACAAATGATATCACATAAATAAAACTACCTAAAACAGAGCACTTTAAAATTTGCAAATGCAAATCACAAGTTCTGAGGAAAAATTCAAGGTAAAAATGGTCATTTAGTTAAGCACAGATTAACAGTATTAGTCAATTTTCTTCTTAAACCAAATAGCAAGTTTTAGAATTGAGAACTGTAAATTTCAGCTAAATGGATCCCTGGTGTACATCTGCATCCATCTTCTCTTACCAAGACTGTTAACAATAATCTCCTGACAGGTACTGTTGCCCTATATAATCTACTATCCAGTCAAAGTGCATGTTGGTTTCCTTAAAGCAGATGCAAAGACAGAGTTTGGGATATAAGCTGTTTATTAGGAATAGACATCTTTACAAAGAAGCAGAAGGAAGCAGGATTGCAACAAGAAAGAAGTTGAACTGTGATATGGAAACAGGCACCTGCCAAAGTTAGAGGAAGATCTGGAGGGAATATTGCACATCGGAGCTCCCCCTTGTTGACTGATATGCTGGGCCTTTCTGCCCCAGGGTTTTGGGCTGCCTTGGGAAGGATGTAACCCCACAGGAGGGGCTCTCTGCTCCTGAGGCAGACCCTGAAAAAGTTGACAAGTGATGGCTATTTGCTGACCACATTCCCTGCAGCTGGCATTTTTTCCCAGAAAAGTGGTCTGGGCAGTGCATCTCATGTCTACTACAAACCAATAGTCAAAACAAAGTTTTGGAAATAAAAAATATTTTATATTTTTACTTGCACTTACATTTCAATGAGCTTCTTCTACAGTTAGTACACATGTATAATGAACTACGAAAGATGGTAGTAACTAACATCTATCCAATTTTGTCTCTTTCCTGACTTCTCTTAGCTCACTAATTAATTAATATTTAGTCTTACAGTTTTTCGAGTAAAACTAGCTTATCCCAACTTTATGAGTTGTTATTTATCTTTGTGTATAATGGTTATTAATCTCACATTAATTTATATTTTTTAGCTTCTAGGTCTCATTTTAAATGTCTATATTGCACGTAAGCCTTCCTCGATCATCTACTGTAGTAAACATTGTCATGATGTTACCTTTTTGTTGTTTTGTCTCCATATCATGTAATATGTTCTATTACAGTAGTGATTATGTCATGATTTTGGCATAAGCAAATACTTAATAAATATCTGTTGAATTTCTTATGCCATAATGTGATAAAATATGAAATTAAGGAAGAATAACTTTATAGGCCCCATATTTAGTAACAAAATAGCATATTACAAAGCACCATTTGCTTAAAAAACATATAAAGAAATATTGAGAACTGAGTGATTATGGTGATACTCTCTTTCAAAACCTGTGGATCATGGTTAATATATTATGTAATATAGAAACAGGAATAATAATAAATGTTAAAGGAAAAAAATAAATTGCCAAGAACTCCATTAGCAAATTTCAGACCTAGATGGTTTTCAGAGTTGTTTTTATAAACTGTCAAGGAACAGGTAGTTTGTCTTTTAATCACATGTAGCAATTTTCTTAGAGTTATATCACTTATCAATAAATTTAATAATGCTTTCCTAATCATGTCTCAAACACAAGATCCAGGACAAAGCAAACAAATGTATAGGAAATAAACATATAAACAAAAACAACTACAAGGCCATTTTACTGAGGAATGTGAATGCTAAAATTCAAACAAAATATTAAGGAACCAAATCCAATAGTGCATTTAATAGTTTATGTTAAAGATGTTTAATTCCAGGAATGTGAGAATGTTTCAATAACAGAAAAATCTCTTACCAATATATTGCTATAATCAGTAACCTTAATCAAAACCACCATGAGATATCACTTAACTCCAGTGAAAATGGCTTTTATCAAAAAATCCCAAAACAACAAATGTTGGCATGGATGTAGAGAGATAGTAATACTCACACTCTGCTGGTGGGACTACGAACTAGTGCAACCACTGTGGAAAGTAGTATGGAGATACCTCAAAGAACTAAAAGTAGAACTACCATATGATTCAGCAATTCCACTACTGGGTATTTACCCAAAGGAAAAAAAAAAAAAGACATTCTATAAAAAAGACATCTGCACTAGAATGTTTATAGCAGCACAATTCACAATTGCAAAGATGTGGAAACAACCCAAGTGTCCATCAATACGTGAGTAGATTAACAAAATGTGGCATATGTATACCATGGCGTACTACTTAGCCATACCAAATAATGAACTATGTATTGTATTATCCTGGATGGACCTGTAGCCCATTTTTCTAAGTGTATTTTCACAAGAATAGAAAAACAAACACCACAGGTACTCAACATTAAATTTGCACTAATTGATCAATACTAATGTGCACATATGTGAAGTAACATTCATAGTGTGTTGAGCAGGTGAGTGGGGGAGGAGGCGAGGGGAAATCCACCTAACAGTTGCGCTGCATGATGCTGGGGGATGGACATGCTTGCCGGGTGCTGCAAAGTCAATTTACGTAAACAAAGGATTTGTATCCCCATAATTTTCTGAAATAAAATTAAAAAACCAAAAAAGAACAAAACAAAACAAAATAAAAACAAAACGACAACAACAACAAAAGCAGGGGACATCACTATAGACCCAAAGGAAATTAAAAGGATAGTAGGGGAATATGAACAATTTTGTGCCAAGAAAGGAGGTAATTTAGATAAAATGGACAAACTCTTAGGAGGACACAAATATCCAAAAATGACTAAAAAAATAGAAAAACTGAATAGACCTATGTAAAGAAACTAAATTAATAATTAGAAATTGTATTAGTTGCCAATAGCTGCTATAGAAAAGTGCCACCAATTAGGTGTCTTAAAACGACAGGAATTTATTTTCTCACAGTTCTGGAAGTTAGAAGATTGAAATTAGATGTCAAGCTCTTTCTTCTACTGGTTAGCTACAAACTTTCTCCTTCCTTGGCTTGTAGCTGCATAGCTCCAATCCCTGCCGTCATTGTCACATGACCATCTTCCTTCTGTGTGTGTCTTCACACAGCTTTCTCCTATCTGTGTATGGTTATCTCTTTTTATAAGAACACTTGTTATATTTGATTAAAGACTAGCCCCACTCTAGAATAATCTCATCTTAACTAATTGCATCTGCAAAAGCCCTATATTAAATAAGGCACATTCTGAAGTTCCAGGAAGGGCATGAATTTTATGGGGACACTATTCAACCAGATACAGAAAATCCCAAGCCTATATGGCTTTACTAATAAATTCTATAAAATACTTAAAGTAAAAATAATGCTAATCCAATACAATTTCTTTCATAAAATAGAAGAAGAAGGAACACATTCTGCTTCATTTTATGATTTCCTTAATGCCAAATCCAGACAGAGACATCACAAGGAAAGAAAATAACAGACTTTTATAAACATAGATGCAAAATCCTTAACAAAATGCTGACTAGCTGAATCCAGTAATATATAAAATACATAATACACCTTGACCAAGTGGTGTTAGGAATGCTTGGTTATTTTAACATCTGAAAATCAGTTAATGGAATATACCAAATTAGAGGAATAGAGGCCACAATTAGATTATCATCCAACAGAAATAGGAAAATTATTTGACAAAATCCTTCACTCATTCATGTTAAAATCTCTCAGTAAATTATGAAAGAAAAGATGACTTCCTCAACCTGATAAAGAACATGTATGAAAATGCTTTTGCTAATTTCATATTTAATGATGGCAGACTAAATGCTTTCCTCCTAAGATCAGAAGCAAGGTAGGGATGTCCACTCTAACCACATTTAGTCAACATTGTATTAAAGATTCTATTCGGTTTAATGACAAAAAAAGAATAAAAGCATACACATTATAAAGAAAAAAGATAAAACATTCAATATTACTTTTATGACTACATCGTTATTGAAGCCCTAGCCAATTTTATTTATAATGAAAGAAAATAGAAGTTTAATACATTATTTGAACAACATAGAAACATTTACCTAAAAAAACCCAATGAAGTCAATGAGTGATTGGAACTAATTAAAATTTTATCAAGACTGTAGAAGTGAAATGAAACACTTAATATGCCAGCTCAGTTTCATTTTTCAATAGCAGCAATAATATGCTAGAAATATGAATGAGAGTAAGGTATTAATACAATACATACAAGCCAGTTAAAAATATATGATATCTAGGACTATATGATATCTATATATGATATCTATCTATGATATCTAAGTCCTAGATATCATATATTTTTAACTGAAAATTTTTTATTATTTATTTTAACTGAAATTTTTACTGAAAATAATTAGGCACTCTGTGGAGTAAATATTAAAATGCTAATAAAGGAGAGATAAAGTATCTAAATCAGGTTTCTTGACCTCAGCACTATTGACATTTTGGGGATAATTTTTTGTCATGGAATGCAGCTTTGTGCATTATAGCATGTTTAGCATTTTTGCCTGGGTTTTAGTAGCATAACTCTGGTTGTGACAACCAAAAATATGCCTAGATATTGTCAAATGTCCCTCAGAGGGCAAAATTACCACTGCCTCAAATAAATGGAGAAATAATCCTTATTTTTACAGTCATAATCTAATAATATGAAAAGATGCTTTATTTATATAGACACTTATTTACATACATTATCTACATAGAAATTCATGACAATCTGTGTCTAAGTCAACTGTATTTAAAAAAAAAAGAGGGGTCTTGACTAGAGAGATAAAAAAATACTTTAATCCTTTAAAGTCACAATCATGAGAACATCGACAACATTAATAATAAACTGTATCAACTAAAGAGAAAATAAATTATTGGAAGAATAGAGTGCTTAAAGTATATATATATATACACATGTATATATATACACACACGTAGAAATTTGAAATATTGTAAAGTGGGCGTCAACATTTTATATATTAGAGAAATGTCAGGAAGTTTAAGTTGATAATATTAGAAAAATTAGATTAGTATACAGAGAAAAGTAATATTGGATATATTTTTAATTTTCTAATAAAAATTAACTCTTACCTAAGTATTCTGCCTTCTAGCTGTTAAAAAGAAAGTAAAAAAAAGGGACAAAAAGTTCAAAATTTGAAAAAAAAATGAATTCTAGTTGGATTAAAGACTTAATATATAATTAATAAAACACAAAATTACTTTCTGACCTGGCATGGGGAAGAGGTTTTTAAATTTTCAAATGCACAAAATTAATGGCCAAAATGATTTATATAATTACATCATAATTTTATTTTCCTGCTTATTGAATGTGAGCATAAAGTTAAAAGAAATATGACAAAATAGAAACATTTAATATATACTCTAAATACATAAAAATAACAAGAGATTTAGGTCTAGAATAATCAGAGAAATTCTGAAAGTTAATAAGGGAAAGGCAAAATAGAAAAAAAGTGTGCAAAAGAAACAAAAAGTCAGTTTACAGAAGATTCAGCCTCCAAAGCTAAGGAACGTATGAAAAATATTCATAATCATTGTTAAGCAGAGTGAAGCATATTAGAATAACAATAAGATGTAGCTTTGCCTATTGAACTGGTAATAATCAAAAAAGCTGGAAAATGCCAAGTATTAGTGGGGATGTGAGTCACACTGCTGGTCAGATTGTAGGGATTGGCAGTCATTCGAGAAAACGCCATATGGGCATATGTACAAGGTGATGCATTGCAGCAGCGTATTAGCCAGGAAAAGGAGTTGGGAGCAACTTGATGTCCATCATATGGAGAGTGGACAGCTCAAATGTGGCAGATGACACCATGCTGTATTATAAAGAAGTTAGAAGTTATGACTTAGGTATACGGAAAGCATCGTGGATTAGACATATAGTGTTTTGTGAAAAACAGAAAGGGAAAAAGCATGACATAGATAAACATAACAATTTCTAATTGATAATCAGAGACAGTCATCCTATATTTTAAATACTTTAAATGACCTTCTAGTATAAAGTTTAGTTCTGTGCCTTTTGTAAGTATCCTATAGTTATGTCCCCTTGGCCATACCCTTCCTTCAATGTAATGTAAGAATTGTCTTGTGAGTGGTTTTCTAATTACCTTTGTCTAACTGTAACTAGAATAAACCTTGGTGTACCCTGCTTACATTCAAATTGTGTACTATCATTTCATTTTTGTACATTTCTACTTCCTTGTACTCTGGTACCCTGAAAAAATGTGATAAACAGAAAACACAATATCCAATATGCTATGCTTTTAAAACCCTGTTACCAATTTCCATTGCATGGTGGCCACATGTTCCAGACAGCCCTATGCAACAAAGAATACACATCCTTTCACAAATATATGTGTTTTTCCTTCACTCTTCTCTCACAAAATATACAAAACAAAGTAAACTCTGCCAGGGTTCTTAATCACATCAGATATGGAGGTAACAGTATTCTGACTTACTGAAAAAAAAATTGGGTGAATTAAAAAAAAAAAAAAAAAGATGCTGTCTCCCAAATCTGGCTAATGTACATAACTCTTGGAGTCAGGGGACACATGGAATTAGAAGAATAAGGTATATTCCCATATCTTCAAATGTTCTGTTTAATGAATCAGAGGTACAATGTTAACTAATGTCAAGATATGATTTCCCATAAGCCAGTTACATCCGTCTTCTAAACAGTACCCCCACAATTCAAATGTTTTAATTCTCTTTCTCTCCTTTTGTATGAAAGAACATTATATTACAGATATATATATAATTTGAAATATATATGGTTATATTTATATTTATAATATAATATTTGGCAAAATTATGCATATATATGTACATGTAGACATTACCAATTTGGGGAAGCAAATATATATATTTCTATATATCTCATAACATATTATATAATATACATTATAAGTGTACTTACCCCCTATCTCCAATGGCAATGTCTGCATCAGGGATTCAAGCCTAAAGACATGTGAGTACATTTTCAAATTTTATTCTATTTTATTACAGTCACTTCCTCATTGTACCTGTTCACCTCTTTATTGACTCATGGTTCTGATAGTTGGAATTACTCTCAACTTTGGGCTAACCAATTATATGGATGATATAAAGGTTTATGTCTTAATGCTCATAATTGAAAAATAAACAGTTCTGCAGCCAAATAAAGGTACAGGATTTTTAGGATTTTAGAAGATTCCCTTTAATTTGTCATTAATCTAAACTTTTTCTAAGGTGAATAAACAAGGTCAGAGTGAATTCATCCAACTGCAATATCAGTCAGATTTATTTTTTCATCAATACTTACCACCAGTGGCTGATCATCTTTGTCTTTTGTTACTTTTGTTGATTTGAAGTCTGTGTTCCATCAATACCAGAGTAGATTAATAAAATGTAGTATATGTATACCATGGAGTACTGCTCAGCCACAATAAATGGTCATTTATACCTTTTGTAACAACCTGAATGGAACTGGAGACCATTCTTCTAAGTGAAATATCACAAGAATGGAAAGACAAACACCACAAGTACTCAATACTAAATTGGAACTAATTTATCAATATTCATGTGCACATATAAAAGTAAAATTCAAGGGAAATCAAGTATGTGGGAGGGAGAAGGAGGAGATGGGTAATTCATACCTAATGGGTACAATGCACACTATGTGGGTGAAGGGCACACTTATATCTTTGACTCAAACTACACAAAAGCAAATTATGTAACCAAAATGTGTGTGCCCCCTTAATATTCTGAAATAAAAATAAATAATACTTACTGACAATTGTGTCACTTAAGAAAAGCATTGAAGCAGGGTCCAGGCATTGTTTTATCAACTGAAAATATAGCAGAAAAAATGAATAAAGGAAGTCTCTGTTCTCATGGATCTTTCGTTTTAATAAACCATAAAGCAAATGAACACAACAATTTCATAAGTTGAAAAGGGTTATGAAAAAAATGACAAAGAATGATGTGACAGCAAGTATGTGCCAGGCTTGTGTATATGTGTATAGGTAGGAGGAGATCATGACATGGGTTATTAAGAAGAGCCTCTATAAGAGTGTAACATTTGAGCAGAAAGCAGTGGACAATAAGAAATCAGCCATAGGAAGAACAGGGAACTGAAGACTTGATCTCCTAAGTTCCAATGTGTTCTAGTAGTGCACTGTTTCCAATATGATGGGATACTTGTATTTTATAAAGGGCCAATATATTAATTTGATCATTTAACTTAATACATTTGGAGCTTATTGTATTTATAGTTTTGTAGTTCCCCTTAAATGGCTGTAAGAGATAAAGAGAAGATTGTTGAAGGAATAACAATGAATTGCCACATTGATTCCTTCAGTTATTATTACTTTTAGAGATGGGATCTCACTACATTGTCCAGGCTGGAGTGCAGTGTATATTCATAGGCATGATCACAGCTCATTGCAGCTTGAAACTCCTGGGCTCAAGCTATCCTCCTGCTTCAGCCTCTTGAATAGTTGGGGCTAGATGGGCACACTTGCTTTAATTATTTTATTTATTAAACTTTTAATAAATGTTATAGTGTTCAAATTCTCTTGAAGAAAAAATAGTAATGGTTTTGATTTGTTCCACTGAAAAAATACATATATCAAAATGTATATATCAAATGCATAAAAGTTGGGCATTATGTATTAATAGATAAGAAAACTGTTTTTGGCAACCCCCTGCTTTTTACTGAATTGTTCAGTTTTTGTATTTTGTGTTTGATATGATGATCAAACAGCCAGAAATCTACTGATAGGTTGGCCAAATGGAGGAAATGTGCCATAAGATATTTGAAGTGCAATCCAAAAAAATCTAATCCATTTTCTTCCCTTTGAATTATGCTACCTCTGTATGACTTGCATTGAAAATCACAATGCTTCTTTCGCCTATAAATTATTCCCTGAAAGGACAAGGAACAAAAGATTATTTACACCTTTAGAAATCATCAACTTTCCACTTTCCTTTCTGCCCATCCATATTAATGGGCAATGTAGACACCTGCCAACATTTGGGTGGTGGATTTGTGAAGGAGAAATTTCTAAATATTCTAGCAAACAGTTTGGGGATAAGTTATGATCAACAAAATTCAAAATGTAAAAACATGCTGGAAAAGAATGTTAGGCACCCAAATGTAAAATATTTAAGTGGAGATAGTAGTGTTCAAATTTCATAAATGTACAATAATTAGGTAAGAAGCAAAATACGCAAAAGCAGAGAACAATCATATGTTAACGTATTCTGATGCTCAGAGAACAATCTCGGGTTCATTTGAAAATTTGCAACTGTTTGTAAGTGTTTTAGATGCTTTCATGCTTAGTTCATCAATTTGAAAAAAGTTATGCACATATTGTAAAATTCTTGTGCATATGTTCCCAGATCTCCTTTTGCTGTTTATATCACCACTAATTAACATTTTTAATTAAGACAAAAAACACTGTTAGCATAATACTTGAAAAATTGGAGCAGGTGCTCAGGGTAATCATTTGTATAAATAGCTATTGCCCTACACTAGCATCTAAAGTATAATCATTAACCAGCTTTTTAGTGGATCAAAGTGAAATTCTGTCTTTATTTAATTTAAGGAAGAAACAGAAAGGAAAATAATACTACAAAAATAAATGCAGAAGCTACAGAATTCTATTATCCTTATCATAATCCTAGTACATGCTATATTTAGAATTTAAGCTTCTTAAAGCCTGTCTTCCCCTTCACCACCTACCTCTGATCTTCTGGTACTTCCCAACTCATTCTTAAAGGCATAGTACTGAAAATAAACTTTCTTCCTGACTTTCTCTGCTTTCCAAGTTTCTTCTTCTCCCATCAGAAGCAGAATGGGTTTCTTATAGCATTTCGTATTATATTCCATTAAAATAGGTATTTTGTGAATTAAGATTAGTTCACAAATATCTCCATTTTACCCAGTAAAAGAACTACTAGAGGATTTACATTGTCTGCACATTGCTAAATTAAATTAATTTAGCTCAGTGCAGTAAATTAAATTTAATGAGCTATTTAAAGAGAACTACTTACAGTACATGTATTACATACGAAATGCCAATTCCTGTGTCTTCGAATTCACCTTAACTCAATAGCCTCACTTCTTATTTCTCTTGCAAAGCCTTCTCTTTTGCTTTGTTGAAAATCTAAGTTAATAAAATCATTAGCCTAGGGATATTCAAGAATAAATTACAATGTATAATGTTTTTCCTCTCTTTTCTCTGCTACTCAACTCTTGCAATTCATTGTGATAGCTAAAATTTAGTGAACATGTATTATGCACTTTGCTCAGTTCTGAGAATGCAGGGATGTCTAGGATCTTATGCTCTAGCCATACTCTTTTGAAATGCCTGTACTATCACCCTTTTAATGACTTCAGCCCTTGGCCCTCTTCTCATTATTTGTTTTCAATATTTACCTGAACCATTCTAAAAGCCTTGTTTTGATTTTCCAGTTGTAATCATCACATTATGGTCAGCTTATTTTTGTCTATTTTTTTCCTACAAAAATTCTTCATTTCTCTTATTGCCTATAGGTAACTAGTAGCTAAAATAGTCTTTTCTATGTAGTAACTTAATTGTGGAATATGTATTAGCAATAATTAAAGTTATGACACCATAGTTATTTAATTTTTAAGTATTCTAACCAACTTTCTGCTAGATAACTTCACTAATGGTGTATTGTGTATATAAATGCATATGCATGTATAACCATTTTCCCCTCCGATAATTGTAGACTTTCTATTGTGACTTAGTGTTTTTTTATAACATCCATAATCTGACCCTTGCCTATTTCTCCAGGCTTCTGCCTCACTCTGTCATTCTTCAATACATACAGAACTCTATATTGTGGTCATGACAAGGTATTGTGTATAATTCCCCTTGAACGTTTGATCAGATACTCAGAATGAAGTAAAGGATAATGACGCTGACTTACATAGCACTTGATATACACCATATATTCTAAGTGTTTTGGAAATGTTAATCCATTGAAAACTTTGTGAAGTAGGTATTAACATTTTATCCATATTATAGTTGAGAAAACTGAAGTACAAATAATTTGAGTGACTTGCTTAAGCTTACTCAGGAGTTACATGACTGGGTCAAGATTCAAGTTCAGAGAATTTGCCCTTCAAATAGTTACCCAGAGTCACCAACCTGGAATGGTTTTCTCACAGAGCTCTCATGTGAGTTGTATGGCACCATTATATGCTCCATTTTATTTTAAAGTCATAATAAAAATTAAACCACCACATATCATTACTCAATGCATTTGACTTACAAATGTGAGGCAGTGCTGTGTATGTATAAAACCCATAAAGATATTATCTGTTTTGTGTTTATTAAAATGAAGTATTTTTAGTACAGTATATTTTTCAATGTCAAAAGAATAATGAAGTACTTCACAATAAGTTCAAAGACAAGGATGTTTATACATACATATGTGACTAGTTAAAAACTAATATGAAACTAATTTCTAAATGAAAAATAGGAAATATTAAAAAAGATTAATCAAATTGTAAGATGGATATTTCAACTCATCTCCACTCCAAATTGTGATGTATACATTAATGATTCACAATGTCCAGTTGTAATATTTTAAGAGTTTTCCAGGTAATGAAAATAAAACTATTGAGGGTTTTTCCATATTCATTCCATAGACATTTTAATTTTACAATCTTTAAATGTTCATGTTATCTGTTTACATATCTGATTATAGATTTTGTGTTATAAGCAGAGGAAAGTTGTAATTCATTATCTTCATAGGTGAAAAGTAAAGATATTCTAAACCTCCACAACACTCTTTTGACTATAAAAATACTATTTGATATAAAATAATTACTTTATATGATTTTAGCTTACTGATTCTAAATGCAAAAGAGAACCAACTCTATAAGTTTTGTAGTTTTATTTTTCATACTACTTACCACTCTCTAAAGTTATAGTGTTTGTTTACTTGTGTATTTTTCTATTTTCTGTCCCTTAAACAAAATGCAAGTTTTGTAAGTCATGCATTTTGTCTGTCTGATTCATCACTGAATAATCAGAACATGGAAACATTTTTGGCTCCTGTAAGACATTCAGGAAACATTTTATGGTGTCCATTTTATATCCAGGGCAAGGAAACTTGAAAATTCATGGAGAGAATCGAGACATATGAGCAATTTAACATGCTATGTAAAATTGTATACTCTATTTACTTTTAAGTGAATATGTGATTCTTTTATCAAAAGAGCATCTAACAAAAAGGCTTTGAAAACCACAAAACAGAAAAGTTAGTTTTGAATTTAATTGGTTCAAATGAACAAATATAATTATTAAAGAAAACAGTACACCCTTTAGGAATATGTACTATTAATAAACTACCAGAGTTTCTGATATTTTACAATAGATATATTTCAGGCCTAAATGCAGTGGTTAAAATTTAATTGACTATATTGTATGATTGCTGCTGTTTTATAAATATATTTTAGATGATAAACTTTGCAGTCAGTGTTTAACTTGCCCACTATGTATTAAGATTTACTTAATAAGGATTTCTCTAAAAGTATTTATTCAAATTATACCATTAATTATTCCATTTATATGCATAAATGAAAATATACCAACATATATTGAAATTAAAAAATGATAAAGCACAATTACACCCTAACAAAAATCTATTCACTTTTCCCAATATTCCATTATAGATTCCACGATTTTTGTATGTGTTTCTGTATGTATATATGTGTTTATGGTTTATATGAAAGTTATCACAGCATAAATTTTTTTGCACTTTTGCATTGTATTGATAGGCATCATTTACTTTTAATTTTTTTTGTTTGTTTTTTTTGTGACAGGACCTCTCTCTGTTGCTCAGGCTAGAGTGTAATGGCCTGATCATTGCTCACTGTAAACTCCACCTCTCAGGCTGAAGTGATCCTTCCACTTTAGCCTTCCAAGTAGCTAGGACTACAGCTGACACACACCACTATGCCTGGCTAATTTTTAAAAATTTTTTTTTGTATAAACAGGGTATCTCTGTTGTTCAGGCTGGTTTCTAACTCCCAGCTCCAAGTCATCCTCCTGCCTTGGCTTCCCAAGTGCTGGGATTACAGATGTGAACTACCACATCTAGACAATAGATATTATTTAAATAAATAAATCACCCTTGTGGGTTGGACGTGTTTCCTATAGACAGTAGATAATTGGCTTGTCTATAGTTATCTATTCGGCCAGCCTATGTCTCTTTAGTGGGCAGCTAAAGTCATTCACATTTATTGAATGAATTGATAAGTGGGGCAGATTTCTGTTTGTCCTCCTGAATTGAACTTTGTTGCTTGTTTTCTCTTTTGAACCATTGTGGTATCTGGCCTTTGACCTTTAGTTTTTAGATGATTTTACACTGGTGAGTCTCTATTGTGCTGATCTGTATGTAACGCTGTTCTGAGTACTTCCTGGAGGGTAGATCTTGTCTTGATGAATTCCCTCAGTCCCCTTGCTTGTCTGAGAAGGTCTTTATTTCTCCTTTATATAAGAAATTTTGTTTTGTAGGATAGAAACTTCTAGGCTGGGCATTATTCTGTTTGAGAAGAGTGAGACAAACCAGCCTCTTCTGGCATGTAAGGTCTCAGTGGAGAAGTCTGCAGTTAGTCTGATGGGTTTTCCTTTGTAGGTTACCTGCTGCTTTTGTCTTATGGTTCATAAGAGGGCCTCTTTCGTGTTTATTTTGGCCAGTCTGATGACTGTGTGTCGTGGCGTCTTCCTGTTTGCAATGAATCTCCCAGGAGTACTTTGAGCTTCTTATACTTGGATATCTAGATTTCTAGTAAGTCTAGGGAAATTGCCCTCCATTATATCCTCAAATAGTTTATCCAACCTTTGTGTATTTTCTTCTTCACCTTCATGAATGTCTATGATTCTTAGATTAGGCGTCTTGACATAATCCCACATTATTTGTAGGCTTTGCTCTTTTCTCTTATTGATGTAACATAATTTCCTTCATAGTGTTATATTGCTCAACAACAAGTTGCTTCTAGGTTTTTAACATTGGAGGTAAAATTGCAAGTGATATCTTCAGGTATTGTGTTTTTTTCTCTAATTTGAATGATAGTCTTGGAATAATTCACTGATAGTCAAAATGTATAAAAATGTAAAGACTTCACAGTTGCTATTACCAAATCACTTTTCAAAAGGATTTATATTGCTATTAATATTGGTATTAATATCAGAAATTGATTACATTGCTTTATTGTAAGCAAAATATATGTGAACAAAAGACACTACTCCCTGGAGGGTAACACAAATAGTGCTTAGAAACCTAACCTACTATATTTAGACATTGAGAGCTCAAGAGGAGGGGTGATGTCCAACTATAATCTGAATGTGTGTGACAGGAGATTGGGTTCCTAAATATTTCAATGAGGTAAACATCAATAAAAGTAGAGATTAATAAAATTCAGAGTTGAAGAAAGAAATAAAGAGAGAATCATTACCCAGACAACATGGTGTACAGGTATGCATTGGGAAAGTACATCCCTGTGGAGGCTCAGGAAGAAATCAACCAAGGGCAGCCTTTCTCTCCCGTGAAATGAGAAGCCAGCCAATGCTCTGCTCTTTCCTGGGTATATCTGTGTTTCACTATTTTTAGTGGATAAAGTAAATAAACTACTTTCACAGTTTAGTTTTAAAAGTTGAGAATATTTAATATGCTCTCTGCCATGTGTTTCAAATGGTTTCTGAGAGAACATGGGGCACTTCTGCAACAGATATTTTGAAGAACGCAAACAGCTCAGCTGGACCTAAAAGGGGGCAAGGGTACCTCTAGGATCTTCAACAAATATGTGGAATAGCACTTTAAAAACCTATGTTAATAAATGGATGATAAGATCTTATTGCCTTAGTTGACCACTATTTCTATTCTTAATGTTGTATTTAAAATATTATATATAATTTTCTTGTGAATGTAAATATAAAACAATTAGTGCACCTTAGATCTTCCAAAAGGTATTTTCACTCACCAAATAAAATATTAATTGTCAGCAATATCTGTGTGAGTAGATGAGAGAGAGGAAAGTGGGGGAGAGAGAGAGAATCAATCTTTTTTTAAAATGGGCAAAAGTCTATAAGATTTCTTGAGACAGGTATTCACTATTTCCCCAAACTCTATTTATAACTGCTATAAAATAATAATCCCCTTTTCTTGTTCACTTTTATGAGCCTGTCTACAAGTCTTAGAAATATTGTGTTTAGATGAAGAAGTAGAAATCTTGAAAACAGTAAAATCATGACTTGAGCTTTTTAAAATTTAGCAGGGGACCTTGCCAGCAGAGGTTTGGCTTTGTGTTTAACCCCCATAGAAAAGATTTATTATCAAATATTTATGAGTTTTGAACAAAATTAAATAAAATCTGGTCTGTCAGACACAATAATTTTCTGTAATTTATTTTCTATTATGCTTTTAGCTTATTTATTAATTAGTTTAATCTGAATTTTCCAAGCCATTTTGAGACATTAATCAGCTCTAACTTGTGACTTAAGGCAAGTTTCTTTCTGTAAACTATATGATCTCTATTTAAGAATAATGTTTTAGAAGTGTTGGTAGAGAATTAAAACCAGGTAACAAATAAAAAGTAAAGCCCATGCAAATAATAGACCGCCAATACATTTTTTTGCTTACTTCTTCTTCCTCTCCCTACAATTCAGTTAAGCTCCATGAAAATGTTAGCTTTAAAATTAATAGAAACTTGTCTTTCACAGCTGAGGGATTTAAAATGAACAAAAAATAGCCTTATTTGAATTTGTCAGAATTTAGATACCTTTTATAAACTACTACCTTCCAATTTCTTAGGTATCTACTTGTGATATTACAGCAATTTATTAACTTGAATAGGTGCTGTAAGAAGCACTCTGGCCCCAGAAAACAGTAGATTTTATGACTATACTTAATATAGCAGAGACAGATTCTGAAATGTTGCATCTATAAATTGCAACCAAATCCACTGGGATGATTCTTTACTGGAAGATCAGATTTAAATATTTTTTAATTTTAAATATTAAAACTTTGCTAGGTGTTAGCACTATGAATCAGTTTATCAAGGAAAAAAAGTTGCGAAACTATTTCAGAAACAACTATGCAATGGCAAAGAAAATAGTTCCCTAGTTAATATCTACCAAGTAAGCTAGAGAAAAATACCATAATGGCAAAGTCATCATGTCAAGTTTTGGAAACAGCGGCCCATTTAAATGTGCTCCAGGTAGTTTCAGAAAATGTGAATATCTATCAAGTAAAACTATAATTCTTGTTAAGAACTATGAGACCCTCGGTCCTGTGTATCTATACAGTGCCAATGAAGGACAATAAAGTGTAGGATCGCACTTAAGATTTTGAGTTTTGGAGTTAGACACATTTGCCTTTTAGAGAATATTTAATTTTAATGCCTCAAAGCCCCCTCGACTTTATTTCCTTTAAAGTGAAAAAAAATCTGTTTCATAATGTTTTACTTGGGCAAAAATAATATAAATAGATAATGTGGTGTGATGCCCAGGGTAGTTGCTAAGTAAATGATGCTGATATTGTAATTTAGAACATCTAGAGAATTTGATCAGTTTGTAATATTTAGTGAAATAGATGCAATATGATGTATGTATGATATGTGAAATAATGACATTATATTTGTATTATATTTGTTTCATGTAATAAGTTGATTTGGGGGATCTTTACTTGATTTTCCCACTCATCTTAATTTTTGAGCTTCTTTTATATGTCATTTATGTGTCAGCTTATTCTTCACATTCTGTGGGAGGTCCTCCCTCTTTTTACACTAGATCTTACAGTAGTTTAACTAATACATTAGTCTCCCAAAATATTATGTGGTTTATTTGTGGTACTTTAGACATTTAATTGCAATGCTGGCTTAATTTTGTATAATTCTAGGGAAGAAAAAGTCTGACAAGGCTGAAACTGTTCGCTCGTGTGTGCGTGTGTGTGTGTGTGTGTGTATGCTTGTGTGGGTGTTACTCCTCTGCTTTAAGTTTAGTACAGTGTCTGCTCCAGAGTAGGAATACAGTAAAAATCATCTTCTAAACTAATATGTGTTATGCTACTCAACTATGATTGTAACAATGTAACCAAAAATTTCCAACTCACTACAAATAGAGAAAAATCAGAAACTTGGAAATTTTTGTACTAGGAATAAAATGCTTTATATTAACACATTGGGCCCAGTGGAAAGGTAAATGTTTATATCCTCTGAAAATGTCAAAACAGATGAGGATGAATAATGACAGTGCTTTCTGGAAGAAGAAAAAAGCAACTGTAAAACAGATACACACACAAAAAAATGTTGCTTTCAGTTATTTTCTTAAAGGGTTAAAATAAGTAAGTTTCAGTATAAGAGAAAATTTAATACATTCTTTAAAAAAAGACCCATAAAAATGACCCATTGTATATCCTCCAGGAAAATATTTTAGTTTTTTATGTAAATAAATGTTAAACAGAAAGGTTTTATATGTTACAAAATATTCTCGTGACTTCTTCCCTAGCTATTTGAAAAATAATAGTCCTTCATAAATTCTATCAATATCACAGAAAAATAAAAGTAGATAAGATCCCCTCCCACATCCACTCACCCAGTGAAACAAACTTCAGACAATTTGAGAAAATGTCTTGCTTATTTGTTTTTATATTTAAAAGCTTTCATCAGATGGATATCTACTAGACAGTTGGTTTTGCTTTAAATCATAAATCTGTCACGGCCAGCTTTATCATTTGCTGTCTGACACTTTCCAGTACTAATAATCTCTGTGAAGAATAAGAAGTTGGAGTGGAAAACACTTTGTAAACGCCCTCTGTAGTACATTTCTCAGTTTCATGTTTTTAACTCCTGGTTGCTATGTGGGGACATTTCTAATTCATTCGCATTTGAGAGTCCTCATTTTATCTACTTTACAGAGTGCAGTGTTATCTGATGTTATTTCATGCTGAGATGAAACACTGACTATATCAGTAGGGATAACTGCTGAGAAGAAAGAACAAAAGAATTGCCCATATCTAACCATCCAGAGTTTTTGCTGGGGTTGTGCTGAGCTAGAGAATTTACTTCATCCCAAAAGGATTGTTTCATAATGTATCAGTTCCTATAAACTTTGAGAAATGCAAGGGAAGTTAAGAACTCCTCCACAAGTTTCACATATGGGTGAATTTTTCAATGATCTTATTTTTGTTACTTTCATTCTATTTCCCATAAGAAAAAAGTTTTGTAAATGCAACAAAATTGTCCTTGGAATTTTGATCTAGAGGATAATATTTAAGAGATTAATCTCCAAAATTAGGTAAAGATTTTACATGTATTGATCTGATCACTTCACAAATATGATCATTAAGTATAATTGGAAATAAACATTAAAAAAATGGCCCAGTAAAAATGAATGAGGAGATTATATGATCCATAGCTTTAAAAAATTAACTTCAATTTAGCTTTTTTTTCTTAGAATATATTGTCATGATGCCATGCCTAAAATACATTAAAAAAGACCTGTTTCAATTTTGATGACTTCAATCTAAGGATATTAAGGATTCTTAACAGTCTGAACATATTTTGAAAGTCCTTTATAAAATCATATGAGAAAACTTTCAGTGACTTTTAGTTTTAGTTTCTATTTGAGACTATACTCAGCCATTGTCTAACACGACATACCATTACAGCTTGAGGGCACATCAAATAATATTTGCAAAACTCTTTGCACTTGCTTGGAATATAGTGCAATATAGCAGCTAGTTAAAAATAAAAGTCAAGGTGGGAGTAGTGGTAGTAGTAGTAACAACAATAGTGTTTTATTTCCCTTTTGAAAAGCTATTTTAAAAGATGCTAATAATATTTGACATCAGTGATTATCAGAGCCACTAATGAATCAATTAGATTTGTAATTATCATTCCACAAATCATGCTTATATGCAAATTATGCTATTATAATTATGGTCCATTTCTTATTAGGACAATATTATTTATGTGTTAGGTTACTATTTAATTGATATGTGGAGAATTATAACCAAATTCAAAATAAATACAATGCGATAGTTTCTTAATTGTATTTATTGTTTTAAGGATTTTCTTTTTTTCTCTCTTAAAGAAAACAATATTTAATGAAAGCCTTCATAAGAAGAAACACCATATGATTCATTTCTTAATCTATTAGAAATAAACTGAAAAGAGCAAATTGTTTTTTGAAATACCATCAGCCTTAATTTATCTGCCTTACCTCAGAATTTCAGATTTGATGACCAATCCTGGTTATCAATTTGTTAACTGTCAACAATATATTCGCTGTGATTCTGAGTTTTAATTATTTATATAAGAAAGATATTATTCTTCGCTTTTAAAACAATGATTGAATATTCAATATTAGATATATTTGCATTTTATTATATGAGAAATGATATATTAAAAAAAGAAAAGATAGTACAGTTCAAGATTACTTTTAAAATTAATTATTTTGGGAAGACTAAAACACATCAAGAAGTATTGCTATGTTTGATACATCATAGAGACTCTCGCTTATGAAGCAACCAATTGGAATGCAGAGAGAATGTAAAGAGAGATAAAAATATTTTATCGAGTTTGTTGTATACCTGTGCTCAGGCAATTTTAGGAAGGAGTGAAAAATTCTATACTCAAAAATTGCAAGGCATTGATAAGTATGAATTAGAATATAAACATGAATTATAAGAATGAATAGGATAGTATAAGAAGAGATAGTCAACAGATAGACATTTTAAGGGAAGTGAGAGTGTAGTTAGGAGTATGATGAAAGCTTGTACTTCTATTGTAAGGGTCACCAATTTAATTGCCCAGATGTGACATAGATTTCTTAGCAGAATTAAGTGGGCTGGATAGCATCTGACCTTTGGCCTCAGTATCAAGGATCAACAGAGAATGTTGGAATGTGGTAAACCAGAGGGCTCATGTCAAAAGGGCACAGACTCTACTACTCCTCTGCTGATTGTTACGATAACCTACTACTATCATATTTGTTCACAAAGAAACATCTAAATACTTATATGAAATCTATCCATTTTTTCCATTAAGAAGGATGTTTATCTTTTTCGCCATTTCTAAATTTTTTTAATAAACATTAATTTTTAGAGCAGTTTTAGGTTTATAGCAAAACTGAGTGGAAGGTACAAAGATTCCCCATATATTCCCTTCTTCTCTCACTCCCACAGTGGGAGACAGCCTAACCCACTATCAGTATGCCCTCACAGAGTGGTCTATTCATTACAATCAATAAACCTTTGACACATCTTTATGGACCAAAGTCCGTAGTTTACATTAGGGTTGTCTTGGTGTTGTACATTCTATGAGTTGCCAATATATGTATCCATTACATACATATCCATTATATGCATCTGCCATTATGGTATCATGACGAATAGTCTGCAACCCTAAAAATCATTGGTGGTTCACTAATTCATCCTCTCTCTTGTCTAACCCCTATGATAACTACTGATCTGTTTACTGTCTCCATAGTTTTGTCTTATAGTTATAATCATACAATTTATAGCCTTTTTAGATTGGCTTCTTTCACTTAGTAATATACATTTCAGGTTCCTCTATATCTTTTCATGGCTTGATAGATCATGTTTTTTTAGCATGGAACAATATCGCATTCTTTGTATGTACTATAGTTTATTTATCCATTCACCTGCTAAAGAACATCTTGGTTGCTTCCAAGTTTGGAAATTATGAATAAAGCTGCTCTAAACATCCATGAGTAGGTTTTTATGGACATAAGTTTCAACACATTTGGATAAATACCAATGACTGTGATTGCTGGATCTTATGGTAAAAGCATATTTAGCTTTGCAAGAAGCTGCCAAACTGTGCCAAAGTTGCTTTACCATTTTGCATTGTCACTAGCAATTAAAGAGTTTTTATTGCACCATCACCAGTTCTTGATGTTGTTAGTGTTTTGATTTTTGGCTATTCAAATAGCTGTGTAGTGGTAACTCACTTTAATTTGCAGTTCCTTAATGATGTATGATGTAGAGCATCTTTTCATATGCTTAATTGCTATCCGTATGTTTTCTTGATGGCTTCTGTTCAGATTTGCGTCCATTTTTAAATCAGGTTGTTCATTTTCTTATTGTTGAGTTTTAAAAATCTATGTATAGATTAGACAACAGTCCTTTACTAGATATGCCTTTTGCAAATATTTTCTCTTAGACTGTGACTTTCCTTCCATTCCCTCTACAATGTCTTTGACAGAACAGAAGTTTTTAATTTTAATATAGTTCAGTTTTATCAATCATTTCCATTGCCTTTGGTGCTGTATCAAAAAAGTCATCACCAGATCCATGGTTATTTAGATTTTTCCCTATGCTATCTCCTAGGAATTTTATAGTTTTGCACTTTACAACTAAGTCTATGATTCATTTTGAGTTAATTTTTTTGAAGGGTGTAAGGTCTGTGTCTAGACTTTCTTTTTTCATGTGGGTGTCTAGTTTTACCATCACCATTTGTTAAGAAGACTATTTTTTCTCCATTGTATTTTTTCCCTTTATCAAATATCAGTTGAATATATTTATGTGAATTTATTTTTGGGCTCTTTATTCTGTTCTGTTAATCTACTTGTCTGTTCTTTCTTCCCATATCCCATACTGTCTTGAATAATATAGCTTTATAGTAATTACTGAAGTAGGGTAATGTCTGTCCTCTGACTTTGTTTTTCTCCTTTAATATTATGTTGGATATTCTTGGTGTTTTGCCAAATGTATCCATTTCTAAATAATAGAAAAGTAATTACTGTGTTTTAATATTCTGTGCCAATATTTTCTGTGCAGAACTAAACATGTTTGCAAGCCATTTTTAGCCCCTCAAATTGTAAATGTGTGAAGTTTGCCCCAATATATCAATGTAGGCTTTGAAAACATTTTTAGAAAAGTTGTTTATAACATCATGGTAGGATAGTTAAAGGGAAATTTGTATTCTCTTCAAAATTACCATTTAGAAGAAATATAACTAAACTACTGACCTGGTCCCTTAAGAGTTATTCTAGCAGACAAGAGACTAATGAAAGACTGTTCTGAGTTCTCCAAACAGAAGCTGGGACTGTGGCTACCTAGCGTTGAAGTAAACTAAACACTAAATACTATTGAAGCTGTATCTAAGCAAAAAAAAAATACCATGAGGAATCCTTGGTTGCTGAGGTTAAGCATCATTTCTCAGTCCATCCAAAATATATCATTGAAAGCTGCTAATTTGAAAGAAAAGCTTTCTATCATTGCAATGTGACCTGTTCATATCACTTACTGGGTGGAAGCAATTAATTGGCTTGGCCATGCCTCTACATGCTTCAGACCTTTTAAAAAATTTCTATATCCACCATCCAGAGTGCCTCCTCTGATCCTACTCAAAAAATGTTCAAACATTATTTTCTTAAGGAAGGCTTTACTGATCCCCAACAGCATATTTTTTTCTATCATGTATTATCACAATACCTTATACTTCCATTGCATAATGCTTAATATTTTAATTAAATAGTTAATTTTGTAATTATGTGTTTACTTCTATGCCACTTATTGAAGTATGAGCTACATAATGGCCAAAGACATAAAAGATTCATTCTTTTATGAATGTCACCTCTTGCCTTACAAAGTTTTTACATATTATTAGAATAAGTTAATATTTGTTGAAAGACTGAATAAATATATTGTTAGTTTTGTGAATGTATTGATTGGCTATTATTTTCTGAAAAGACAGTGAAAGAACTTTATTTCATTTAAATACTTTATGGAAATGAAAAAACTTTAACATTCTAGAAGTGGTTTTAGGAAATAACTGATGACTTGTACCAGAACAAATGCAGCCCTTCAATTTCTATTTGTACTAGCATAACTGGAAACTAATTACCAAATACAAATAAACCTACAGGAAACCAAAACCATACTGTTCTCCTTGGTGTGGAGCTTAAGGTTACTTGATTTTTTAATGCAACTGTAACTATTTTAACATTAATTTAAAACGTACTTATTAAAATATTTCTTTATTTTTTGGAATTAGTAACTTACTTGAAGTGAGCATGTCCAGAATTGTGACATGGTTTCCCTTACAATATTAAGCCCTAGATTACTATGCTGAGACCTTTTTCTTGAAACTTCTAATAATAAATCAAAATTGCAGTTTCACAGCTGTGATGGTTCCTTGGTTTTCATAGAAGAGTTTTTTGTGTTTTTTTTTTTTTTAATAAAGCAAGTACTGAGAATCCATCCATATTCAAATGTTCCCCTTGCATGATGGCTCAATTATTATTGTTGGTACTAATCATCTCAGTACTTGGCAAGACTCATTCATACTGCAGGAAAGCAAACTTTTCCAGAAATCAAAACACCAAATGTTCTGAACAAAATAATTGGAGGATAAGGGTCCCCTCAGAATCTGAAATTTTCACTTGACAGAACCTTGACAAATGTGAGTGGGTGTTTAATCAAAAGGATATTTGTCATAGAGCATAGCTCACAATTTTCAACACAGCAAAGGAAATATTTGGTTCCTATGGTGCAACTGGAGCTTAAATCCTGGCAGACCATTCCAAGTCTCTGATCCAGACTTATTTTTAATTCAAAAGTCAATGGCTTGAAGATTCAGTTTCTGGGATTTGCACAAATATGAAAGCAATGGCTTACTTTTCTACCAAAAACAGTGATGGCAGAATTGTGGCTGACTGTACTCACAGGTTCTGGTAGCAGAGTCTAAGTGCCTGAATTAAAGAAATCGGCAGTATTTCTTCCTGTGTGTTGATAAAATGAGAATGTGATTCCCAGAGCCATAGTGTTTATGTTTACACACATCCATCTTTTGAAAATGAGAGAGAGAGGGAGAGAGGATATTAATTCATAACTTACTTTTTTGACAAACTGAAGTTACTCAAACATAGCAATTTAAGATTGTCTGGCACATCTTGAGAAAGGCCAGTTATTAAGTGCGAGGTATAGCATACTTTAGGGAATATTTGAAGCTAATATATTCTCAAATCTGTCTTGCCATTGACTAATGCTTTTTTGTCTAACCGTATTTTCTCCCATAAGTGTTAATGAAATAGAGAAACCAAAGGCTATTAAAAGGTATAAAATTAAGAAAACCTAATTATTGAAAAACAACATATATAATACTATATATCCAGACAATTTGGGGAAAAAGTAGTTTATAATTGTTGAGCCCTTTCTACATGTTAGACATAATTATTAAGGTCTTCTTTAAAATAATCCTAACAAATACTACTTTAATTATCTTATTTTACAACTGAGCATATATTAAAGAACAGAGTGGTTGATAATTGTACACAGTGAGTAAATTAAAAAGCCTGGGTTCTAATTCAGGATATCTGACTCCTGACCCCACATTCTCAACTGCTGTATATCACAAATGAAGAAATTTATCTTACATGTACATGTTCCTTTCTTAAATAACACTATATTCATATATTAATAATTCTTATTCCCATGGTTATGCTATTGCTTTCTACCGATTGGTACATCAAACTGAGAATTTCAAATATTCCAAGTATTTCAGATCTTTCAAGATTTTCTTGATTTTTATTATGCCTCTGTATAATCAATCCACTTCAGATCAGTATGTTTATTGTTATACATCAAACTCTGTTCATTGCTTTAGCCATGTAATCATCTATTTCTGGAATGCTCTCTTTTTCACCTTTGAATCCATTCCTTATTCTTCATCCACCATCTTATAACCTAAAGTTGCATTTTTCCCTAACAGTTTTCTTTTACCCTAGGACCCATAACAACATCACTCTCTTCTGAAACTGTAGTTGCCTTCTTCCCCAGAGACTGGAATTTATAACATTATACTTCCTATCCTCTAAATATTATTTTCTTTCTGTAACTATTTGGATGCCTAAACATGTATGTTGCTATGCTGGAAAATGGGAATGTAAAGATGGATAACATAATTTTTTCTCTTTTGATTTGATCACAGATTGATGTTCATATGATTTTTCACTATACCTGGAGAATATAATTTCTGTATTATATTGGGTTTAAGATTTATAAATTATTTTAATAATTTTTAATGTATTAGTAACATTTTAATCAAGCCCACTCTTCAGAATATGATGATAATATCTCAAAATTAGACTAAATATAAGCATAGTATTCTGATGGTCTTGTAGCTGATAAGAAAATATTTATTTTTAAAAACAGAAATTAAATAACTCAAATGGAGTAGGTGATTTATTTTCATTAAGTATGGACATATGTAAACTAATCAGCTATGCCTTCACGTACTTCATCCCATCAGGGATTCTTGCCATATTTAACTCAGAGTCTGGTTTTGAAAAAGAAGCAAAACAAGCCTTAAACTTAATTTTGAGAGCGCACTGCAGATATTTTTATTAGAGTTCATGATTTGTGGATAATAATTTATAAAATAATAAAAACACTGTTAAATATATTATGCATATATTACAAGCAATGTGGACAACTAAAAATATATCTGCATATGAATTACAATCCTGCTTTAATTATGCTAAACCATTTGTCCAAATTTTGTAATTGGTATATTGGCTTTCCTTCTATAATTGAAGCCAATCCTTTACATTGTAAGATCTTTGAAAACATTGAACAAATATCTTCTATTTTGGCATAACTCTTCATATGCCTAATATACTGCAATATTGGAGAGAAAGCAGGCAATAAAATTGGGTAGATCAATGCAAGCATTTCAGATGCAAGTGCAAACCATTGTCAGCATTATTTTCTGTTTTCATATATTCCTTTGCTTTACAATCTGCCATTTCAAGATGTCTAAAATAGCACTTACCACAGTGACTGTATTGCTTTTGTATTGTTGCAAAACAAATTACAACAAACTTACTTGTTAAAATAACACACTCTTGTTATTTCACAATTTGTGAGTGAAGAGCTTGGGAACTACTTGGCTAAGCCCTCTGCTCAGGGTCTCACAAAGTTGCAGTCAAGGTATTGGCAGGTGGAATGATCATCTGGATGCTTGACTGGGGAAGAATCTGTTTCCAAGGTCACTCAGCTGTTGGCAGCATCCACTTCCTTGTGGCCGTGGGACTAAGGATTCAATTTTCCTGCTTACTGTTTGTTGAGAATTGCTCTCAACTCCCAAAGTCCACCCACATTCCTTGCCACACAGCCTTCTCACCACATGACAACCTGCTTTTACATGGCCAGGAGGAGAATCTCTCTCTGCAGTCTCCTAACGTGGCAACATTTATTACATAATCTGTTCGTGGAAGTGAAATCTCAACATCTTTGCAATACCACATAACATAACAAGGGAGTGACATCCCATTATTAGTCATTTTTAGTTACCCAAAGCAAGTCACAGTTTCCCCTGCACTCAAGGGCAAAGGAGTAAATATGGGTATGTACACCACAATTGGTGTCTTGTCACTATGGAAGGGTAAAGAAAGTTTGCTTATGGAGTTTATTATTCTTCTTAGTGAATCTTTTAGTCCAATTTATTTAATTTTTCAAACAATATCTAAGTGGACATGGATATATTTAACCAGCAGAAAATAGGACTCTTAATAGGTAAGAATTTTTCAAAGCCAGAGTCTGTTCTTTTTTTTTTTTCTCTCTTCCTGATATTGACCTTTCAAAATGAAGGCTCTAAATTGACAAATTTTAACTAAATCAGTCAAATCATTATAGTCTTTCTCAAGAAACATATTTCAACCCACTCTCACACATTCTATTTATGTACATCTTAATTGGCCAGAGAATGAGTGGCCAGAAAAATACAGAGTTCTAAGGTTTTAGAAGAATATAAAATGTTAGCGCATCTGACTGGCACCCACGTGCTTTTCATGAGAGATTGCTTGCTCACCAAATAAATTCCTTGCTATCTATCTATCATGGTCTTCAATTTTCCAACAGAAGAGCCTGATTCATCACTGTTATGCCAATGACACTCTGCTCTATCTATCATCCCTGGTGATTCCACTGGGGATACTCTAATATTTCACACTTATGTGAAAGATATTAAGTTTGATATCACAAAATTTCATATACCTAGAAAGTACGAGTAAGATAATGTTTGCATTTACTTTGAATTTTCATACAGGAATTCTAAGTATTTAAAATTGAAATGAATCTCAGAAAATTTATAGTCAAACAACTTTATTCATGATTAAAACCAGGGTCAATGTGTAAACATGATATGGCTTCGACTGCCAAACTAATTGCTTAAAAAAAAGACTTTACAGCAGTGTGTGTACCCTACATTAAACATTCTATTGACACCTCCCTTGCCAGGCCACACAAGACAAATTATACAGCCTTAATGTTAGAATGGCAAACTGACCCTGTTACATGATGGTCAGAGCCATTTTTTGGTCACTCTGCAACTTCCAACTCTTTCCTGATCTCTTCATTCCGTTTACTCTTCTTCCTCCCCCTCCTGATACTTGTTCTTCTAATCATTTATAAAATATAAACGTATTAAATTATTGTGTCAGTTGTTTCAGATAGTTTCACTAAAAGGGAGACCAATTCACTTTCGATCATTCTTTCTGACCCTATTTTCACTCCACTGTTAGCTTTTTCTCACCTGCTCATACTCATACACCACTAATAACTATCATCTGTTGCCACGTACTCTGTTCTCTGGTTTCTAAATCCAGTTTCCTGAGGTTTTGGGCAGGGAAATCACCAGCTCTCCTTATCCTGATATTTGATACTTGGAGAGGCCATCTGTGATGGAATGGAGTTATGATAAAGAACAAGATGGGGACAATTTGTAATTAAACAGCTTATTTTTTCATTTGTTCATCTGGGCAGAGATCTCAGTGGTTTCAGAGAGGATGTGAAAATAATCTATGAAATGGAGACACAATAGGGAAAATTTGGAAAGTCTCCTGCCCTCATGAAATGTATATCCTAATGAGGGAGATATGTAATAATCAAAAATAAAAATAAATAGATATAAAATGTGAAGTTAAGTACAAATAATGCTACAAAGCAAAATAAAGCAGGGAAAAGGGATATAGAGTAATGTATGTTGACAGGATATTTAAACATTATGTTTAAGAACGTTTGCCAAGGATTGAGTTTTGAAAAAGGCTTGAATGAAGAGACCATTCAATGACTATGTGAGGAGCATTTTGTCATTTATGAGACAGTGAATGTAGATATCTCAGTAAAGGAATGAGTTATTTTATTTGAGAAAAAAATAACTAAGACCATAGGAATGGGATAGGAAAGGAGAAAGCATGTGGGTTTCCACTTTGAAGGGTTTGCAGTGTTTTATTTTGTGAACGTAGCGTATTCTCTTTGTAAAAATTTATTGAGCTGCACACTCATAATTAATGTACATTTCTGTAGCAATTTTATAAATACACTTTAAAAATCTAAAAGCCAGTGGAAGCAAATAAGGCACACATTCGAGAAAACAAAAAATCAGGAGTGGAGGAGCTAATAAATCTCCATTCTGGGATGGAAAGACCATAATACATTGTAGTAATTCAAGATATATTTATTAGCACTTACTAACTGATACGTGCTCTTCTAAAAAAAAAGCACTGCCCATGCTCTTAACCAGGAGGAGCTTACAATAGAGTTTATGAGACAGAGCAAGCAATTTAAATAAATGTTCTAAACAATAAAATTTTCTAAGTTGGTGATGTCCATATTGTTCTGTGGAATATACTATAAAACTATTAATCAGTAGAGAACACCTAGTATGTATGGGTCACATGAAGATTTATGTCATTAGAAATTTTATAAACATGATCATTTATGACCTAACGTTCTGCTTCTCAAGGACCATGGTTTAATATTCTGCATCCTCTGACTGAGATCTGACTTTCTTATGAGGGCATAGTCCTCTCTTTTCTTCTTTGAATGCTTTATGTTTCACTGAAAGATAAATCCTATGCATCTTGAACATTCCTTTTTTCCTCTTATTACCACACGTTGCCTATACTGTTTTGTTTTGAGTGGAACTTGCTCAAATTCTTCACCTGGCTAATTCTTAGTCATCGTTTATACTTCTCTTCTGCAGTTGTGTATACTCTGATCTCCAAATACTGACTTGTGTCATTGGATTGAAGCCTTAACACCAGACACTGACATATCATCTTGGCTTCTTACCTCTCTGTTCTTGGATGAACTGTAGTCTAAATGAGGACAATGCTGTATCTTGCCCATTGCTGTATACACAGCACTAACCACAGAGTCTGACACACAGCTGATGCTTGAAATTTTTGCTGAATGTATGAATGAATGGAATGGGAAAAGGAAAGGGAAAAGAAGGAAGAAAGGGAGGATTGGAGGACAGAAAGATAGAGAACTGGACTAGAAATCAGTTTTCTTTTTTCTAGAGAAAAAGGGCCATGATAATGTTTGAAGAAATCTAGTGAACATTGTCATGCCCCCCCCTTTTTTGCTTTAATTTTTTTCTTTTATTTATTTTTTTTACTTCTGCATATTACAAGGTAATATGCAATAATATTGCGTATATTGCAAATATACACCACCTGAGTGGTGAGCCAGAGTTTCAAGCATGTCCATTCCCCAGACAGTGCTCACTGCACCCATTAGGTGTAAATACACCCATCCCCTCCTTGCTCCTCCCATCTGCCAGACACCCAATGAATGCTATTACTATATGTACACTTAAGTGTTGATCAGTTAATACCAATTTGATGGTGAGTACATATGGTGCTTGTTTTTCCATTCTTGTGATACTTCACTTAGTAGAATGGGCCTTTTTGATGGTAAAGCTTCTGCTTGATGCCAGCTCATTTTTGTTACGTGAGAATGGTGACCACCAGTATGGCTAGTCTGATTTTTTAAAAGATAATCTTAAACGTGTATTTGAAATAGTAGCCATTACCTTTAGAACTACCTTCATTATCATTATTATTGATTTGTAAATGTTACACTTACCAACAGTGTGCAATCTTTCTGCCTCCAGTTTCCAAAATCTATTCTTTGCTGATTTTCTACCACAGCCCTTTCTAGATATCTCATTTTCAGAATGATAATTCTATCTTCAAGTTTTCTTAAAGCACTTCTTTACATTTTTAAGGTTTTATTGGAGAATTCTTATGTGTCATAGGAAAAGTCAATAGCAGTTATTTTTCTCAATTTGATGAAAATTGTGTTCTTAATCTGGACTGATATTTTAAGAAATGTGATCTTATAAGTTAGGAAGTATTTGCGGATTTTCCTAGTTCATATCTTTCCCAATATAATTTGAAGACAATGATATATGTTCTCTTGTCTCCTAATAACTCATTCAGTGTTTAGTCATTATTTAAAGGTATCATCAGGAAAAAAATGAGTTGGATTTGAGTTACCATTTTTCTTCGATATAACTTCACATTTCTATCATTTATGTTTAAATACTTTTATGGACTCAATTTGAAATAAGAAAACATGGAAGATTATATGCAGCTACAAATATAATGGCAGAACATTTTTAAGCATGACCTTAAAGAATATACAATATGATATTTAAAATATAACCTGTTTTATTTTTACTTATTGGGCCTTAAATGGCTAACTCCGTTGTGAGTTAGAATTACAGTTGAAGCTTGTTTGTAATAATAGACTGTCTTTTTTTTAAAAAGTATCCATTTGGTTTATTCTAACTGTGGTTTTATTATTCTGAGGCATTTAGCAGAATTTTCGCAGTTATAATTAGGCTAACAAAAGAAACTCTCTTCTAAAAAACTTTAAGTCCATAATGTTGAAATCTTACATCAGCTTGAAAGCTGGAGATAAAGCATTATTTCCAGGGTAGAATAATAAAATAAAAGGAACATTATAAAAGGAAAATTTTCAGACTCAGATAATATAAGAAAAATATTTTAAAAGCATTGCTAACTCTGAAAAATTATAAATAATATTTGATATTTTCCAAGAATTATTTATATTTCTTCCATGATTATGTTAATTTACTCTAGACTCTGCTTCTTAATTGTCCAATGTATAATACCATTTCCCCCTCTATTTATTCATGGTCCCTAAAGATTCACTCATATGGAGGCTAATGGCAAAGCTGGACATACTGAAGAGCAAGTCTTTGCTATGTAGACCTCTCACTCATTAGCCTTAATAACCCTTGTTAAACATATGTGTGCAATTGAGTCTTACTGTGCTCAATTATCTACATTAATCCAGGACAAACAACATGGGTAAGCTAAAAATCATTGATTTTCATTTCATTTCCATTATAGAAGACAGGTGATTAGCTGCTGTCTCTGATAAAAGGGGAGCCAAGAGTTAATATTTTATAGCATATTTTTGTTCTTTTCTAATTTAGTTTTGCAATTAATTCACCAAAATTTTTATTTATCATTTTCTATTTTTAAGTTTCTATTCTAAGTTGATATTGGAAAATCAAGTAAGAAACAAGGAGCTTAATGTTATTCAAATAGGTTGGTTGAATCTTTGGAAGTAACCTATAGATTGTGCTAGAATGGCAGTTACTATGGTTACCTTCAGAGAAATCTTCAAAATTAAAAAGAAAAACATAAAAAGTAGGTTAACAATTTCCCTTTTCTATTACTATTGACTATGTTAATTATTTGTCTCATTGTTAGAATTGAGAAAAAATATATTCAAAAAGAGGAGAATTTTTTTGTTTAAAGAGGAGTAAGAGAAGAAAATATCTCTGCCCAACATTTTAAATTTCATTATTTGAAGAATGATGTAGTTCTGCATCAGAGATGTAGCTCTGATCTAGCTAACTCAACAGCAGGCCCTCCAACTACTGTAATCTTATGATTTCTACTCTCAGTGTACCAGTTAGCTTTTGCTTCATGATCAAGCATCAACACAACCTAACAGTTTAAAAAAATAATTACATCAGTTTTCTATTGCTGTGTAACACATTACTAAAAATTTAACAGCTTATAACAAAACAATACTTTTATCTCACAATTTCCATGTATCAGGAGTTCAGGATGTTCTATTTCTACTCAGAGTCTCAAAAGTTTGAATCAAAGTGTTGGCTGGTTATGTCTTTAACTGTAGGCTTGACTTGGGAAAGACATACATCCAAGATCCTCCAGGTTGTTCACAGAATTCCCTCAGGTTGAAGAACTGAAGTCTCCCTTCTCTTGCTAATTGTTTACTGGTTACTTCTGTTAGCAACCAGAGACTGCTTTCCGATTTTTGCTGTGCATCCCACTCTGTGATAGCCATAGAGAAAAACCTCTGAGTCAAAACCCTCCAATGCTTCCAATCTTCCCAACATCTCCTTCTGAAGGTGGCCCAAAAAATCTTTTAAAAGGTTCATGTTATTAGGTCAGGATTACCCATATATTCTCCCTGTCTTAAGGTTAACTATGCCATATACATAATTATGAAAGGAAAACCCACCAAATTCACAATGTACATATACAGTGTGTATGTGAGAAATCCTGCCTCCTGTAAAAATTCATGAATCTCACAAATCCACTGGGCTGGGTTCATCTAGATGGTTCTTCTGGTATGAGATATTAGTAGGGTCAATTATAGAACTGAGATCAACTGGGCATTTTGGCTTTTTTATGAAGGCTGTTTTAGTCTGTTTTGCATTACTATAAACGAATACCTGAAAAAATAAAAAACGGTATATATGGCTATTCTGCTTACTGGAAAATTGAACCTTCCCACTAAATTGAACAGCCCACTTCCAATATAGGGGATCAAATTTCAATATGAGATTTGAGAGGACAAGCATCCAAATTATAGCAATGGCCTTGTATGGAAAGGTTTAAGAAGAGGCCAACTGGGCCTCTGTTTACCTTGCCTCTCATTCTCTAGCAGGGTAGTCTGCTAAAGTGGCAGTCTCAGAGTTCTGAGATAAAGAATAATTGTGTAAAGACTCTTGAGGTTTAAGCTTTAAATTCTTACATTGTCCCTTCTGAACATGTGCTCAAAGGTAGTCACAAGTCCTGGCCAAATTAAAAAGGCAGAGAAACAGACTTTGCATCTTTAAGAGAAGGGAAGCATCTTCTGTTTTTTCTAACTACCACAATAGGTGTTTTCTCTATAATATTATTAATTAGGAAAGAGAAGTAAAAAAATGTCATCAGTGGATATGTATTCACAAATAAGCAATTAGTTAACATGTATTAATATATTACCTATGTGAGAAATTTAAACAAAAATTATATAGTGAGAGTTTTTGGATTGGAAGATCTGAAAAATAAAGCAGTTATAATTTAGAAAAACTGGATAAAGAAAACAATACAAAAAGAGGTCATTTTTACAACTTTCTGTATGTAAGTTGAGGGTAAGTGGAAGACTGGAAGAAGGAAGAAGGGACATTTTAGCTTAAACTAAATTTATTTTGTCTGTTTTAAGTTTACCTTCACCAGAACCTTGGAATATTAAAAAGTAGTATAAAGATCTCAAACTTTTCTTTCACTTTTGTATTTTCTGGGAGCTTTTCATATACAATAAAAATAAAAGTCCCTAGATATCTTTCCTCTATAAACACTGTTTTAATTTTTATAAATACTTCTATTTCTGTTTATCATAGAGGATTGAAGAAAATCTGCAAAACCTAAGTAGCTTTTTCCCATTTATTCAGAATTTGTTGTGTATCACCTGCCTTTTCTTGCTTTGCACAATCTCACAGGAAGATAAAGGATAAATGAACTGAATGAGAGAGATCTATTTATTCTTAGAACTCATGGTCTCTCTTAGATAATATTCAATTTGATTTACAGCATGATCTCAAGAAGGAAAAACTGAACATCTATTTTATGTAGGTAATATTGGTATAATAACACCATGAGAAATACATATGTTAGTTACTTTAAATAAAATGATAGTTGACTCCAGTGATAGTGGGAGATTTTCTTAGGAGATAGGCTAGACGAGTGGCTTTTAACCTTAGCACAGATAGGTGTTATTAAAACTGAAGTTTAAAGAGATTAACTTTTTGAATGCCAGGGATTCAGCAGTTATAAGATTCAAATATGCCTTCCCTTCAGTGATGCCTCTCAGATAGGCCATCTGCCTCCAAACTGCTCTCTTGACTTCATTTCGCTAACTGCACTCTCGTGGCTCTAGGAAAGGTCAAGAGAGCATCTACTTTGTTTAAATATGCAGTTGTTCAGAAAGTTTATAAACTTCTCAGACCTTTAAAAATAAATATTTATTCTTAGATGTGCATTAGGGTACAATATTGAAAAGTTTAGCTTTTATTCTCAATAAGATTTAGCAAGAAGAGAAATCAACAGGTCATAGAATTCTATTAAATGGATAAAACCTTCTGACAATCTTTCTATATTCCTGTCATATGAACTATATAATTTTATGCCTCACATCTCCTGAAAATGTCTAGGATAATGTATTCTCCTTTAAGAGATGATACGATTTAAGTATCTAGAGATATGGATACTAACTTTGGTTGTATTCATTCAGCTAAAAAGTAATTTTGGAGAACTTAGTAAGTATCAGGCATATATGCGGAATAGAGTGATGACCAAAATAACATCTCTTCTCCTAAGATGTTTGTATTCTATTTGTAGAAGGAGGATGATAAATGATTGATATGGAATGAGATGAGATCATATAATATGATATAATATATCAACTTATATAAGTTAAGGGAGGGTACCACCTACATTGTCAGAGCCCCATCTACATATCTGTAGATAGTCCATAGCTCCATGCACATGGATCCAAAAGCACCCTACTAGTAGAATATGTGACTGAGGTCTTTTTCTGGCTCTCTGAGTACACTGGACCTACAGTAGGAGAAACAGAAAAATTAAGAAAAAATTAGGAAAAAATGTTCAATTCTTTTTCCATAATGTAATAAAGAGTGTCTAAATATCCTAGCCTCTTATTCCCTCAGGTAATATTGTTGTTTGAAGTTTCCTGAGTTCCCTGGCAGCTTTCCACAGCATTAGCCTGCTCAATAACATGCTTTGTATTGACTGCCATAAATCCTTTATTTCACTCCCAAACTCCCCATTATTTTCTTCTTGTAATCATCTTCCAACAAAAAATTTACACCCAAATCCGTGGTTCAGGGTGTATTAATCAGGGTTATTCAGAAAACAGAATCAATAGGATATTTATAGATATATGAAGAGATTTATTATGAGAAATCAGCTCATGCGATTACGGAGGCTGAGAAGTCCATAATCTGCAAGCTGGAGGCCCAGGAAAGCTGGTGTTATAATTCCTGTTTAAATCCAAAGGCTTGAGAGGCAGAGGACCAGTGGTGTAAATCCCAGTGTTAGTGTGATGGCCCAAGTACCAGGAGTGTTGATGTTCAAGGGCAAGAGAAGACAGGCATCCCAGCACAAGCAGAGAGCATATTTGCCTTTCATTTGCCTTTTTCATCTGTTCAGACTCTCAACAAATTGGATGCTGTCCATCTGCACTGGTGAAGGGGAGATTTTTTTATTAGTTTGTCAATTCAAATGTTAATCTCTTCCAGATACTCTCACAGACACACCTAAAAATAACCTTTTGCCAGTTATCTGGGCATCCCTTAGCCCACTCAAGTTGACATATAAAATTTGCCATCACACAAGGCTTGCTTTCAAAAGAATTCAATCCAAATTAGAGATTAAGAGCAAATGGCATAATACCTTATATAGAGTAGCCAAAAAGACCTCTTTTATGAGGTGGCTTTCATTTAGACAACCGACATCAGGTCAGACATCAGTTTAGACCCCTGAATTAAAAGGAGAATCATGTGGACAATGAGAAAAAGAAACATTCAGGCTGAGGAAATAGCCAGTGCACATGCCTGGTCTGAAGGAAGAACAAAGCTGTGGGTAGAGCTGGTGAGCAAGGAGCACACGGGTCTGAGATGAGTTAAGGGAGTTGAGGGTAGGCATGTCAGGCATTTGAAAACCTTTAGATTTTTCTATGAATGAGGTGTCAAGCAACTGTAAGGTTTTGAGCTGAGAAGGAGCATAATTTGACACACATATATTTTATAGACACACACGCACACACGTTTAAATCATTCTGGAAGCTTAATGGGAAATACAATGTGGAGGACAAAGTTGCAAAAAAAAAAAAAAAAACAAGTGATAATTCTGATAAGGATGATAACCTGATCAACCTCATGGATATGGCTGTCTTGACCCAGAATTGTGCGCTATCATGGTGAGAAGGCACCAGGTTCTGAGTATTTCAAAGTAAGAATCAATAGGATATGAGGGTGGATGAGATCCTAGCTATGGGAGAAGTAAAAGTTAAGATGGTTTCCAGATTTTAGGTTTCACCAAATGAAAGAATGGAGGCTCTTTCTATGGAAATTAGGAAAACTACAGTGAGAGCAGGTTGGCAAGAAGGATCAAGAGTCTTGTTACATTATAATTATGTAACATCTACTAGACATCCAAGGCTTTGCCATCAATTCTCTGTACAGTCACTTATAAGGTATGTCACCAGTGAAAATCTGCCCTAACTCTTATCTCACGTTAGAAATGCTCAAACATGTTTTTCCATTCCAACAAAAGATCCAGGATTTCCATAAACAAGATTGGTAAGCATGTCACTATATTTTTTAAGGTAGGGAAGAAAGCAGGAGTGGCTATGGAACATATCTTTACATTGCATTTACTTAGAAAGGACAATGTTTTTACTTAAAATTTGAGTTAAAAATCAACACAAATTATATATTATCTTGAATATATATTTTTTCATACTTTTAAGAATCTTTCACCTCTACTTCTATACTGTATTCAGGAAGTGCCAATGAATCACATATCAATTTAACAAATATTTATTAAAGCCTATGAGATGCTGTTAATACATGGCAAAATAAAAAATACAGATTTCCTGTGAAAGAGGATATTACCTTGGAGGAAATAGATATTAAACAAATAATAACAAAAATCAATAATAATATGGAATGTGATGAAAGAATGTAACAGGATGAAATTTAGATTTATTGAAAGAGTGTGAGAGCAACATCAGAGAAAGAAACATTTAACCTGAGACCTAGAGAGACCATAAGAAGGAGTCAGCTAGGTAAAGAGCATGTGCATGCTCTTCATATTGGGTTCAGACAACTGGGATTAGGGAAAGTTCCGAGAAAGATACAGTGTAAAAAAATAATTTGGAAAGGCTTGAGAAAGCTGAAATGGTATATAAGTGTACATTATTATTAAGGATTGCACTGATGGTGTCTACTTATCAGGAAAACTTATGTCTGGCTGAAAACATAAGTTGTAGTGAAGCTCTGAATGCAGCCACGTAACTGTAACAAGTAGTCCACCATCACAGCTCAGAATACACTGGCACACTGCAAGGAGCCAGAGAAAACAGTAAAGATACCAAGTCTTGGGAGGGGCAGGTAAAGTGTGGGCAAGATACAGATTCTGATGCTTGGGAAAGGCCATTCCACTGGTGAAAGCTTCTATTCAGGCATGATAGTGATAGATAACCACGTGCCATCCACACAAGCTGAGCATGGTTTTGGGGACTCTGACAATAAAGATCCATAAACCAACCAGGTAGGCACCAGAACTATCAGCCTCTGACAGGGGTAGGGGCTCACTAATAGCACATCTCTCCTTCTCAATCTTGGTGTCCACCCATTCAGAGGTCTGGGAATGGACTCCCTAATCACTTCTTGATTCTCCTCTTTACCTTATAGAATTGGTGTTCCCTGATGCTTCTCATAATTGGCTTCTCGTTATTTTCTACTCTTTAATATGGCTTACAAAGTCCTTTAGGGATTAGTCCCTGCTAATGTCTTCAATTTTGTTTTCTTCCACTCCCCTAACTCTAATGTAGCATTGTTGTTATTAAAAGAATCCACACCAACTTGTTTAGATAAAATAGGTTTAACAAATGGTTAAGTAGTTCTAAAACATGTCTGAGATGACCACAGTGACTCATTTTTAGCCAATGAAATACGCCAGATGTGATGCTACCTGAACACTGGCACTATATCAGAAAATGGGATGCAGATTCCATCTTGTGCACTGTGGTAGGTAAAATTCTGAACTGACCCCTCAGGATTCCTTGCTTTTATCCCACAGACATCAGACTCAGCTGTGATTATGTCATTTTACATAGCAAAGCAAATTTTTCAAATGTAATTAAGAGTAGCTATCATTTGACTTTGTATTGCTAAAAAAGGAAGATTATGTGGATAGGCCTGACTTAATCATATGACACCTTTAGCAGCATAGAGATTTCTCTGGATAGATACAGAATAAAAATTTAGAGCAGTTTGAAGCACCGTAGGGATTTCAATTGAGAGCTCCTGATACTAATTGCAATGCTTTGAGGGGCTGTCAGAGGGCCTCTGAAAAGACCTGGGCAAAGAGCTGCAATTGGCCTCCAGGAGACAAAAGCAGCCCCTCAATGACAACCAGAAAATGGGGTCCTCAGTCCCACAGCTGCAAGGGACTCAATTTTGCCAACAGAATGAGCATGGAAGCAGATTCTTCCTCAGAGCCTCAAATGAGAACGGAGCAGGCCAACAAGTTGAGTGTGAAACACTGAGTGGAGAACACAGCCAAGCCTGTCCAGATTTCTGATGTACAAAGTGCTGAGGTATTAAATAGGTGTTAGTTCAAGTCACTAAGTTTGAAGTAATTTGTTACACAGCATAGAATAATACTTCCTGAATCACCATATTAAAACTCTGAGCACCCCAAGACCACCATGCTACGAGAAGGCTGAGGATGCTTGCAAAGGGCACGAGTTCGTGTGCTAGAGGACAGTCTCAACTGAGGTTCCAGGTGACAGCCAGAATCAGTAGTCAGACATGTGAGCGAAGACATCTCCTAATGATTCCATCCCCCAAATACAGTGTGACATTGAGCTATCATATCTTCCCTGCAGTGGTCCAAAATATTTTGGAGAAGAATTAAGCCATCTTTTCTGTTTTACATATGTATGGATTTTAGGTCAACAGTATCCATGTGCAATAAAAAAAGAAAGAATCCATTATAAACTGCTCAGTTTGGGGATAATTCATTATGATGCATTAGAAGCTAAATTCTACAGCAAATAAGTATTAAGTAACTTATAGAGCCTCTCCTATAATGAACAAGAAAAATGATTGAAGTCAAATAGTTAGGAGTACACAGATGAAAAAGACATTCTTAAACCAAATATAGCTATGGAATAGCCATTCCTGTAAGTGTTCTGAGAAAGACATTACATTAAGAGTTATAATTATATCTAATAATAAATATCATTTCTATGGTTGGTATATCAGTGGCTAGTGAGTAACGTACCCCTAAATTTATCTAGAGAAACATGAAGTAAAACATAATTAGCAACTTCTAGCAGAAAATTATAAAATACTCCAAAAATACCTTTCATTTTATGAATGTGTGTTCCTCCTCCATTTGAATGGGCAATTATACCCTAAAATATCTTCTTTAAAACGATACTAATGCATATTATACAGCTTGGTCCCTGTACTAAGGGAATGACACTAAATGAAGGTGTAAAGTTGACCTCAGGCACACGCAGGGGCCTTTCCTGAGAGGTAAAGTTTAATATACTAAGTATACTTCTCTCAAGTGGTTAGCGAACTAAACGTATGACCTGATATTCAGATAAGGTTTTTCAAGGGACATCGTGTTATCCACTGTAGCGTCTTATCTCTCAGGCCACAGTAGATGGTCCAAAAATGAGCTCAAGATGGAAACGAGTTCAAACTGAACAGAATGAAAGAGGGTGATTTCTTTCCACTAGCTAACCAGTGAGATTTTAGTTTCTTGAGTGTTGGTGTCCATATTCCCACCATACAGAGGAAGTCAATGTGAGGTAGAGGAGAATAAAGTTGGTACAGAAAGTTTTTCCCAAATGAATAATGGGTAGAAGGGAAAAATTGTCTTCCCACATTTGAATCCTTGGTTTTAGGTTTTTTTTTTTTGGTATCTACCCACACTCGTGTTCCTGCTAAAGTTATATCTGATAAGCCAGGGTTCTTTCAATAAACTTCCCTTTTGGCCATAGTGTGTACAGATATACTTTTTGTCATATTTAAACTAATGATTCTCTCTACCAGAAGGATTGGTCTCCTTCAATAACATTTAATTAATATCAGTAATGTAGAGGACTCTTGAAAAGTTTGAAGAGTATAGACTTGAAAAGGATAGTACTGTAGATATGCCATAGAATGTACATTCTACAAAAATCAAGACATTAAATAATAATTAATTATTAAATCATAATTTTGATGGGTACTCTGGAAGGGAAGAACAGTGGATTTTGAGAATGTACATGAACTACTTATGCAACCTTAGGGAGGTTTCCTTGAAGAAGTAATATTGAAGTAGAGCTTGGAAGTCTAATTTTACTCCATACAATGGTACAAACTTTAGTGTTCTTAAAAGATAATCAGTCTAATATATTTCAGAATACTGACTGTGAAGTTGAGAAAAGTGTCCACTCTTCAATCTTACTCACTATGAAATTTGGGAAAAGTCCGCTCTAGCTTCATTAGGTACGTTTCTCAATATGGAAAGTAAAGAAAACCCAATCTTCCATCTGCTGATAAAAACCCATTACAATTTTCAGGGTTCTGTTTGAATCAATAAAAATATTTAGAGTAAAACAATCATTTTATGAGATTATGAACCACTTTAGAGAAATTATAATACTTTATTATTTATTATATCCCCAAAGGGATGTACATACACAGTTGAGGAGAGGTCATATTCAGGGTCTTAGAGAATGGATGAGGAGCTTAAATTAAATAAGAACGTGAGAGATGTGGGGCAATGACAGGAGGAAAAGATGTGTTGCCAGAGGTATTGCCCTAGTTCAAAGTTTTCACTCACACACACAGAATACAGTATGAAGTTTATGTAGTGTCCAATATTTTCTTCTCCCATAAGCCATTATTTATACAAAAATGAAGAAAAATTATTTAATTATGATTGTGCAGAGTTATCAACATCATTTGCATTCCAGGATTTTAGATCACCAATGACTGAGCCTGTAGCTCCCTAATTCTAGTGAAGTCTTGTTTAATTGCAACATTTGTCCTGCCTTTCTCCCTTTCTTATTTCTTTACTCCCACTTCCATTCTTTCTCTCAATAATTCTTTTTGAACACTACTATTTACAGGGACAAAATCCTAACAATATAGTGATAAACAAAACACATAGTCCTGGTTATCAGGAAATCAAAAATGTATGGATCAATGGAGAAGTTGTATATTAATAAACTAATTTTGAACCTAAGCATTCAATTATTTATGTATTTAAAGCTCAAGAACATGCTGTTAAAATTAATTTCCCTATAACTAGACTTTTGTTTATTTATTAAGGGTCTTTCTCTGTGGTAGCAAAAAGTATAGTCTTGCCAGTTCAAGAAAGCTGGTTCTGTCAATTCATGATTCTCCTCCTTACCTTCTCATTTCCCTTTTCCTTCAGTGATCTAAGATCCAGAGAAAATTTTGCATAATTCTGCATCATTTGGGCACATATCTGTACCATGGTCATAGAAAGTTATTCATGCGATAGCTTGAAAATTGCATGGTCTTTTTCTTCTCCATTCCTATGCTGAAATGCCCATATCTTTGTCTTCATTGAATTATGAAATTCAGTTAAAAGTGCTCCTAAAATTTTAGGCAACCTCTGTACCTCTCTTAGGAGGGGAATCTTAGGATATTCCTTTTCATTAGTTTACAGCACAATACATTTGGGAGGCCAAAGTAAAAACAGAGAAATGGTCCATTTTCCTTCCCTCCCTCCCTCACTCCATTCCTTCCTTTCAAAATATTGATTGGCTACAAATGTTTTTGGTTACATAGATCACTCTTGTAATGATTGAGTCACAGCTATAAGTGTACTCATTACCAAAATACTGTCCATAGTACCCATCAGGTAGGTTTTTCCCATCCCCTCCTCCTCTATCCCCCTTGCTTGATTTCCACTGAGTTTTACTTCCCTCTGCACACATGTGTCCTTATTAGCTAGTTCCAATTTAATATCAGGTACACAGAGTGTTTGTTTTTCCATTCTTTAGGTATGGAAAGGATAATGATTTCACTTAGGATAATGGTCTCCAGTTTTTTAAAAAATTATTGCATTAATTCATCCTTTTTATGGCTGAGTAGTACTCAATTGTATACATATATCACATTTTGTCAATCCACTCATAAGTTGATGGGCTCTTTGGTTGATACCACATCTTTGCAATTGTGAATTGTGCTGAAATAAATGTTCAAGTGCAGGTGTCTCTTTTATAGAATGATTTATTTTCCTTTAGATACCCAGCACTGAGAGTATTGGATCAAATGGTAGATCTACTTTTATTTTCTTGAGGAATCTCCATACTATTTTCCATAGAGGTTCTACTAATTTGCAGTTCCACCAGTGGTGTATAAGCATTCCCTTCTGTTTGCATACATGCCAACATCTATGTTTTTTGGACTTCTTAAAAAAAACAATTCTAACAGGGGTAAGATGATATCTCATTGTGGTTTTAATTTGCATTTCCCTGATGATTAATGACATTAAGCATTTTTTCATATGTTTCCTATGTTTAGTGGCCTTCTTGCTTGAAGCTTGGGAGGTTGTGTGTTTCCAGGAATTTGTCTATTTCCTTTGTTTTCTAGTGTGTGCATATAGATGTTCATAATATTTACAGATGATACTTTGTATTTCTCTGGTATCAGTTGTAATATCTCTTTTTCCATTTCTGATTGAGCTTATTTGGATCCATTTCCTTCTATTCCTGGTTAATCTAGCAAGAGGTTTATCAATTTTGTTTATCTTTTGCTTTGTTGTTCCTTTTTTTGTTCGTTTGTTTGTTTTTTCTGGTTGTTGTAGTTTTCCATTTTGTTTAGGTCTACTCTGACCTTATTTCTTCTTCCTTTTCTAGTTCCTTAAGATGTGTCATTAGATTGTTAATTTCTGATCTTTCTGTCTTTTTGATGTAGGCATTTAAGACTGTGAATTTTCCCCTTAGGACGGCCTTTGGCTGAATCCCATAAATTTTGATGGCTTGTGTCCCCTTTGTAATTCAGTTTGAGGAATATTTTAGTTTCTATCTTAATTTCATTATTGACCCAATAATCTTTCAGCAGCAGCATGTTTGATATCCATGACTTTGTGTAAGTGTTTCTCTTGGAATTAATTTTGAGTTTTATTCTACCATGGTCCGAGAAGATACATGATATGATTTCTAGTTTTGGAATTAGTTGAGACAAGTTTTGTGGGCTAAGATATGATCAATCTTGGAATATGTTGCATGAGCTGATGAGAAAAATGTATATTCAGTAGTTAGGGGGTAAAGTGTTCTATAAGGCCCATTTGTGCTAGAGTCCTGTTTAAGTCTAGTGTTTCTGTATTTATTTCCTGCTTGGATGATCTGTCCAAGTCTCTCTGTGTAGTATTATAGTCCATACCAATTACAATGCTGCCATTTATCTCCTTGTTTAGATCTATTAAATAGTAAAATTTTCTTTATGAATATGGGCAGTCTTGTGTTAGGTGCATAAACATTTAGAATTGTTATGTCTTCTTATCAAATTGCTCCCTTTACCATTATATAATGATTATCTTTGTCTTTCTTTGCCATTTTACTTCCTTGCTTCCTAGATCTGCCCTGATGCCATTTCTTTTTCACTGTAATCACCCGATAGATAGAATTCTGTTATGTGGTCTTTTATCAGAGTTACAAATAGAAAGTGGGATTCAAATGTTTCTGATTTTTGTTTCCTAAACCTTAAAGCTGAAGTTCTTTCAACACTACTGAGTTCCCCATCTCTCCCACACCACAATTTATGGATCTGGGAGAGGTTAATATATATAGTGCCTTCATTGGTGATCCACAGAAATGACTCCCCAATTTTAACCACTCCACAATACATTTGAAGTAGAAAATTACTCTCATACCACTTACCATTCTTTTCAAATCCACTGACTCTCTCATTTAAAAACTACAATTTTTTTCAGGCATTCAATGTTTATTATTTAAAAGACAAGCTTTAAAGTAATGAGTTCTTTTGTTCAAAAATATATGCCATTTGTGATTCAAATGCCATGTCAAGATCTGTCTTCTGCTAAGAATATCAATAGGCTGATATGGAACTTAAATAAAACCTGTGACTTTCTTAAGTCTTTTACACTGAGGACATAACATACAAAGGTATCAGCTGATAGAAAGATATAATTGGGTAGAAATTTTAAAATAACAAGGCACAAAATAAACTTCAGGTAAGATCTGTTACAATACCTTCTGGTAATACCATGAAAAACAAATGTAGTGTGCTAAGCAAGTGCATATTGTAGAAAGAGTAAATGGTTTCGCTGCTTCTCTGAAAAATGAACAAAAATTACTTGAACAATGAGCAGAAATTACTACTGATGATAAGCAAGGGAAAGGTAAAATGTTCAGAAAATATCAGATCAAATTTGTCCAGGAAGAAAAGGATCTTTCTTTTCAAGGCACTGGAAAGAGCGTAGGCAAAGCATGGAAAGCGAGGAGACAATTATCATAGATGAGATCTCAGAGATGACTCGGCCTGGAGGCATGTAAAGTCCTACAAAACTTGGATTTAATACTAAAGACAATGAGAATTCATTAAGGATTTTCAATAGGAAGAAATGATATGATTTATATTAAAGTCATGTGACCATTACAACTATGAGGCTGTGCTCCTAGAATCACAGTCGGATGGGCCACCCTCTGTATGTACACATTCCCCTTTAAGAGGTATGCTTTAATTTCAGACTCTAACCCACCTTCTCTAATGTGTCTTCAAACCAATTATTTTTTTTTAATACCGATGCAGAGATAGAGCTTTACAGATGTGTGTAATGTCTGCAAACGTTCCTGTATCAACTGAACACTTTAAAATTAACAGTATTTGGGACACTGTATTCCATTGTGCAGGTGTGATGTAAAAATCATGCCTTCCCTTGTACATTCTGTATATGTGTACACCTTCCTGAGTTTATCTTTATATAATGCATACTCTGTCTGCTTCGATCTGTGACTCTGATTCCTCTTGTATGTTGTGTTTGTTCAGATAGAATATCCTCATTTAATTGCATATGTATGTATATGTGTGAATTTGTGTGTGTGTGTGTTTTCTCAATTTATAGAAGCTTAGAAGGGAAACACCCGGAATGACATAATAGGAGTAAATGATGAAATATTGTTATGTCACCTTTTCTGATAGACATTACAGAAGAAATGAGAAATCTGGATGATCATAAAAGAGGTAGAAAACTGATACTATACTGCATGAATAGAAAACATAATTTCTAAAGCACTGGAATAGAGGCATATTTTATTTTCATAAGATGAGTTTCAGAGAAATTCTACTATGTCTAGTTGAATTACTTTTTATGATCATAAAACATCCTAACATATTTAAAGGGATTACTGCCCATTGGCATTAATAAATTACAAACTAAAATGAAGTGCCCATTGGGAAGATACTTAGAATTTGGAAACTAAACTTTAACTTATGATATGGAAAAAGTCAAATGATACATTAATTAAATTAATATCTTGCCCTACACTAGGAGAACAGAACAGAAGTTAGAAACATTAGCATAAATGTTAGAGTTGAAGCTCAGCACAGAAATATGTGATTTTTTTTAATTAAAAAAAATAAATTACCCCATTTAGGTAGAGATAATAGCATCACTAAAATATATGATCAAAGTCTAACTTTAGGTTCTAAAGGTGATCAATTATTATGATTTCTACAATATAATGTAAACTTTAAACCATTAAATAAATATTTAAAAATAATTTTTATTAAAATATGAACTTTTAAATTCTATATAATTTTAAAATAATTCAATGGAAGCCTTTATTTTAAGTTTTGATAAATCATATGTACACTTAAATAAAATTTAGTTTTATTATTTATATAAACTTACCTGAAATTTTTGTTTCTTAGGAAAAACTAGCCTAGCATACACAAAATATTATTTCAGAGAAACAAAAATGTATTATTTGGTTTCTTGCCTCAATCTTGTCTACATTTCAGATATCAATATATGATATTAGCATTTATTTATTCCTTACTGTAAGCAAGGTTGTGAAATTAAGTTTTCATAGTTGACATAAAATCAACCTGCAATATAGTGGGAAGAATTCCCAAAGAAAAACGTGGACAATCTTAACATCTTCTTAGAGATGGCTGTTGTATAAGAAGGAAACTTTCTTCTAAAAAATAGTCTAGCTACAGACAAAAGTGTGAAATGTTTTAGAAGCTGACAGGCACCACTTTAAACTTTATTAATTCTTAAAAGGAAGATTATTAGAAGAAAAGTTTAGTTATGAGTTAATTATAAATGTAATTAAAAGTGCTTTTCACTATTGCAAATAATTGTTAATTCATTCTTTAGATGAATTCAGTCAAGACTGAATTTCTATAATACAAAACCAAGGAATTCTGAATATTTTGACAATGCAACTAATTATTCTTTACTTCACACTAGACTATTGCAAAATATCTCTATGAAAATTTTTATAGTTCTTTCTCGGTTATATTTCTTAGTATAAAATTTTCTCTTTCTTCTTTTTATTTATTTTATATATTTATTTAATTTATTTTGTTATTATTTTAATAATAGAGCATTTCAATTAACATAAGCTGGCTAAATAAAATATTACTGTAGAATTTGTTTTCAAATATATTTTACTTTAATAAATATTTTATTTATATTGATTGCCTCTTAGAACAGCAAAGGAGACATTTCAGAATAATTAAACAGTCATAAATCCAATCTAACTGTAATAGTATTTATTGATATAATCCATAATATTTCATAATATGGAATCTTCCTCAAATGAGAATGTTTGATAGATTTTATTTGGACAATATAAATAAACTCTTTTTTGCCTTTCTGTGTATATGAATATGAATTCAAGATGTCACTAGTTATTAATGGTATTTTTATGTGTTTTATATTGGTTATATTCACATATATAACCCTTGATATCTGAAAATGAAAATGTTTGCAAAAGCCATATAGTAAAAATTTACATGTTCTTACTTCAACTTGGGAAATTTACATGGCTTTAAAATTATTCAAAACTCTGACTTTTAAAAACTTACAAATATAAAATAATTGATTTCTCCTCAACTCCATACCTAGTATGTATATATACACATGCGATAAGGAATTGGTTGCTTAGTTGCCATGTATATGGGTTTTACTACATTTTAGGGATATATATATATGAAGAGAACTTTTAAATTTCTATTTGTCAATATTCTCCAACACCAAATGCATTAGAGAAAAGTAGAATCTTTGTGATAAATGTCAGTGTTTTGTGCATTACACCATTTTAAAAATACATAAAACATCAACACTTTGACAGTAATATCATTTAGTAAAAAGGGAGATTATAAAGCAAATCATATTTTCTCTTACTTTATATTATCTCTATGTAGATCAATACCAGTGAAATGGGAATGCATTAGTTATTTATTGCTGCATAACTAATTATCCTAGAACTTAGTGGCTTAAAGCAAAAACCAATTATGATCTCACCGCTCTGTGAATCAGTAATCTGGGCATAATTTAGCTGTGTCTTCTGACTACGGATTTCTCATAGGCTGCAATCTGTTTTGGCCAAAGCTCCAGTCATCGCAAGGCTCTACTTGGGGAGCATTTTCTTCCAAGCTCACTCACATAGTTGTTGGCATGAGTTGGTTCCTCTTGGGCTTTTAGACGACAGGATTCACTTGTTGGCTGGTCTATATGTTGGCTGGAAGCTCTCCTAAGTTCTCTCCATAAGTCACCTCATAACATGACAGCTGGCTTTATCAAACTGATCAAGTGAGAGAGGACAAGAGAGAGCCAACAAGATGGAAGTGGCATCTGTCACCTCTGTCATCTTTTTCTTATTGAAAGAAAAGCACTATTTTGAGCCCACACTCAAAAGAAGGAATTATACAAAAGTGTGGAACCAGGAAGTAGGAATTTTCAAAATATGTCTGCCATAAGAGGTGTATAAATAAATTTTTGCGGCAAAGATTTTTCCAAATTTCTGTGAGTGGGAAATCTTGATCCCTATGAGATGTGTGGAAAACTCTATCAGAAGCAAACATTAGGAAACTGCATTCTTCGGCCAACCAAATGTCACATACCATTCTTTTTCCAAGAACATGTTTATTTGCATGTTATACGGGGAACTCATAATTACAACCTGTCAAAATAAAGGCACATTACAATGCAGCTATTTCTTAAGCTGATTCTGTTCAATATTATAAAGCACTATAAGTAAAGAAGTTCTGTCCAGTTAATTAAACACAGATTTCATTTCAAGCAGCATTTTCCTTGACTTCCACAGGTTACACCTTGCTTTTTGTTATCTCACTTTCACATATAGTGCAGTTGAAAAGAAGAAATAAAATGTATCACTGTTAATTGTCCACATCCAAAGAAAAAACTGCAATGAGAATCCATATTTCTTAGAGAAGCTATATTAAAACCCCTATATTTAAAAGTGCCTTGTAGGCTAATGCATGCAGCCAAACAAAGTCGAAAATAAGAATGAATATTCAGAGAAGACTCGCTTATACTTGCCCAACTACTGTTAGATGAATTCCTAGTAAATGCAGAGAGATAGGGAACATTTTTCTTATGCTGAGTGATTCATTAATGTTCAACTACCTTTGATGATAATGGAACTATCTATGCACATTATTGGAAAATGTAGCCCTGGAGAGTTAAACAATTGTAATGCAGGGAATAATGTGTCCCAGGAGGGAATATATGACCTACTCACTATATTAACTTTGTATTGTCTTTGCTTCTATGATTGCTTAAGAAAACCTATAAAAAGGTCTATTAATATTTTAAAGAAGTGTTGGAAAGGCTACTACTCTGGATTTGTAAGGGAAATCAAGCAAATGACTAAAGACTTTGCATTCAAAGATTATTCTACATTCAGATCTTTACCCAATACACATTCTTAGGATTTGGCATATGATCACACTTGGATATAAACTATTCTTAAGAGGATGTTGCCTGCATAGTTTAGTTGTGGCGGTAAATTAATGAATAAATAAATTAGCATTGAGTATCTACTATGTTCCAAATACTATTTGGTGACATAAAGAAAACCAAGAAAATTTCTTCAAAATTGTTAGAAGTATATTAACTTAAATTTGTATGTCATTTTAGTATACACCAATAACTTTCACCTCTGAAAGGGGAATATTATCTTTCTTAAACTTCTTTTAAACAGCAACATCAAGACCATGAAACTCATAATATGGCATGGCTAGAACTATGAGTTCATTGTTTTATTCCTTTAAGCAAGTTTTTGTAAAAGTATGCTCACTATTCCATTCAGCTGTAGAATATTGCTTCTCTGCAAGTCATCCATGGACTAATTTCAATTACCTGTATTATGTGTAAACATGCATACTCTAGCCATAAACAGAACAATCTGTATCAAAATCTCTAAGGGACAACCAGAAAATTTCAATTTTTAACCAGATTTCTACATGATTATTATGAACACTTAAAGTGTAAGAACCACTTCCCTTAGCTGTTCTGATCCATACATCTTAGCTAGAGAGATAAATCCTCATTTGTGAAGCAGCTGATAGTGAAAGCTTGGAATAAATGGAAGATAAGCAAATATAAAACTGGAAAGTGGTCAATTGTCCTCAAATGCTCTACATTTTGTTAAGTAATACCAATTACTGAAAGTTTGCCATTTGTCAGGTACTGTATCAAGTCCTTTAGTTATAAATATAACTTAAATCTATAAGAAAATCTCTCCTATGAAAGAGGATTTTTTTTTGTCTTTGTCTTATTTTATTTTGACTCCCAAATCACAAACAAAGAAACAGGGACTAAGACCATTGTTCTAATATGACACAAACAGTCACCAAGGTGAGATTCAAAACCAGGTCAGTTTCATTTAAATTCCCAGGTTCTCAACATCTATGCTACCCTGGAGGGGACATGTGTCCTGCAAAGGTAAGAGAAAGTTTCACTGGAAAATACAACTCATACTTAGTTTGGTGTACAGAGAAGTGGGACTCAAGTGTCACTGAAGAGTGACTGGAGTTTAGATAAGTATAATAAAGGAGGGAGAGTATTCCCGCTCTGATCAACCTGGTAAGTAAATCTTAAAGTTGGACATAACGGTGATGCATGTTGACACCAAGTATTGAAGCGTAGAGCAGAAGGTAGAGCAATCTTTTTCCTGAACAAAAAGATTGAATATTTCTTTGATGGCTTAGAAGTGAAAAATTTTACCTTCAACACATAAGGAAGGAAAACCATTCATGTGAGAGTTTTGGAATAGAATCTTCCTTCTGCACATATTTATTATTATATCTGCCATGTTTAAAACACATGAACACTCTATTTCTGAAAGTCTCTTCACCTTGGGCTTGAGAGATCTCATTCCATCTGATTTCCTTTCATTGCTCTATTTATTATTAATCCATTCCCTTGACTAATTTCTTTTTGTGCTTCTTCTTTAATGTGGGTTCTGTTCTACATGCTGTTTAAATATGGACTCCAGTGGCTTGAACTATAATTTCTGCCAGCAATTTCTTCAATTAGGGTCCAATATATTCAGTCTTTATCTAGCTTACCAGTAACTATTGGATGCCAGTCCAATCTTAATCATCATCCCTTTCTGATTTTTTAGCTAGCAGGGCCTGAATCTGTAAAAAAAAAAAAAAAAAAAAATTAGCACACTTCCGTATGGAGCACCCTAATTCCTTAAAGATAATTTGATATCTTTTCAAGTGGGTTGATTAAAGGATGGATATATGAATCAATCTTAGTAACTGAAACAGGAGATGACGGTGTTCATAGAAGGGCAAGAATGGTTCTAGGAAAGGTTACTTCCCTGGTTTAAAAAAAATAAAATAAAAGAGAGACACATAGTAAAATAGTCATTGTTCTTTTGCTGGGCATTGCCAGCGAAAGAAGTATCTCTAGATACTATTCTGGCAACTGACATATCTATCTTGTGTGCATGAAGAGAACTAGTCCAAGTGCAAACTGACATGCCAAGGAAGATAGAAAAATAAAGACAAAAAGTACTTATGTCCATAGTGATATTTTGAGTGACTATTTCTCCAACCGTAGAACTTGACGTAAAGTATGATAATGAATTTTTCTTATTATTTAAATTATTTTAATTTGAAAATTTCCCTTACTTGTAGCAAAAGGGATATTCTCTGTTTCCAACATAAAAAAAAGTTTCATACAGCTCTTAGAATTTTTGAAATTTTGTAATCATGCATGTTTCTGGGAATGGAATTTGTAGTTTCTATGAGATATTTTAAAACGTATATAACAGTAATACGTTCTTAAAATGAACCAATTCACATGTTGATGACTATAAATATGCATGCATCTTGTATATCATCTTCATTAATTTTACTAACTTCACTGTTATACTTCTGTGCAACCAAAGTTCTATTTATTAAATGAAATTGAATCATATTATTTCACTATTTATACCCCTATTCTGATCTTCTGGGATGTGTGCCTTTATATAGGTAAAAAAAATGTCACATTTTCTGCAAGTTTTTCTATTTCTTCATAACTAGTTTATTAAATTACTCAAATCCTTCAAAAAGTCAATAGAAAAGGCATCCAAAGCTTCTTGAGTGATGAACTTGTTATGAATAAGGAGAGAAGACAATAAAGTAGAAGGGTGGCCTGTCTGCATCACAGCACTTTTCAGTTTCTGTCTGTGCAGAAGGAGTGGTCCTCCCTTGGAGGGATGGTTCAGGAGTACCAGACAATGGCCATGATGAGAGCTTCTGGCCAAACTGGGACAGACAAGAAGAAGCAAAGGATTCTGAATGGTAACTGAGAAGAGGAAATATCAAGAAGTTATGTATTTCAATTATGAAACCAAAAGTGCTAACCCTTTAATGGGAAAGGGAAGAATGGAAAAGCTAACATGTTATTTATTAAAACTTGGACTGATTTAATTCTCTTCTTGAAGAAATCCCTCAGAGCATGGACTGATTGAACAGAGAAAGGGAAGGGAGAGCAGTCTGAGACACCACCTGTCTCCTCTTTCTTGAAGGTTCAGCTCCTTCAAAGTATTGTAGTGAGGAGGAGAGGAGAAACAAGGGGTAATATGTATTGTCTTTACCCTTCACAGGCAAGACAAGTGGTTCTCCCTCTGCTGGCTGCCCCTGTTTCTCCAGAAGATGCTGTCCAGATAGTAATGCTCTCTCTGTGGGAGGCATGTGGACTCTGGGTGACTAATGGGATGAGGGTCATGTAGATTATCCTTGTCTGATAGCTTGGTCCTTCCTGTCAGAGCTCAAAGTCACTTACAACTAGAACCATTTGCTCTGCAGGTGGCCTTCTTAGACTAGCAAGGTGCCTGGAGGGCAGCCACTCTCCAGGTGGGAGCATTCTCATGTCTGTAATGTCCCCTAGGCCCACTGTGTTCAGAATAATTGACACTGGGCACCTCTTTGTTCTCAGGTTCATGGCATAGCTGCCTATTCTGGGACAACAGAAGAAGAATCCCTCAACACTTTTATAAACTGTTTTATTCAGAAAAAAAAAACAAAACAAAAAGTATTAATTCTTTCAAATTGGGGTCATGCACTGTCTTCTGGGAAAAGAGAACTTTGTAGAGCTTTTGTATTTTTTTTCATTGTTTAATTGTGGTTTATTTGGTAAAGAACTATAATTTTAAGAGAAATAAGGCATAAACATATTTTAAGTGTTTTAAAGTTTAGTCTATGAGAGAAATATCTGAAACATTGCCTATAAGCCAGACTACTTACACTTATGGTTGTTTATATCATGCATTTGTTTCTGTGGGCAACGCTTACCCCCTGAAGCTTAAACTGTGTACATCATCACCTGTACTAAAATGTGAATGGTAAAATGCCCAGAAATGTATTTGAAGAAAGTCCTGAGGGGTTTCCTGTTACTGAATACATCCAAAGGGAAGAGGGTGAGGAATAGACAGGTGACTTGATTTTAAAGCCTTACTCATTGGAGAACATGGGTGACTCTTATATCTGTTGTTTTTATAAAATGATGTCAGTTATATTCTCTCCCTCTGGCTCCAGATGTATTGGTCCTTTGTTTATACCTAGATGTAAAACTCAACATCTTTTCAGGTTCTCCTAAAAATCCATTAACCAAAGTATGACTGTGCAATGACTGTTTTCTCCAGTTTTTATCTGGGAAGCAGAGAAGGGATGTTTCTATTACAAACCTTACAATAAAGAAATGAAGCATTTGCCCCATTTTGTTCTCTACAGTCATATGTGTTTTGCTTTCTCTTGCCTCCTCTTTCTACTCTTTAAATTTCATCTGTGATTTTTCTTGAGCATATCATATTTGTAAATTATTACTATTTTTTATTACAGAGCAATTTAGCTTCCTCTTCATTCTCGCGTATAAAGAAAATTAACAAGAGAATTTCCCACCTACCTTGGAAGGCCTCTCTGTGTTTGCATAGGAGGATTTATGCATAAGTTCTACCACTACTGTCATAATCTTGTGTTTCAGTCATGAGTTGTAGACAGACAAAAGATTGTTAGGGGAGGTAAAAGATTGGCTAAAAGCTAAAGAAAAATTTGAATAATAAACTATGCCATATCAATTGCATAAATATTATGACTCACATATGATAAAGTATAACACAAAACATTAATAGAAACTTTTCCCCACAGCCTACCTTGAAGAGATGCCAAAAACTTCATTTGTGGGCTCCACTGGTGCACTTAACAGGGATTTAAACTTCATCCTGAGATCTCTACAGAGGGAGCCTGAGAAGGAGAAGGAAATAGAATCTCTGAATGTTGTATTTAAAGGCTTGTTCTTGAACATGTAGGAGAGACCTCCTGTGAACTCCACTGAAAATCCAAGAACTCACTTTGAGGAGCAGCAGATCCTGCAATAGCAAACAAATCCTGCGGGGCATGGATGGACCTATTATGAATACTGTCCTTGTTCAATTCTCTGGGAAGGAATGCTTGAGAAAGCATGAGCTTCCTAGTCATAAATAGCACTTGAGAACTTTGGAGCTGGAAAGGAGCTCCAGGGATCCGTTTCTCCTGACATCCTGTCTGCTGCTTCTTCCATTCCATTATACAAGCTTCCTAACCTTGCATGCATTCTCAAAATAACTCAGTTTTATAATTAAAATATGTTGCATTTTATGTAAATAATCTTGTAATTTATGATATGCAAGCAGTGCAAATTCTCTATTTAATAGCATATCTATCTAGTTTCTATAAGGTGAAGTATTTTTTAAAATTAATTTTTGCAATCCATAAAGCTCTCATCATCCTCTAATCTAAACATACTTATGCTACCACTATGTATTCTTTATTTTTTGTAGATAATATAATTTGTTTTAAGAAGGAAAAGAGTAAAGTAAATGACAGCAATGCAAGCCCTTAAAGCTATATTTTAATACAAGAAAACAAGGACTATGAAGAAAACTAGAAAAAATAAGAATTTCTGAAAGAAATGTAATGGGACCAAAACAACAAATATACAATTTTATTTCAAATGGAGAGACTGAGAATGTATGCTAGAGAGCACCAAGGGAGTGTCAAAATTCCTGTGGAGCACAGAAGCTCAGGATAGCACCATAGAGAAAGGAGCAAGACATCTTGCCTCTGTCAAACTCTCTCCCCTGATCAGCTCAGAGTCAGAGGGGACTTCTTCTTATGAGGGAAAGGTAAGCTGGAGTAGTCCCCAGTGCTGCCATAGATGCTAGCAGTCTTTGCTACAGGAGGGTACCCTGGTCCTTGCAGGACCCAAATCTAGTTGGGAGAGTTATCAGGAATTCACTTAGCTGCATGACTTCAGAGTAGGAGCCCCCCTTCCAAGCTGTATCCCCACAATATAAGCTGCTATGGCATAACACCATCTTGAAATGGAACCAGCTGCTAGTGTGTGTTCTGTCCTGGGGACAAAGAAATACTGACTCTCTCCAACTGCCAGCATTCTACCATGTTAACAAAAATACCTGCAGCACCATTACCTTCTTTACCCAGAGTCTAGGCCTGACAAAACAACCAAAACTCTGTCGTCTGAACCCATGCAGCACCGCAATGCCCTGGGGAGCAGGCGAACCTGTACAGTGGGGAAGCTGCCAAGTACCTGGCCTTCCTGCCATGCCTGTGTGCTCCCACACTGCACAGCCTGCCTCCCCAACCAGCCAGTACACTCCTGGGCTCAGTCCAACAGCTAGTTCAGCTGTGGTCCTGCCTCCTCAGAGAACCTCCGTGTAGTTGCCTGGCCTGCCAAGCCTACGCTTGGCTCTAAAGCTGGTCTGGCAGCAGCATTGCCTCCCTCGAGAGATTGTCACACAGCTGTCTCATTAGCTGAACCAACTTGTCACCACGCCTAGCCCAACAGCCAATCCAGCAGCAGTCTCACCTCTGTGAAGAAACAGCCACACAGTCAGTCAGCTTCCAAGCCTGTTTGTGATCCTGCCCAGACGGACAACCAGTCCAACAATGGCCCTGCCTTCTCAGAGAAACCACCACGCAGCCACCTGCTCCACCATGCACCTATCAACCTGCATCTGGCTCAACAGCTAGTCAATGGCAGCCTCATCTCCTCACAGAGACCACCACACAGCCACCTGGTCAGCCATGCATGCCCCATCCATATTGGGCTCTGCAGCCAGTCAGTGACAGCCTCACCTACCCGGCCTGACACATGTATGCATGACCTAACAGCAAGGTCAGTGGTGGCCCCTTTTCCCTTAAGAGTCCAACACACAGTCCATCAGCCATCAGGGAGCATCCAGATTGACAATCAGCCTGTGCCCCTGACCCCAGCAAAATCAAGCCACTGCTGTCACAAACTCCCATAGCCTTGGCCACTGAGATAATCCCACATATCACATATCACAGTGATGATCACAGCTGAAAAAGCTACATGAAGATCCCACCACTGAATCCACCCAGAATCAAAGGCAACCCACCCTACCCAACTAACACCTTAGGACTTATATACAGAAAATTTTTCTCCCTACGAAAGCTACTCTATTAAATTGAAAAATGTATTTGTTCCAATAGATGATAGATATCAATGTAGGGGCAAGAGAGATATACAAAAAAGGAAGAAAATGTGGTACCCTCAAAGAAGCACAAGTCTGTAATTACAGAAAATATATCTATAAAGTCCCTGAAGGGGAATTCTAAACAATGACCTTTAGAAAACTGAGAAAGATATGAAAATATAGACAAACAATTTAATGAAACCAGGAAAACAATTCATGATCTGAATCACAAATTCAACAAAAACATAAATATTATAAAAAAGAACAACATACAAATCTTGGAGCTAAGAAATTCAATTAGTGAAAAACAAAATACAATTGAGACCATTAAAAAAAGGATAGATAAAACAGAAGAAGAAAAAATTTGAACATGAAAGTGGGTCTTTTGAAATAATCAGAGGAAATAAATGAAAATAAAAATAAAGCGTATGGGGCTTATGAACCTGATTAAGCAAACATTTAAATATTTGCATTATAAGCATTCAAGAGGGAGAAGAGATAAAGAAAAGCACCTCTTGATTCACATTTCCCTGACGATTAAGATGTTGAGCATTTTTTCATGTGTTTGTTGGCCATTATTCTGTCTTCTTTTGAAAAATTTCTGCTCATGTCCTTTGCCCACTTTTTGATAGGGTTGTTTGATTTTTCCTTGCTGATTTTCCTGAGTTCTAAATAAATTCTAGTTATCAGCCCTTTATTGGATGTGTAGCTTGCAAAATTTTCTCCCATTCTGTGGGTTATCTGTTTCCTCTCTTGGCAGTTTCTTTGGCTGTGCAGAAGCTTTTTAATTTGATCAGGTCTCATTTATTTA
>VBSM01002608.1:76152622-76184906 GCA_008086735.1 Cheirogaleus medius | reverse complement strand
TTGCTGATTTTCCTGAGTTCTAAATAGATTCTCGTTATCAGCCCTTTGTCGGATATGTAGCTTGCAGAAATTTGCTCCCATTCTGTGGGTTGTCTGTTTGCTCTCTTGACAGTTTCTTTGGCTGTGCAGAAGCTTTTTAATTTGATCAGGTCCCACTTATTTATTTTTGTTACTGCTGTAATTACCTTTAGAGTCTTCTTCATAAATTCTTTGCCTAGGCCAATGTCTAGAAGGGTATTTCCAATGTTTTCCTCTAGAATTCCAATAGTTTCACACCTAATTTTCAAATCTCTTACCCAGTGTGAGTTGATTTTTGTGAGAGGTGAAAGGTGTGGGTCCTGTTTCAGTCTTCTACATGTGGCTATCCAGTTTGGCCAGCACCATTTATTGAATAAGGATTCTTTTCCCCAGTGTCTGTTTTTGTTTGCTTTGTCAAAGATTGGTTGGCTATATGAGGATGGTTTTATATCTGGGTTCTCTGTTCTGTTCCACTGGTCAAGACAAACCCACAGCCAATATCATACTGAATGGGGAAAAATTGAAAGCATTCCCACTAAGAATGGGAACAAGACAAGGTTGTCCACTATCTCCACTTCTATTCAACATAGTGATGGAAGTCCTTGCTATAGCAATCAGACAAGAGAGCAGAATTAAGGGCATCCAAATGGGAGCAGAAGAGATCAAACTCTCACTCTTTGCTGATGACATGATATTATACCTAGAAAACCCCAAGGATTCAACCACAAGACTCCTTGAATTGATAAATGAATTGTAAAGTCTCAGGATACAAAACCAATACACAGAAATCAGAGGCATTCATATACATCAACAACAGTAAAAGCGAGAACAAAATCAAAGACTCAGTTCCCTTCAAAATAGCAACAAAGAAAATAAAGTACCTAGGAATATATTTAACTAAGGAGGTAAAAGACCTCTACAGGGACAACTAGAAACACTGAAGAAGGAAATAGCAGAGGATGTAAACAGGTGGAAGAATATACCATGTTCATGGGTCAGCAGAATCAACATTGTTAAAATGTCTATACTACCCAAAATGACCTACAGAGTCAATGCAATCCCTATTAAAATACCATCATCATTTTTCACAGACATAGAAAAAATAGTATTACACTTTGTATGGAACCAGAGAAGATCCCGTATAGCAAAATCAATCCTAGGCAATAAAAACAAAATAGGAGGCATCAATTTACCAGACTTCAAACTATACTACAGGGCTACAGTAATTAAAATAGCTTGTTATTGACACAAGAACAGGGACCATTAGCATTTTTTGGTGAATATTTGGTTTTAGATTGTGTTTCAGCACTTCATCTTTATCTAACCATTGTGCTGAATGCTTTTAATTGTCAAAAAGAATCCATTTTTCATCACATGTAACAATACAGTATAGATATGGTTCACCTTTAAGTTACGTCAGTGAAGAAACGCAAGCTTCAAGATGGCTTTTCTTCTGATGTTCATTTAATTCATGCAGTAACTGTCTATCTAGCTTTTTACCTTGCTGATTTGTTTCAAATGGTCCAATATTGTTGGAATAGGAATGTCAAACCTTGCTGCTAACTCATACATAGGTTCAGATGGATTTGCTTCCACTGCAGCTTTCAGCTCATCATTATCCACCTTGTTCTCAGGTTGCTCACGTGGCTCATTTTCAAGATTAAAATCTCCAGAATGGAACTTCTCAAACCATGGACGTACTGTGCATTCATTAGCCAGAGCCTTCTCAAACACTTTGTCGATATTTCAAGCTGTATGTGCTGCATTGGTTCTATGACAGAACTCACATTAAAAAATAACATGAAGTTTTGACTTATCCATGGTTTTGCAAAAATTGCTGTAAAAAATTTGACAGATAATCACAAGCCAAAATGTGCGTTTGAAAGACTGAGGATGTACCTTCACAATAAACATAAAACAAGAAGTGTCAAAGTGAAATGTCAGAGAAATCAACTGTCAACCTTAGTACTTGAGGAAATCAGACATTGCATACGTGTCCAAAGGAATGTCAGAAAATGAAGTCTCCCAACCTCTTCATTTTAGGTTGCATTTCCTATAAAAAGAAGTTAGGCAATTTAATATGTCCTAGTTTTCTTATACTGTATTAAAAGTATATATGCCTTCTAATTTCTACTTCTGTGTTATGCTGGCTCTACTGTATGAGTTCTATCCTTCTGAAATATTACTCCATTGGAAGATCAGACAGACTAACCTTTAGCATTCCCTAAGATCATTGTCTTCTCATGCTTGTTGTTTTCAAAACATTCTATATGAAATACTTAACTTACAGATGTAGATAAAGTGGCTTACTCTTTAAAGGTTAGATATGGATTTATCTTTGTGACCTAATATTAGCACAATAGACTTTAGTAATTATAGGAAAAATAAAACAACATTGAAGGAAATCAATATATTTTTAAATGATGTTATTGGATATTCCTTCTCCCTTAAAAATCAATGGCTTCTCAAATTCCCATTACTCATCTTTCCTGAATACAATTTATTTTCACAGACAATATCAAAAATGTTAAAAGTAGTTGCGATCTATTTTCTCTCTTCTAAAACAAATAACTGAAAGCAGTGTTTTTTTTAAGTTTACATATATAATTTTTCATTTTGATTACATTTGATAAATTTAAAATACTAATGATTTAATACATGTCACAAAGGGTAGTAACAACTTACAAGCATGCCTACTTTTTCTGAGTTTTGCTTTATTGTTGCAAATACTTTTTTTTTTACAAAATGAAGGTTTGTGGCAATCCTGAATTGATCAAGTCTGTTGGCATCATTTTCCAACTGCATGTGTTCACTTCATGTCTCTGTGTCACCTTTTGGTAATTCTCACACTATTTCAAACTTTTTCCTTATTTATAATTTGTTATGATGATCTATGTTCAGTGATTTTTGATATTATTACCATAATTTGGGGGGGGCACCATGAATTGCACTCATACAAGATGGTGAATTTAATAAATGTTATATAAATTCTTACCGTTTCACTAAAGGGCCAGTCTCTCTTGCTCTCCTTGGGCCTCTCTATCCCCTGATACACAAAAGAGAGTTAAAATCAGGCCAAATAATAACCCTAGTTCATAGATGGAGGTGAAAATAGCAACATTTATAGGAGTTTGGAAGAACTTTATTTAAACCTTCATGAATAACTTTCAGGGGTTCAAGACATCAGTGGAGGAAATAAATGCAGTTATTGTGGAAATAGCAAGAAAATTAGAATTAGAAGTGGAGCCTGAGATGTGACTGGATTATTGTAATCTCATAATAAAACTTTAATATATGCAGAGTTGCTTTTTATGAATGAGCAAGGAAAGTGGTTTATTGAGATGAAATGTACTCCTGGTTAAGATGCTGTGAACATTGTCAAAATGAAAATGAAGGATTTGGAAAGTGGAGTCCAAAAACCAGCAGTGCTGGTATCGATTGGATGCCAATTCTGCATTTAATGCAGAATTGTAGGGTCTACCTGAGACCTGTTGAATAAGAATCTTCATTTTTTTTATTTATTTTTTTTATTTATTTATTTTTCCTTTTATTTCATCATATAATGGGGGTACAAATATTGTTAGGGTTACATACATTGAAGAATCTTCATTTTTTAACAAGGTCCCCAGATGAAAGTTAAAAAATCACTTGTGTTATCATATAACCTTGGCTTATCAATGTAAACCGTGGTTTCCCACCCCTCAATCTAGCTTTCAATTTGTGACATGCTGTGCTTCTCGGTTGTCAGTTTTACATCATGGAGTAATTATCATGTACAGGCATTTCTCCTAGGTTCTGCAAATTCAACAGTGATAGATACAGACAAAATCATCTGCTCTTACGGACCTTGCACTCCAGCACAGAAGAGAGTGACTAAACACACAATATAAGTAAAATACTTAGTACATCAGATGATAGCATAAAATACTGAGAAAAGGGAGAGAGAGGTGATGGTTGCAATTTTAGACAGAGTGGCTAACGAAGTTATTACTAAAAAGATGGCATTTTAATAAACTTCTGTAAAAAGTAAGGTAGCAAGCTAAAATGGATATCTGGGAGGGAAGATTCATCTGATGAGATTTTTGATATTAAACTTGGAATGCATGATTCATTCTACTTATAAGGGCAGACCATTCATAATATAAAATATTAGAGGGAAATACTATTCTTTGTGTAGTTATTAATTGCAGTTATTATGTTAACTAATTTATATATTTATATATTATCTTCCTTATTTACTATGACTGCTCTATTGAGTAAATATTATCTAGAGGAAACTGAGTCTCAGAGAAGTTGAATAACTTGCCAAATTTCACACAACATAAAATAGGTAAGTTAAGTTAGGTTAAGTTAAGTAAGGTAAGTTAAATTCAAGTGAATTTATCCCAAAAGACCATGCTGTTTCCTCTACTTCTCTGTCTGTAGTACCCTCATAACCAATATCATACTGAATTTGGTAGCAAAGAGAAAGGCAGTTTTTTGATAAGTCGAAAAGTATGATTATAAAACTGAGTCAACAAAAAACTCTTACAAACTTCAGTCATTTCCAGAGAAGATGAGTAAATGGCCTAAATATAACACTGATTATTTTACTTTTAATCAGCAATTTTTGCATTTTGGTGTGAGAAGAATCAAAAGGGGCATTTTTTTTTCCCAAAACTGTATGTTTTTTTCCTACTCACAGTGTTTCCAATTCATTAATTTGGTTTCGGGGCTATGGGATCTGTTTTGTAACCAAAAGTTGTATAAGAAATATCCACAGTAAGTATCTAAAAATCACTGGGGCTGACTTTTAAAGGACCTGATTAAAATCACCTGAAAGCAATTTCACCTTAGGGGAAATTAACTTACACAAGATAGGTTCGGATTTCGGCTCAAATTCTCTTCTTTTAAGGAAAATACATCTGCTGATAAATAAGCTAAATTATCTTTGTAAACTCTTTCTTCAACTCTGACCTAGTTAGTGCGCAATTTCCTTTGCAGAATGTTTCCAGATAGTGCTGATTAGACAATATCAATCTTACAAATTGCATTCACCACATATTTGAAAGGATATGTGATGTTACCAGGGAATAAAAATGATTCTGCTCATTGGAAAGAGAATGTTCTGAACGCTATTTGGTAAAGTTTAAATGTTTATTAATGTATTTGCCCTACTTAATTTTCTCAAGTGTTTATTTAATTAAAACAAAACCTTTATGACATGACTTATATTTTACGGAGCCCTCTGTCACCTTTGATTGTATTTGAACTTTTAAATCAAAGTTCCTGAAGAAAATCTGCTTTAATGTAAATTCACTATGTGACTGACAACTTGACAAGAAATATCAGAATTGTGAAAAGTTGAGGATACTGTCACCGAGACTATCTTTGAAACTAGACAAACAATAGTGATATTATAAAGAAGGTCACTTACTGTGATTTTTGGAATTAAAGCTTATCCAAGAGTATACACTTCTACCATGTATAGTGAAAGCAATTTATTGCTGCTTTTCAGTATTGGAAAAGAAAAAGTTCATGTTGTCATTGATTGACCTTTAAAAAGAAAAATGTAGCTGGCTTATGGGTAATAAGAAAGCAATATATATTTTTTGTTACCCTTACAAGTAGACTCTTCATTTAGGACCATTGCATAGTTTTCCATACTATTATTATGATCTGGTTGGAGAAACCAATCACTGCCAGGTCTTATTTTCATAATAGATATGCAAGTTTTGGGTACAGTATTTTTTAACACTTCAAATCTTGCAGAGAAAAAAAGGAAGAATTTTTTTTTTATTCAAGTCATTATAATTTCCTCATCTGATAAATACCATGGAACAGAAAAATAATTTATATAATTAGTTTTTGGAAAACTAAAAGCTTCATTTCAAAAAAGCAAAACTCTTGAATATCTTTGTAAATATAACTGTAACTTTCTATTTTTCCATTTTGGTTTGAAACATAATTATATAGCATAAAGACAGTGATTGATACAAAAGTTTACATGATAAATGATCACAGTCTTGGTCAGTTTTTGCAATTGAATAAGAAATGATTGTCATGGAAGTAGGACATTTTTTCCATTCAAAATTACCCTCATATATCTTCCTTCTTTTATCTTCATTTTTGGAGGTTCACATCTTTTGTTGCACCATGTGGCTTATGGAATACTAATACTAATACTAATACTAATAAAAACTATCCAATTGTGCTATACTAATGTACAATACTTTTTGAAGTCCAATTATAGCTATAAATTTATCTGGTCAGATTAATCATTATGATGAGATACTATTATGTCCTTATATTCTATAAATTAGCTGTTTTTACAAATAACATGTCAAATGTGCTTATTTATTGAACATCAAATTTACTAGCAATATTCTGTTCTCTATCCCTTGACTCCTCTGGTTCAGTTTGCTTTTCTAAATTTAGGGCATATAGGTTTAGTGAGCTTTTACTATAAAAAAGAAGACATTTAAAAATATAAACTTAGTGTCTGATACATTATCATTAGTCATTATCAAATAAACATTTTAATTTTTTAAACTCATTGGATTTAAGTTTATTTTTAAAATTAGGATGTAGTGATTATATCTTCCAAACCTTAATTCATGCCAATTGGTACAGAATCTACTGCTAGATCCTTTCCCAAAGCTCTCCTAGCTTTATATAATTTTGAGTTAATTTAAGTTAATTGAGTTAAGCTTGAGTTACTTCTCTTAAAATCACTACCCTTTCTTTGAAAACTCAAACAAAATATTTTCTTGTAAGTCTGCAGGGACTTCACATTTTATGTTATCATGTGATTTATATTTTAATTCTCCTCTTTTTAAGTTCCACAAATTTGCTTTGTTATTACCAGGTATAGACACAACTGCTAAATAGAAAACATTCAATGGCCTGTACCTCCAAAATGCAGAGGCTTCAAAATATTATACCAGTCATAGTAGCCTTCTATGGGTACATCTTCTGCTCAGTTTAGTCAAACATCCCTATCAAGGCCAAGGTCTGTTTGCACAGAGCACTCAAGCCAAATTTAAAAAGCCACCTAAAAGGTAATCCTTTGACTTGCTTGTATGCTTAGGCATAACATTTTCTTCTTAGTGTCTCCCATCCAGGCGTCCTCTGGGTATGCTGTATGCCTTTCTTTACATTTGCCTTCAGCTTCCCTTCTAATATTATTAAAAGAGAAATTGTGAAAGAGAGTTTGTATGAGGATGGTTATCCTGACATCCACTTTGTTGTCCATCATTCTACAGGCTATCTATGGAAGATGGATAACAATAGCCTATTTGGGGCTATAGAAATTCAAAATATGGGACTTTTGGTAAATTTTCAAAGGTATATGTTTCTATACATCTATTCTACCAGGCTGAAATGTAAACAACATCTCTGTCAGAAAATGGAAAGTAATACATTTGTAGTGACAAATAAATTCTAATATTTCCATGGCTTATCACAATAAAAATGTGTTTCCCATTTAATACACAATTCGTTGTGCATTGAGGATGGGGCATGCGTGGGAGTCTGGCCTCTGCGATAAACAGGGCCAAGCTTTTGTCCTCTTGTATCTCCACCCTCCTAAATGTGTTTAGAGTCCTTTCCAATCATCAACATATGGATAAAAAGAAATCCAGGATTCTGGGAAGGAAGATTTTATGGGACAGTCTTAAAAAGTAGTACATCACTTTTACTCTCTCATTCTATGATCATTGTCAAAAGCTCAGTCACATGGCTACAACTATTAATTCGAGATACAACCCAGTTCAGTCAAGTGCCCAGTTTAGCTGTATGGAACGTTAATGACGGACATTGGCAATCTCTCTTATGGGCTCTATAGATGATTTTTCTATTTAATATAAATATTCGTGTATTTGTATATATCTTTCCTCTCTGACTCTATTCAGATTTAAATAGGTCTCTTGTGATCTGCCACAAACAAGTTTAAAATCTTTAACCAGTTTTGTTTTTCTGCTAAAGAATCACTATTATTTGGAATTATATGAACTTATATCTTACTTTAAAATTTAACTCTTTAAGCCAGAAAACTCTTTAGACTGAGTCCCAGCATCCGACCTGTTGTAGTCCCTGAGCAACGTTGAAGCATAATTACATCTCTGTCCCATCTTGGAGGAGTATACAAAGACAGGGATGGGGAGGTGGAAACTCTCCAAGACACTTCCTCCTGACTCTTCACTTTTCTTGTGTAGGGGAAAGTGGCTCAGCTACCCTACGGATAACTATAAGAAGGAAAATACAGGTTCCTGGAAACCTAGAGTTCTGCACACAAATGGAGTAAATAGATGCAACAGTGACTTCTCCATCCCAGTGTGGATGGGAAATGATCTCCTGTGTGAAGGAAGAAATGATGTAGCAGTCTATTTGCTGGATCATCCTTGAAGACAATAACTAGGTCTTAATTGTGTTTGTGTCAGGGCCTAGCATAGTACAAGATATATAGTAAATGCTTAGTAAACATACATGGACTAACGGAAAGCACAGACACACAAAGCTGAAAAGAAATAGTTAATGAAGCTTCCCGATTTGCCTACTTTATACATTGAAAAACTTTGAATCAAAATATTATATTTGTACCATGCCTTCTACCAAAAGTGCCTCACGTCAGATTTCAGTATTTAATCAAATGAAAGAAAATGCAGTGAGCTTTTTTTTCTTACTACATGTTCATGTATCTCTTCTGTACTTGATCCTACTGTTGATTTCAAAGGAGATTTTTCTCAGCAGTGATAAAGGGTCGGAAGGAAGAGATTCATGGAAGTAATATTTTATATTTTTAAGTTGTTAATTCAATACCCCAAAGGAGAACAAAAGAGAGAAAGAATACCATCATTCTCTTACATTGATTTTGAATATAGCAAAGCAGTTTTCCATAATTATCATTACCTTCTCGCATTTCAATAAGTTTTCTTTTAAAGAGAAAATTAACTAGCTGTTTAATATACATTAATGCTATTTCATAAAGGATGCTCTGCAATTTACATACATCAAACCCTTAAGGCATATTAGGGTTTCAAAAATAAATATAGCAAACTATTCTGTTTCTGCTGTTATTTCTTAACTTTTTCATTATCCATCACCTCCCTTCTTTCTTCTCTTCTTCTCATTCAAAAACTATATATGCAGATTTTATAAAATATAGCACCTGCATAAAGTATAATACTAGGCACTTTTATAAGGCATGCTGAGCCTAAGGTATTGTCACTAGGAAGCTTATAATGTCAAGTTTTAAGTCTGTTACAAGAAAGCTAAAATTTCTCCATATATTCTAGTTTCTCTTCAGATCATGTAAGCCTTTTGCCTTAAAAATTTCTCTTCATCTCTTTTCATTTTTGCTTTTAGATGAGTGAAAAAATGCAGCTTTTTAATGCTATGAACTTAAGTGTTGATTTAAACTTTGAGTGGAAAGTATATGAGTCTCATATTTGCCTTTGATGCATCTCTAATGATTGATAATGCAGACACTTGCCTTTTGATAAGTTATCTGTAAAACTGTATATGCCATACATGCCATAATCATGGTGCCTATTTATTAACAGTTTTATCAATTTGAAAAGATATTTGACATAGGGGGGGAAGAGAAGATAATTTTGGCTCAAGAAATACCTATAGACTAATTTTAGTAAAAGCTTATAATGTTAAAATAAATTTTTTTAGTACTTTCTAGACATTTCTAATTACTATAAACTTAAGTATATTAATAATAAGAGACATAAGAAAGAACACATTTATTGGATTTAGTAATTCTGATCATTGATAAAATTCTCTTTACATTTCAAATGGAACCTAGTATGAATTATTTTTTAGTATTAAACAACAATTACCTTTCTAATACTGCTTACGATGTACAGCAATTTTATATAAATGAAATGGACTCTCTTAGAGTACTGAGAATTGACCATCCCTGAATTAATTTAGGGTGAGGGTAGAAGATCACACATTAGATATTTCAGTGGATAGAATAATAGACTAAATAATACGTACTTATGTCTAAAATACAATCTGTTCCTGTTACCTTTTGCCTTAAAATCCTTTGGCGTTTCATTTTTGCTTTGAGGAGAGAGTACAAAACACCTTTAAAAGTTTTATGTATCTATGTACAATTAGAGTCTTGTTGATTTCTTTATCCTCTTGACTTTTCACTCACTACCTCAAATTTTTGGCTTCAATAATTTTTAATTATTAACCCCTCAATTATACTATAATCTTGCCTGCAGCCATTGCAAAAGCTGCTCAATTTTTCTTAACTACTCTTTTCTTCTTTTTCACTTTGTCTGCTTCTATGAACTGCCTAGGTTTTTTGTCTCGTGAATATTCTGAGATAAGGTGTTGATGTTTTTCTTGTGTAGTCCCATATCATCTAGGACTTACACCAATAAGACATTAACCCTTGTCATTTCCCATTACTTTCTCTCTGTTGCTCCACTAGACTGTAAAAATCTTGAACAAACTAATCGTGCATTGTTTATTTTTGTATTGCCCCCAAAAGACAGAGTGTAAGACACACTATTCTACAAGTAATAAATGCACACACATATACATTCACATTTTACTACGGGAGGATTGATGAGGTTATTTACTTTCTGACATGGCAAAGAACGTATTGTGATTTCGTGGTACGTAGGGACCTAGAAATGAGTCTATGTTGCCACCTAAACAAGTGGCTTAAAACTGCAGCAGACTATGACAAGTATGGATCCAAACATAGGGTTATAACAATGAAATTTGAAAAATATCTTTTGATTTACCAACCTATTCCCTTCTTTATTTCTTTAGGGAAGATTATGATTTTGACAAATCAATTGGTTCATCTTTAAAGCAACAGATTATTTCACATTCTTAACAATAAAACAATGGCTAAACATGTGGAAAAAAAACTTTAATTCTTAAAAATACAAAAAAAAATTGGAAATGTTCCAATGACAGTTGTGGAGGAATTAGTTTACAATTCCAATGATGAAACTGCTATATTGAAATACAACTGTAGTGTTAAGGTAGGAACTCAATTAGTCTTATTAAAACCTTCTTTTACTTTGATCTCACTGTCTACTCATCTTCTGTCAATAAAAATTCTTTAATTTTTAATCCGTGATTTATATCAAAATACATTGAACTTTTTCCCAATGCATTTCCCCTGTATTCAGGAAAATTTTAATTACATGTGTATTGTACTGATTCTCTATAGCCCTAACAAGTTATATTTTTTACCAATACATTTTTTTCTAACTGAATATATTAATGAAATAACTACATGCATTTATATTTCTAGAATTGACTTATTTATTTAAATTATATAAAATATGAGTGTGAATTTATGATGTTTTGATGTGAAGAAAAAAAATATATATAACTCAGTCTCACACAATCATTAGTTCTTGAGGAGTAGGGGCTATCTATCCCCCCAGTACCTGGAAAAGGATAAGCTCAATAAATAGTTGCTGAATTAATGTGAAAAATGAATGGACACATGAATTAAAAGATGAACTTGAAGATATCAATTATACTCTCATTTGACCAAAAGAACACCAAATCATTCATTTATATTCCAATCGCTGGAACGTTGACCTATACAGTATCAATTTACAAAATAGTAGGAGAAAATAAAACTGCAAATTCTCTATTCATTATTATTTTAAATATTTTTATTTGCTAAGAGAGCAAAGGGAGGCACTTATTACAAAGCATATTTTATTGCAGTTATTAGAGTAATTGTTTTATATATCTCCCTTTGTTTAGTATGTAAATTTTAAGACCTTGACTAGAGTAGTGAATCCCAAAAAGGAAAGGTGTTATATGTAATCTGGATAACTGAAGTGCCAAAAACTTGTTTATAAAACAAAGAAAAAGCCTTTACTAAATGCACATAGATATAGAGTGTCATTTTAGTTCTAGTTCTTTCAGAATGCTCAAGGGGGGAGGGGGGATGGGCAATATACATAACCGTAATATTTGTACCCCCATAATATGCTGAAATAAAAAAAAAAGAATAGTACTTGAGACACGGACTTGGGTTTAGGTAGTTTATTTAGAAGATAAGCCAATGTTGTGTTATGTTACAGATAATGTCTTTATTGGCAAGCAGAGTGGATGCCTCTCCCGAGGATCCATCTGAAAGATAAAAGGCTGGAGGAATGTTATCTACCAGAGACTATTTGGTAGCTAGTATTGGAGAGTTGTCCCCTATACTTCTGAGATGAAATTTCTCCAAGGTCTACAGGTCCTTAGCTTTAGGGGAGGCCCTAGGACACATGTGGAAAATTTACAAATATGTTTGAGGTTGGTGCTCATAACCAAGGTGAATTACCACTTTTGGCACAGTTGAGCTGAAATCAAAGATAGGCCAAGGGATGTCACACTAGTACCCAAATCACCTGCTATAACAGTCTTCTATAGGACAGACCTCACTCTAGTTCTTGGGATGCATGAGTGAATAATGCAGATGGAAATCCTGCCCTTGTGGAGCTTCTGCTCTGGTTACATTGAACTATTCAAGTTGGGTTAGGCAAAGACTTGGTTAAACACAGGCTTTTATTATTGAACTGAGGTATAAACTTGTGAATAATTTGTAACATTTCACAGTAAACCTTTCACTGTAAAGCATTTACCTCTGTATGGTAGCCTTTTCCTTCTGGAAATACAGGAAACTACATTGATATTCAGTAATAAGAAATAATAGTGCTAAGATATTATTAATTATTTATGAATATCTTCATAATCAAAACAACATGCATATGCAGATAAGTGTATTCTGTGTAGAGTAGTCAAATTTTTACTGTATAACATTAATAGTATGAAAATTGTGCATTTTTTAAATTATTTACTTTGAAGATACATTTCATTTTTATTGCTACACAGGGAATTCTATAATTGGCAACATAAACAAAAGCATACTACATTTACCATCTTAATTTGCCCCCATTTTTCATGGATTTTAAACTACATAAAAGGAGCCTATCATATCCAATTATTTTTCATGTGGGGCAAAAAAAAAATGCAGGTTTAGATATCCGAAGCTATCATAAGACCCACCATGCAAATAGTATATTTTTGTAATGAATTGAAATAATAGAAAATTTTAAATTCTTTATGTAATTGTTTTAATAAATAACCTATCATCTACCTTGTGCTAGCGCTCTTGTTCTAAGACACTCAGTTTCCTAATTTGCTAGTGCCAATGTCCAGGAAGTTCTATAATACGGAAATAAGATTCAAATTAGCTACTTTCCATCTGGAGCCTCACAAAGTAGCTATACAATTAGGATTGAAAAATAAATATTATTTATTTGAAAAGAATGAATGAGATTTTGAAGTATTGATAACATTCAGTGCACCCTTGGGAGAAGCAACTCCCACAATTATACAGAGAGGAAGGAACATCTATTTATAATATTTGGACTAATTGCACTGCTTTCTCTGGCACATTGTGTTTTCCAGAGAAGACTGCACAATAAATTCCATCCCACATGCTCCTCTATATTGGGACTTTGCCATTTTTACAATGGGTAAAGGAGAACTCTTTATGCCTTGAATCTAGGTATATCTGTCTCTCCCTTGTAACCAATAGAATGTTGTGGAAATGGCACAGGATGACTTCTGAGGCTAGGTCACATATGGCAGTGGGACTTCTGTCACTTTTACTCAGACACAGATTTTAGTGTCTAGAGCTACTATGTAGGAAGCCCTACCCTGTGGTGCCCATGGGGTGAGGAAGCCCAGAAAAGCCCATAAGGAAGGATCATATGGAGAGAACTTTGCTCTATATGAAGAGAGAGAGAGAGAGCAAAAGAGTGTGAAAGAGAAGGAGAGAGAAGGAGGACTGGGTAGTGATTTTAAAGATGTTCCAGCCACCTGCTCCAGCTTTGGCCACTACCTGAATGAAACTATATGAGAAACTCTGAGCCACAGAAACTTACCAGGACCCTTCCTGAATTCCTGACCCACAGAAATTGTTAAGAGACAATGCAATTATTGCTATTGTTGTTGTTTTAGGGAGATAATCAAAACACTTCTTGAAGAGAACACTCAATACTTTTATATTTTAATACTATTATTTCTTTCAAGACTTTAGTACAGAGCTCTGAATATTTATATATTTATATATATATAATACATAGTTAAAAGATAGTAAAGACTACAGATGAGTAATGTACCTTACTCCTTTTCTCCATCATTATCCAAAAAGATGGATAAAATGTCTATTAGTACATTGGCCTCAACTAACACAAGGAGTTTTATACAGTCAATAAGTTAATACATAAAAATTATAATTAAATTTTTTTATGAATTACTATAAGGTAATTAATTTCTCAGGTTGTTGCTGCATGGTTTAACCTTACTTTTTCAATTTCTTTGGGAATATCTGAATTTTCTATTTGAAAGTTATCAGCATTACTATAAAAATGTATATCAAATATTAAGGAAGGAGACTCAAGATATATAAAGTGACCTCAGTACACAAAATCTTTTTAACATTCAAATAACAATGCTTTTTACTCCTAGATCTGTGAGAAAAAAAAAGAAAGAATAAAAATTAAAAAAAGAAAAAAAAAACAAATAACAATGCTTTATTTTTTCTCCTGATTATACATGAGGGACTTGATAATAATGTACTGACTTTTATGCACTTTATGTAAGATTGTCCAGGGCTTTATTCTCTGTATACCTTGAAAATGACCAGGGATTTTTCTGAGATATAACTCAATTGACCTGGCATCTTTTTAAAAAAATTATGTATTTATTTATATATTTATTTTTGTTTCAAAATATTAAGAGGGTACAAATATTTTCGATACATGGATAGTTTTTGTAATGGTTGAGTCAGGGCTATAAGTGTGCCTATCACCAAATAGTGTTCACTGTACCCATTAGGTAGGTTTTTGTCCCTCCACTTCTTCCCCCTCCCACCTGCTTTTATGGTGGCTTTTACTTCTATCCGTGCACATACTTTCACCGTGGTTAGTTCCAATTTGTTAGGGAGTACATGTGATATTAGTTTTTCCATTCTTGAAATACTTCACTTAGGAGAATGGTCCCCAGTTCCATCCAAATTGGATGCCAAAAGGCATTCATTTATCCTTTTTTATGGCTGAGTAGTACTTCATGGCATATATAGACCACATTTTGTTAATCTACTCATGAATTGATGGAGCTGATTCCACATATTTGCAATTGTGAATGTGTTGCATAAAAATTCAGGTGTAGGTGTCTTTTTGATAAAATGACTTCTTTTCCTTCAGGTAGGCACCTAGTAATGGGATTGCTGGGTCAAATGGTAGGTCAACTTTTAGTTCCTTGAAAAATATCTATACTATTTTCAATAGAGGTTGTACTAATTTGCAGTCCTACTAACAATGTGTAAGTGTTCTTTTCTTTCTGCATCCATGAAAACATCTATTGTTTTTGGACTTCTTAATAAAAGCCTTTATAACAGGGGTAAGGGGATATCTTATTGTGGTTTTAATTTGCATTTCTCTGATGATTAGTGATATTGAGCATTTTTTTATGTGTTTGGCCATTTGTCTATCTTCTTTTAGAAAACTTCTGTTCATGTCTTTAGCCCTCTTTTTAATGGAGCTGTTTGTTGTTTTCTTATTGATTTTTTTGAGTTCTTTGTAGATTCTGGATATTACCCTTTTATCAGACGTATAGTTTGCGAATATTTTATCTCATTCTGTAGGTTGTCTATTTGCTTTGTTGATTATGTCCTTGGTTATGCAGAAACTTTTTCTTTTAATCAAGTCCCATTTATTTATTTTATTTTTACTGTTGCCGTAATTGCCTTTGGGGTGTTAGTCATAAATTCTTTGCCTAGGCTGATGTTTAGAAGAGTTTTTCCTACATTTTCTTCCAGAATTGTTATGATTTTATGCCTTACATTTAAGTCTTTTATCTCTCTTGAATTAATTGTTGTGAGTGGTAAGATATAGGAGTCCTGTTTCATTCTTCTGCATGTGGTTATCCAATTTTCCAACACCATTTATTGAATAGAGCTTCTTTTTTTCCAGTGTATGTTTTTGTTTGCTTTGTCAAAGATCAGTTGGCTGTATGTAGATGGTTATATATTTGGGTTTCTCTGTTGTGTTCCATTGGTCTGTGGAATATACTTATACTTACATTTTCACCAGGGAGGTGAAAGATCTCTACAAGGAGAACTATAAAACACTGAGGAAAGAAATTGCAGATGACATAAACAAATGGAAAAACATATCATGTTCATGGATCAATAGAAACAATGTTGTTAAAATGTCCATACTACTCAAAGTGATTTACATATTCAATGCAATCCCCATCAATATACCAATGTCATATTTCACAGATCTGGAAAAATAATGCCACACTTTGTTTGGAACCAGAAAAGAGACTAAATTGCCAAAACAATCTTAAGCAAAAAGAACAAATTGTGAGGCATTGCAATACCAGACTTCAAACCGTACTACAAGGCTATTGTAATCAAAACAGCATTGCACTGGTGCAAAAATCTTATTATTTTAATCAAAATTGTTCCAAATTCCCAATTTCTTGGAGTTATGTCTTTCAATGCTCACTTTCAAAAAATATACAAGCTTCACATTAGCTTTATTGGATATTCTTTGTTGTGTACAAACCACTCTAAATCTCAGTGGTTTAAAACACTAGCCATAGGCTGGGCGTGGTGGCTCACGCCTGTAATCCTAGCACTTTGGGAGGCCGAGGCGGGAGGATCGCTCAAGGTCAGGAGTTCAAAACCAGCCTGATCAAGAGCGAGACCCCGTCTCTATTAAAAAAATAGAAATAAATTAAGTGGCCAAGTAAAAATATATAGAAAAAATTAGCCGAGCATGGTGGTGCATGCCTGTAGTCCCAGCTACTCAGGAGGCTGAGGAAGAAGGATCACTTGAGCCCAGGAGTTTGAGGTTGCTGTGAGCTAGGCTGACGCCACGGCACTCACTCTAGCCTGGGCAACAGAGTGAAACTCTGTTTCAAAAAAATAAAAAATACACTAGCCATATATTTTTCATCATGAATCTACGGGTGTTTTGCTGACAAAAATAATTCTAAATCATTACCAAGTGGATTTGCTTGTGTGTTTCCAGTCAATTGAGTGCTGTGTTGTTTAAGATAGCTGCACCCACATGTCTGGTTATTGGCTTGCTATCATCTGGGACTAAGGAGAGATTATGCATCTATAGTTCTATTAGAATACCTTGTACTTGTTCACAGGGGATACCAGTGTCCTGAGGTTAGCTGAAAATTTAAGATGGTCCTTTTGTTGCTTTCTTTTGGCCATAGCAAGTCACAAAACCAGTCTACAGTCAAAAGGTGTAGTCTGTCAATGGGAGGAGTTTCAAAGTAAATGAACACAAATAAAGGGTGGGGAATAATTGTATCATTTTTGTAAATATCCTCCATAAGAGCCTGGTGGCCAAAGTACATGGTATCGAGAGAGAGAAAGAATATATTTTCTTTTTCTACCAGTCACCTCTATGCCTCCAGACTTTATGTATTTTTGCTATTCTCACCAGTTTTACTTTATATACTCACTGTGATATTAATAACAATAACATTAATAATATTATTTAATATTTTTGAACACTAACCATGTAATAGTTTTTGTACTAAATTATTTACTTACATTATCTAATTTATTGCCCTCAGCAGTTGTATGAAGTAGATGCAATTATTATTGTATAAACTTATGATTGAAAATTGTGCACAATTATCACTATATACAATTATGAATGAGAGTTTCTTATATTTCTTAGAGTAAAAGTAAATACTGTGCATTGGCGTATAAGGACCCACACAATAGTGCATACTGAAAATTCTTTGATCTTATCTTCTCTTCTACCTTTCTCTCACTCCACTACAGAAACTCTGGCCAACATGCTCATCCCAAAGCGAACCAGGTATACTCTTGTGTACCGGGTGTTCCATCTACCTGGAACAATTTTGGCAAATGGATGTGTAGCTTCTTTTTCACTTCCTTTTATTCTTTGCTCATATTAAGCTAGCACCTTCTTAATGAGGTCCACTGTGATCAACCCATTTATAATTTTAAGCTGCTCACCTTCCTCTATTTCCTTAATCTTGATCTTCTCTGTTTCCCCCTAACGACTTGTCACCTTCTAGCATATTATAAAATATTCTGCTAGAACTGAGGTCAGCATCCTACATTCTCTAGGCCAAATTCAGTCCTGCTCCTGATTTGTAAATAAAATCTTACTGGAACAAAGCCATGCTCATATAATTATATATCATCTATGAATGATTTTGGGATACAGTGGTACAGTTGAGTAGTTGCTATAGAAATGCATGACCCACAAAGCTGAAAATAATTACTCTGTGGCTCTTTACAGAATAATTTTGCTGACCCTTGTCAGAATGTAAACTCCAATAGAGCAGGAGTACATTCTTTGTTCAATGCTATATTCCAATGTTTGGGAAAAAATTAGTAGCTTTATACTTTTTGAATGAACGAATTCTTCAGCTCATTCTTCTCTATTATGCACTCATGCACTAACACTATTTTAAATATTTTGACTAAAATCAATATAATGGTTGGAGATTTTGAGGTGGGCAACATAACAGAAGTCTGAAAATATTTTCAAGTACAGTATAGATTTATCATATGACTGGGCAAATCAATTAGACTATTCTTTCTAAGCCAGAGCTTTCTATTGAGAGATTTTTCTGACATCTATCTATATGTTAACATTCCCCCAAAAGTCCAATAGAAGTTTAAAACATCTATTTTTTAAATCACTTTATTAATTACTTCGATATAAAATGTGTAAGATTAGTTTTCATTTCTGTGTCTTTTATTAATTCTGTTATTAGCATGAATATTTAGTTATATGCCAACAAAACCTTTATAGTTATAAATACTGATATAGTATTTTCTTCAAATTAATGTCAAAAACCTGCCTTCTTGAATGCAGGAATTTTGTCTCACTTTTCTCAGTCCACAGTGTTTAACATTGAACTTGGAATTTAGTAGTGTTCTGCTAATATTTGATTTTACTTTATTATAAACTTAAATACGCTAAACAAAATTTGAACCTGCTCAATACTGATATTTATGTATAGAATATTTTTTTGTTATGTCTTTAAATGGTAAAAGCAGTCAAATGTATTTTTATGAAAGTCATTAGAAATCTCTTGGAAAGAGAACTTCTCAAATGCCTAGCCCTCCCATCTTTATCCAAGGTGTAAATATCACATCCATGCTTTTGGCACTCTACTATATGTCAGACAATATTAGAAAGTGTTGACATGTGAGAGGTGGATACCAGTTTTCATTTGAAAACCATCCAACCTCAGAGAGGAGGTATTATTTCAAACAATTAGAGGAGTTAATTAAAGTCCGGACTTATGAAATAAAGATTAGTTTTTAACTCCATTATAAGATGCATTATATTCATTACTTCATTTATTTTTTTCAACAGGCATCTTAAGTGTCCATTTATGCAGATTTTAGTGTGAGACTCTATAGATATAAAAGTGACTAACTTTTGGTCCTTTCCATAAAGGAGTTCAATATATTAACACCTGGAGATGTAGCAAGCATGGAGAGCTACCCATGAACTCACATATGAATTCTATATTCTGAAGAGTATTTGTAAGGTTCACATGGATTTGGTTCGATCTATATAGGCAAATTTTTAAAATTAAGTTTGTTCTTTTTTGTTTGCTCTTTATATCCATATGAAGTTTAACTTTAAATATTTTTTTCTGAGTTTCTTGCAGTTTTACCAGTTCCTTAAAAAATTCTGAAAAATAATTTCTGAAAGTTTTTATTAGGAAAACTCAAAAAATATCTTTCATTTTTAAGATAATTTCTAATAATGCCAAAATAGCTTTTGTTAATGAAAGATGTTTATGTTTTCCTCCACTTTTGAACATTACTGTTTCCAAAAACACCTTAAAGAGCAAATGTTTTCTTGATAGTATATGACATTGCCTTTTCCCTCTCTTATAGTGTTCTCTGACTACCTTTGTTTCATGTGATCTCCTTATATTCTCAAAACAATTGTCAAATATAGTGACCATTTGACACCTATACAGTATTTTGTTTTAAGTTATATAACCATCTACATACTTTATTGCCTTAATTATATTTTGCATGCCATGATAGCTTGAAATATGGTCTATTTATTATTAGCATCTCTTAACCTTAAAACAATATTTTATTAGATAGTCAAAATATTTATTTATGAAAGATGAAAAATTTAGATAAAAATAGATTTTATTATTATTTGATTTGCATGCCACATTAACAAGATTTTAGTGGCAAATTCCACATTACATAGAATTTAGTAAGTTGTTCAGAATTATGTATCTTGAAGGCAAAATTCTTTATTCTTATTAACATAATAATGAGATCTCCTCATTCTTCTTATTCTTCCACTAAAACTCTTACTATGTAATACATGCTTGACTCATTTTTAAACACGTTTGCTGTACCTTGTAGGCACTCCAACAGATACCTTCATCCTTTGTTCTCCTATTTCTTTCCAAAGTCTGTTCACTATTACCTTATCGAGGAAATTTTCTTGAACTATCCTATTTAAGACGGCAAACAAGGTCCCAATCAAAATATCTCCCTACATTGTTTATCCCCATACCTGTTATACTCACTGAAGTTTCTACCATCTATCTAACTATTGTCTACTCATCACTCCAAAACCTAGAATACGCTCTCATGAACCAAGGATTTTCATCTGTTTTTATCTGTGCTATTTCCTTACCACATCAATTTGTGCCTAACACATAGTAGTTATTCCATAAATACCTTTTATACACACTACAAATTGTACTTTTCTAATGTTGAAAATAACTAAAATAGTGGAATAACTATTAATAATTGAAAATTTAATTTTTTCTTCAATATTAAATTATTTATTCCATTAATCTTAGGTATACAAATATGTGAATAGATATTATATAAATTCCAATATTACTTTTAAATTAAAACTGTTTTTATTCAGCTCTTATTTGGAAGCAATAAACTGAAATTATAAAGACTTTAAGTTTTTGCCCTATCCTTTCATAGATGACTTGTAGCCAGATAATTCATCCAATGTTTATTTAGAATACTGGAATTTAATTTTTATAAATTCCTGTGAAATACTTGGAAGAGATAATCTCATTTTATATAACAAATTACCAGGACAAATTGTTTTTTTTCTTTTTGCCCCAAATTATCTGATTAATGGCAGCATTTAGAGAAAATTAATGATTTTATATAAGGTGTTCATCATTGAATTACTACCTAGAGTTTCAGTATTTTTAAGGGATCTACAAGGATACTCATTTTGAATAAAGAAAGAACAAGTGCAGCCTAACACATGTTGGTCATCGTCCTTTCCTATAATTCTTCTATTTCCCATCTTTTACTTTTGTAATGAGTTGGAACACTTTTGGCACAGAGTAGGATGGAACACAAATAATTTAATAAACAACTAGTATTGTTAATTTTTTTTTTTTTTTACCAATCCACTGAACCTTCTAGAGAAACTATGCACCTAACTACCTGGAAGAAGCATTTTAGGTCGCGTGTAAAGTACTGCTTTAAGTATAGCCATCCGCTGACTGGATCAGAGAGGCACTTGACTCCGTTGGCTTGAAACCAATGTATTAGATGAACACCTGCTCAATGAGCTATGTTGGTACAATCAGAGCTTTCTCTTGAAGATATAAAACAAAAAGCATAGACACTTTTAGAAGGTAGTGGTAAATATAATTTTGAGGTCATTTAATCATTCATTGAGTAAACAAATATCTTTTGAACTTCTACTACATGCCAAATTTTATTCTAAACACTGGGGATATAGCAGTGAATAAAACAAACCATGAATTCTTTATATCAAAAATGTATATTGTAAAGAAGAAAGAATAATTAGCAAAAAGACAAATAAAATACCTAGTATGTCTGATGATGATAAGAGCCACAGAAGTAAACTGAACAGGGAAGGAGTAAAGGGAATACAGAGGTGGGGTATTGCCTCATAAACCAGAGAAATATATAGGAATTTGATTTGGGGTATGAGACATGACCCAGGAGTCCTGGTATGTTTGTGATGTTTCACATTATTACTCAAAAGGTATAATGGGATTGATTTTCATGATTTTTTCATACCAAATATTGGAGGTAAGTTTGTGAATGTTGAAGGTGAAGTCTGGCAATGTTGGCCTTGCCAGAAACATACAGAGTTTTGAGATATCTGCCTAATTTACAAAGTGAATATATTAAAACAGGTGAGGGGCAAGTTTACCCAAAGCACTGAGAGCTGCTGAGCTCCTTCTTTGTTTCCTTCAACACCAGTGTAGGTACCTGGGGTGCGGGGAGTCTTATCCTGAGCACATGTTGCTCTGGGGCATCCTCAAGACCTCAACAGGTGGGTGGGGAAGTTAAATGGAGCATGCAAGAAATAATTACACAAATGTGAGAGGTTTTTCTTACCAGGGGGTAAATTCAAGGAAAATATAATTTGCAGATATTCTTACCAGTTATGCCAGTATGAAGAAAGTACATGTGATTTGGTAATAAAAATATTTTTTATAAACTCTTGACTTCTCTGAAAAAAGAGAGCTCTGGAAATACCAGACATCAGACATAATATTCTGTCAGGGTCTTTCATCATCCTCAGTTAATCGTATACTTCATCACTCAAAAGATAAACAGCACTGGTTTTCTATGATTCCTTAAACTTCTTGAAATGTTGGAACATTGGCAGTTCTCAGTGACCTATGATCTTCCAGCACCTCCACATGTTTTGTAAGCACTTAATTCCTTACATTAAATCCTTTCCTGCCTGAAATATAATTAATTCTGTTTGCCTGTGTAAACCCTGACTAATATGAACAGAAAATCAAGCTGACACACACAGTGAAACAGAAGTAAAGGATTCTATGTTGACCCTGAGGAAAGAGAGAATATTACCACTTTTCTGATAACATTTTTGACTATAAAGCCCAACTTTTTTATTTCATTTCCTGATCACAGATTTATGTCTATGTCTTTACAATAAGTTCCTTTATTCTAGAAAGTTTGAGTGGTTTTCTTTTATTTATTGCTATATTACCTTGCTGGGGCTGCCATAATAAAGTATCACAGATCGGGTGGCTTAAACAAAAGAAATTTATTTTTTCAATGTTCTGGAAGCTAGAAGTCCAAAATCAAGGAGCGTTGGAAGGTTTGGTTTCTTCTGAAAGGCCTCTGTTCCAGGCCTCCCCTCTCCTTAGCTTGTAGGTAGCTGGCTTCTCCCAGTGTCTGCACATCGTCTTCCTGCTGTGACTGTCTGTGTCCAAATTTCCTTTCCTTAAAAGGACACCAGTCATATTGAATAACGGCCCACCTTTACAATCTTATCTTAATCTCATTACCTTTTTAAAAACCCTATCTCCAAATTCAGTCGCATTCTGATGTACTGAGAATTAGGACTTCGACATGTAAATTTTAGGAGGCAGAAAATTTAACCTATAGCTGTTACTAAAATTTTATTAATCCTGAAATCTCAGAAAATTGATCTGAAATGTAGAATGTTAATTCTAATTTTAACATACTTATAGAATTCTTATTATAGTTCAGGATGTTTGTACAGGGTTTTATATTTATTTTCTTAACCTATAAAACAACCTTAGAAAGTCAGTATGTTTTTATCTTCATTTTACAGAGTATTCAAGTAAGGTTCTGAGATGTTAGGTAACTTGCTCAATGACATGTAATTATTTTGATGCCAGTTAAGAGTGAGCTATTTGGAATGGTTGTAATGGAACAGGAAGATATGGAAGAGACATTATCATAGATGGATAATCATAGGAATAATTTCACTGAAATCACCAAATATTTCGATTAACTTAACCCTTTGAATCTGAAAACAGCTTGCTGTCATACCTGGAAATTATCTTGTTGTTGATAATTAGGTTTTGTTTTTGTTTGTTTTGGTTTTTTGTTTCTTGCCTTTCTATTTATATGATGACAACATCCCAGAACTTCCTAGGCAGAATCTGTGTTCTTGATCTGTCGATGTTGACATTATGGAAATGCCAATAGTGAGTTAGTAAAAGACTCCAAAATTCATCTTATAACATAAAATATTGACACATCCTGCTATAAGAAATGTATTAGTTTGAAATGATTGGACTTTTAAAAATTTTATACAAGAATCTGCTCTGAGAAGAATTTGTCACACGGGGCCAAATTGGGTGAAAAGCAATACAGACAGAAAAAGAAAGAGAGGGAGAGAGAGGGAAAGAGAAAGAAAAAAGAAGAAAGAGAGAGTAGTTCAATATTTCAAGACAAATTGTAGATATTTGTAACTAAAATGATTTATTTCATATTACAGTCAGTGAAACTGTTAAGGGAGCCTCAAATTTACTAAAAGAACCCTCAAGCTTTCCAATGAGCATCTTGACTTGGAAAAGGCAGGAATTCAACAAGGGCTATCTTTATTCACAATTTTACTCTATGATCACGAAATCTGTGAATTTATTTATTTCATACATAAGCTATTGAATCACTATAAAGAATGGTATACTATGTCTAAATTTTTACTTACAAGGTTCACTCATACATTTGTTTTGAGCAAGTAAAAATATCTATCTGGAATCCATGGGAAAAAATATTCCTTTCATCAGAAAGAATCAGAGAGTTGTTTTTTTTTCCCCAGTTAATGTCATCCAAATTGAATTGCAGTATTTCACTCTGTTAATCTCATCTAATCACTTCATTTATGTAAAGTTTATTTTCAGAAGACAGCGAATCAGTTGTGGATAAGAACTGAGATATAGATTTTTGTGTGTGTGTTTTCCCCAGTATCTAATCAAATGCTAGACACAAGATAGATATGTCATGTCTTACCCACAACTGATTCGCTGTCTTCTGAAAATAAAGTTACATAAATGAAGTGATTAGATGAGATTAACACAGTGAAATACTGCAATTTAATTTGGATGACATTAACTGGGAAAAAAAAACTCTCTGATTCTTTCTGATGAAAGGAATATTTTTTTCCATGGATTCAAAGTTTTGAAATACATTCTAAAAAACAGATTTTCACCACTAATTAAAATAAATTTCATAAACACTGGGAATCATAATCATATATTTTAGTGTTATTGTAAGTATTTTTTATTTGTAAGACTAATGTGAAGTATGGCAATCAGCCCTAAGTTTAAGAACAAATAAAAAATTGTGTGTACAGATGAAATTCAGAGAAAGTTTATATACAATGTACAATGTGAATGAACTCTACAAAAAGTAGGTTTTCAGTAAAAGTTGGAAAAATAATTATGAAAAATGAATATCATACCATTGCCCATTATTTTAAGTCATTTAAAAATTATTCTATAAGCATAAGAAGCCATTATATTTCCTTCCTGCCATGTGTGAAGGAAATACTATAAACATGGATGGTTATTAGGGAAATATGCTTTGAGACATATATATATATATATATATATATATATATATATTTCTTTTCTGTGTTTCCAACACCTTTGTCAGCTCCAAGAGTTAAAAGGATGTCAGTCTCATAGTGGGCCATACAAAGGGGCAACCTGATAAAATAGAAGAGAAATAAAAATCCCATTGCAAGATAATTATGGAATCATGTACAAACCTTTAAAGGTTAATGAGCTCTCTAGAGAAGATGAATGATGCTCTGGAATCTGTTGTCTGACTATAATCCATTTTCAGCATAATCCTAGTTGTGAAGATTTGACATATTACAGGTAATTTGAGGTGAATGTTAACTGTGAAAATGGTAATTTAAGTAATGTGAGCTTCACTGATATTAAAAGAAACATCATTTGGTCAAGAGATGAAACACGAGAATTTAAAATTTAATAGCTAGAAAGCCCAAAGCACACCTTAATGATCAAAAAGTGAAGTGAATGACCAAAGAATTATTTTTGAATTCATTCATCTAGGTATGAGACAAAATTAAACTTATCTTTTCATTCCTCTTTCATGTAAATTTTCTAGTAGATAATTAAGCACAATTTTTTTTTAGTTAAATAATGTAATGATAGGAAAGGAAAATGGTACAAAGAGAAAAAAAATTAACAGAGTAATTCTGAAACACCCAGGTTGCTTTAAATAAAAGTAGAGGAATACAGCATCTTGAGTGTTTTGAGGTATTCCTTTCTTCCTTTGTGTTTACTATAAGGTCACACACTCTACAAAAAGACAAAGACTTTACCTTGGACATTTGCTAGGGGCAATTTATTACTAGGGAAACAAGTTAAAGTAAGAATAGAATATGAAATTAAATTGATGAAATGAGTAAATTATTTTCATAAAAAGGCAGATCTCCCAAAATGCTTTTGTTTTTCTGTGCATGTTTTTAATAAAATTATGTGGTTTGCAGATAATATTTACTCTAGAAAACAAGCAAATATATCTCAAGTTAAATTTCAGCATTATGGTATCATCAGCCGTATAGCTTGCTCAGGAAAAAATGTGCCAGCCTCTTTGTTAAGAATGCTTTCCCACCTTCCCTTCCTTCTGAATCGAGCTGGTATTTAACCTCCAATATTATTACCACCAGAGCACAATTTCAAAACTAGTATTATTTTACTATGTAACACGGTTTAATCCCCTTTTGTCTACATTTCCACCATCTAGACCTCTTCATCGGTTTCTTTCCCTACCATTTTCTCCTACATTTCAGGAACCATCTGCCACTGAATAGAATTATATTTTTGATCCGTAATATTTGCAGGAGACTCAGTGACTCTTTTTTTAACAGCCTATTGAGCTATGATTATCATATAGTAAATTACACATATCTGAAGTATACCATTTAATACATTTTGACAAATGAATACACCTATGAAACCATCACGATAATCAAGAAAATAAATGTATCGATCCCCAAAAATTTTCCTGTGCCTCTTTGAGAAACCTTTGTCCTGCCCATTCCCACCCTTATTACTATCAGACAAACGCTGATTTGTTTTCTGTTACTATGGATTAATTTGCCTTTTTAGAACTTCAAATAAATGGAATTGTCTAATATGAATCCTTTTTTACCTGGCTTCTTTCACTAAGGCTTTCTATTTCTTTTTGATTCAGTCTTGGCAGGTTATATATTTCTAGGTGTTTATCCATTTATTCTAGGTTGCCCAATTTTCTCTCATATAACTGCTCATAATAGTTCCTTATGATCTTTTTCCTTTCTGTAGCATTGGTTGCTGTCTCCTCTTTCATTTATGATTTTATTTAGTTGAGTCTTTTTCCTTTTCTTTCCCCTTAGTCTACCTAAGGGTTTGCCAATTTTGTTTATCTTTCTATAGAACCAACTCTTAATTTTGTCAATTTTTATATTGTTTTTCTATTCTATATTTCATTTATTTTCATTTTGATATCTATTATTTCCATCCTTTTAGTAACTTTGGCTTACTTTATTTTTCCTTTTCTATATCTTTGAAGTATAATATTAGATTATTTAAGATCTAAAACTTTTATAAATAAATTGAAAAATTCATGCACAATACAAATCAGAGTAACCTTGACATGGTATATAAATTATATCTTATCTTTATATTTGTTCTCATGTCAACTTGTATATATGAAATCTCATTATTATTATTCTCAATAGTGAAATACTAGTAGAAGTAAATATTTATTGAAACTAGCCACTGTGTTGCTCCAGTTACTGTGCTAAACACATCACATGCATTATTTTATTTAAATATCTTAGCAACTTAACGAAAGTTCGTATTATAGTTACTTTTGTTATTACATAATAAGATTGCTTATATTTTTATGGTCATATGATTTGTCCTAAGTCACACAACCAATAAACAGAAAAAGTGGAATTTTAATTCAAGAGAGGTTTTCTTCTAGAAATTGAATTTTCACATTATTGTTTTGATGCTCTCACCTTTAGAAAAATTAAAAAGAGACAAAACAATTTTTTCTTTAGATTTTAATGTTTGATAAATTTAATCAGAAAAAGCTTTGTAGTCATCATGAAAAGAACATATGATGTTAGATATTGTATTACAGTTCTCCGGAGAAATACACATGCACATGTGCACACACACACACATTTATATATATATATATGGACAGAGAGAGAGAAGAGAGAGAGGGAGGGGTTGGGGAAGGGAGAAAGAGGAAGAGAGAAAGAGAGGGAAAGAGATTTGTTTTACAGAATTGCCTCACGTACTTTGTGGGCTCATAAGTCCCAGTAGGCTGCAAATTCAGTCAGGATTTCTTGTTGCTATCTTGAGGAGAATTCCTTTTACCTCAGGATCCTCAATTTTTGCTCTTAAGGCCTTCACCTGGTTTGATGTGGCCCACTCACATTATAGAGGCCCAATCTGCTTTACTCAAAGTTTACTGGCTTAAATGTTAATCACATCTAAAAAGATACCTTGACAGCAGCATCTAGACTGGTGTTGGACCAAACAACTGGGCATAATAACCCAGCCAAATTGACATGTAAAACTAACCACCACGGATGTCTGATTTGTAAGCATTGCTTTCTCACTCTCAGAAATCTAAATTAAGTGAGCCAACAGTAATTAAGCCCATGTGTTCTGACGAGGGTAACAATAAATATAAAGGAGAAAGGGGTGGTGATGGGGAGACATTGACTTTTCAATTTCTACAAATCAGATGTCTTTGTTAACCAAAAAATTCTTACAATAAATATTATTTTTTCCTAAGATACCTAGAGTTTTCTTGGCTTGTTAGTTTATCTGTTCTGTTACTTGTCACCAAACAAACCTAACTGTCTCAGATTTAGTTAAATTTGACAAATAGACTACAAAGAGTCTACGAAGCAATGTTCTAAACCAATCCATTTCTTAAGAAGTCTATCTTAAAGAAAATAATCAAAAACACCTTTTCCTTATGAATCCCAACTGAATTCCAAAACAAAATTTAAGTTAAAAATAGCTCATATGTCGTAGTACAAGAACTAAGTGCTACAACTATTATGCTCATTAACATTCATATGCTATATTTGATTTAAAGGTATCAAGTATGTCTATAGCTGAGATGTCAAGGCCTTAAGAAATTCTTTTCTTTTCTTTTCTTTTTTTTTGAGACAGTGTCTCGCTCTTTTTCCCTGGGTAGAGTATAGTGGCGACATTGTAGTTCACTGCAACCTCCATCCAACTCCTGGGCTCAAGTGATCCTCCCGCATTAGACTCCCAAGTAGCTAGGACTACAGACACACACCACAGCATGCAGCTAATTTTTCTAGTTTTAGTAGAGACGGGGTCTGGCTCTTGCTCAAGCTGGTCTCAAACTCCTGCGTTCAAGCGATCCTACTGCCCCAGCCTCCCAGAGTACTAGGATTACAGGCATGAGCCATTGTACCTGGCCCTTTTTATTTTAATGATTTGTAATATTTATGAATTAATTTTCTACCCATTCTTACATTAAAAGTATATCAAAATTCATCCACCTGAATTATTTTGAATGACTAAAATATACGAAAATCTACATTTAACCTACACTATATTTATAATTTTTCAATTTGTGTTGCTATTACACAAAGAGAATGATCATTAATTGATAAAATTCTTAAATTGAATTTATTTTATTGTTATGTAATATATTGCAGATATTGGAATATTTATATATGCATAGACAAATCACTACAGGTTAAAAGTCAACATTTTAGTCTGTAAAATAATTAAACGTAACAGCAAAAACTTAACGATGAATGTGTTTATATTTTTATGAAATAATAGAACCATTCACTTTGTGGATATTATTTCTATATAACATAGAAGAGATTCTAAGCTTAAACAGGGAAGTAAATACACAAAAATATAAACTACTGTCTATGTTCATGATTGGAAAAAGCAGCTCTTGTACAGTTGCTAAAAAAGTTTGACAGTAGAAAGGCTGAAAAGTTATTATCATGAAAGACACTGAGTTTGCAGATGTTATTCTCAGAACCACGAGAGCAGCTCTGAGCATGGAGAAGGAAGTGCATAATAGAAACATGATCAGAATCCCTGAAATCCCAGAGACAAATCTATCTGTATTTTCATGTGCTTCCATAATGGGGTATCACGTTTCCATTTGGGTGCTGAACTTTTCTGCTGCCATCAGGCATTTGGTATCTTTCCAATTGTAGACTTTAAAATAAAAGTCAGCATTTCTACTCCAACTTTTCCAAATTCTTCTGAAAGGAGCAAATTAAATAAAGCACTTACTGTGAATATTAAGGCAAGTAGATTTTTCAAACACTTTATGTGAAAATAGAACAGCAGAGCAGACAATGGAATGATGGTCCTTAAATAATTTGTTTCTTCTTTTGCATTTTTCTCTTTTGTGTATGCCAGATTTTTCTCAGATATTTTTTGTTTTGTCTAGCTAAAATGTTTAGAACAGGAGACTGCATTTCTCTTTCAGAATTTTGAATGTGAGATTTAAAAGCTAAATTGAAGTCTCCATGCAGCAAAGGAAGAAGCAAAGCTATTTAAAAGAGAAGACAGGAGGGGAAAAAGAGAAAATAACATTTGTTTTCTGTTTAAAAATAGTAAAAGAAATAATATCTTGCTGAGAGGGCTCAAATGTAAAAATAATTTTTCTCTCCAAATAATTTCATACCATATATAAGCTATTCCCCCCAGACATAAACATGATGATCTTCACTAATACTGTGAATAGGGTAAAATTAGAATTGGCAGTAGGGTAATCTTGTATATATTTGGGAAACGTTTCCCAGCAGATGATAGGACAAGTAACCATTAAATATTTGCTTGTAGTGGGCAGATTGTTCTTGTTCAGTCTATTCTGAACATTTTTAAATGTTTCTAGGCAACATTTTTCTTTCCATAGGTTTCTCTTCCTAAGGAAATGTTAAGGGTAATAATTTGCTGTGAGCTGGTGCTGATGCTGTAAGTTCCAGCTGACCTTCAAAGAAAAGTGAGATAATTTATCTAAGGAAAAAAATAAACTCTTTTCTTAGGTCCACTTGATTATGTATACATTAATTAAGTTTTTATAAGGTTTTTTTTACATTCCAAATATATTTAAAGAACTTTGCATAGAACAGGAGCTGCATCAAGCCCTCCCTCAATCACACTGTGTGAATGACTACATGAACAATCATACATATTTTGCATTATAGTCCAAAATTCATGCATGTGTTTTCTTATTCAACTATAATGACTGCTCTATTGGAGTTGATAATGTTATTTTTTATTATGTTTAAATATACTGCCTTTATTATAGATGAGTCACCATGCATAAAAATTAAATCTTATTAAGTTTTTAGCTAAACGTCACATTTTCTTTGTGGAAGAATGTATTATCCTTTATACCTTTCTGTCTTTCTCATGCACACTTATATAACCTATAAGAAAATAATTTCAGCTTTGCCCTGTGAAATATCTAGAATCTTTCATTTTTTTCCCATGTTCACTTCTATTATCCAGGTCCAAGACGTATGGTGTTTCCTGCAATAGCCTCCTAATTGATTTCACAGTAGTCACCTTCCAAAGTGATGACCAGAGTGATCCTCTGCTCTGAGGCCGCAATGATTCTTTTCTGACCATTCTAAACAAAATGGCATTACCAACCTCACTCTCACTCTCCAAATCCCTTTTAGATGCTCTAGTCTTCTCTAAAGCACTCATAACCATGTGGCCTCATACATTTCTGCATATTTGTTAGTTTATTATTTATCTTTCTAAATGTAACATAATAAAAGAGGTTAAGTCAGGGACTTTGTTTTCTTTACTACTCTATCTCCAGGGCCTAGGATACTGCCTGGTCCACCAGAAGTTCTGAATAAAAATAATTTAAATGAGTGAATAAAATTAATGATTTGCTGAAACTCATGACCATAACTAAAATATAATGAGTCCAATAATTGCTTATTGGTAAAAAAAAAAAGGTAATCTCGTTTGATGTAGGTCATCTTTATCATTCTGTTGTGATAATTATAGTTGAATTTTTCTTCTGCCTTCTATAAGACACATAGTAAGTATTTTATATGCATTAAACAATTCTGAGGTATTTCACTGATTTTATAAATGAGAAAACCAAGACTTAGCAAGATGAAATTATCTTCTCAGGCTAAGAGAGTGCTCATATAACAGAGTGAATTATGTCAAATTGATTGCAGAATCTGTGTTAGGTAATGCTGCCCAACTCTCAGTTTAGGCATTTTTAAAATTTATTTTTTTTTTTATTTCAGCATATTATGAGGGTACAAATGTTAAGATTATGTATATTGCCCATGTCCCCCTCCCTCCTTGAGTCAGAGCTTCAAGCATGACCATCCCCCAAACGTTGCACATCTCA
>VBSM01002608.1:76116848-76152522 GCA_008086735.1 Cheirogaleus medius | reverse complement strand
CACCACATGTACTCACCAGCAAATTGGTATTAATGGATCAACACCTAATTGGACGTATAGGAATAACAGTTTAGGCATTTTTGGCAGGCGAGAATTCTACCACTGAACCACCAATGCGATGCGAAGTTTAGGCATTTTTGATGACATGGTGTTTCATCACAGCCTGCACTGGGTAATGTGTGACAGGTCCATATACTATTTTCCAAAATTCCTAAATTGTGCCTCACCAGACCCCTTTCTCTACTCTCAAAATCATTGGTTCTCACTATGCTGGTCATATTTGTTGCATCCTTTTAAAGATCAGGGTATGGCCTTGAAATTTCAAAATCGCAATTAAATTATACCTGTTATTATTCAAATCACCTCTGCATTAGTCTTCTTAGACTATATTAATCTTCTCCTTTCATCCAGGACTTCAGGATTTTCTTACATGCCATCTTTCTTTGTGGGTATCAGCTTCACCTAGTTCATCCCTGTATCATGTAACAGAACATTCCTGCAACACCTGACAAAAAGTTTGGAGCCACTTTCACACTCTATTCAGGTATTTCTTTTGCTTTTTCTTCTGAAACTGGCTCATAGTGAACAATGTAACTCAGATTAACTGATTTACTTTGAGAGAAGTTAGTTGTTTTCTAGATGCATTTCAGACATAATATTAGAATAATAAAAAACAACAGTGATTTATAGTTATTTAATTTATATATATTAATATATACTCATTTAATATGTGTATTTAAATGCATTGTTGTTTTCCTGTTTACCTCCTAGCCACCTAGAAGTCATTTTTTAAAAATTTTATCTCAATGTTTATAGAGTTGCTTTTATTTTTCCTCTTTGGCCTCATTTCCTAAAAGTTTCGCTACTTATTTACCAGGTAAAGCTGAGGCTTTTTTATTGTATTTTGTTTCCTGAGGCACGATTGCTTTCTGTGGAGGAAAGAATACATCAAACACACAGTGTGTGTATCGTTGTCAAGGAGGGATGAGGAGGAATGTGAGATGTGAGTTCTGTTCTGCCCACAGCCTTTGTCAGCCAGCAGCAAGGGGAAAACAAAAAACAAACAAACAAAAAAAAGATATAAGTCTACTGCTTGAGTGGAAAGGGAAGAGGAAACTGGGATTGTTACTTTAAAAAATAGTAATAGCAATTTTTATTTGTAGCTGCTTTTTCCTGACCCCCCAAAACCATGGCTGAACTGTGTCTTACCATTTTTCTTTCTCTCTCTCTTAGTGAGGAGAAAGGTAAATTCACACTTTACTGATGATGTAAATCATAGCTTTTTTTTTTTTTGAGTAAAGATGAGGGGGAAATGCTCTCAATTGTTTTCATAGATGTTTAGTCAGTATTTTATTTCTCTATTAGGAAAGTGGATGGACAGGATTATTATTTTTTTTCTTCACTAGCTATGTATCTTCCAGATTACATATCAGCAATATATCCTTTTATTGGCCGTAATTTACCATATTTACAAAATTCTCCTCACCATATAAGGTCAAGAATTCCTAATGTTTTGCAGGATTTATGGTGCCCACGTGAGCATGTGTGTGTGCACGTGTGTGTGTGTGTGTATCTGTAAACTCTAAATAAGAGTTTAACTTTCTGCTTAGTAATTCAGAACAAAATATAATCAATATAAGGCTACTTATCTGTTAAAATGTACTATACCTGTTATTTAAAATCGATTGTGTGCTGATGGGGCATTTGGCAAGACATAAAATGGAAAAATAGATTCCACGTATAATAATCACTTTCTGAACAAATTAACCATTAATGGCTTAAAACAACGCAAATTTATTATCTTACAGTTCTTGAGATCAGAAGTGCAAAATTGGTCTCGCTGGGAGAAAATCAACATGTCAGTGGTGCCAAGTTCCTTTTTGGAAGTTCTAGATAGAGATGTTTTATTGTTTTCTACCTTTTAGAGGCTGGCTGCATTCAACAGCTCCTAGTCCCCTTGCATCTGCAAAATCAGCAATGGGTGGGTGTGTCCTTTTTGCATCACATCATTCTGATACTCTTGTGTTGCCCTTGTTCACATTTAAGGACCTTTGTGTTTGCATTGGGCACAGCAAATAATTCAGGATAATCTTTCTATTTTAAAGACTGCCAACTATCACCTTAATTGTATCTGCAAAGTTAATTCCCCTTTTTCATATAACATAATAAATTTACAGGTTCTAGGGATAAGAATGTGCACGTCTTTGGAAGCCATTATTTTTCCTACTTTAAGCTCATTCTATGTGCTTTATGCTGTGGCAAGTATTCTGTGAAGTAGAAGGGGGACAGAACAAGTCAAAAATGGAGATATTTTTCAATAAAGTTTATAAATTAATTTAATAACATGGCTTTATTAGAGTTACTTCTAGAAATACATATGTATCAAAAGAAATAATGACCCCCAATAGCTCAGGGAATCCTAAGGGATAGAATTTTCATTATTTTTGACTCTCTTCATCAGTTTTTCAGAGTGGAAATACCGTATCAGATACCACTGAATATGAGATGAGCCCTACATCAATCTAATTCTTCTTAGGCCTCAGTTATGGTTTAAGTCCACAAACAATACATAAAAGTAAGAAAACCATTTTAATCTAGAATACACCTATGTCTTTAAAAAGTCTAAAGATCTGCCATTTTGCTTATTCCTAGACTATTCATCTCGAGATCCATGAATATGCAGAATGTTAAATTTTGTTTCACATGGTGTGGATTACACTATCTTCACATAAGGGAAAATATTTATTGAATGTCTAAGACAATGATGTTAGGTACCGGATATACAAAGATGAAAAATACACAGACCATTTCTATGAGAAACACACACAGGAGGAAAGGACATTTAGATTGCTTCAGGAGTCAAACATCTCATAGGAGATGATACTTGATTTGATTCTTGGAAAAGAAGTAAGATTTATTTATGACCAAAATATGAGTTTGGATAATAGGTTGATGACCTGTGGGCAGAGGAATAGCATGAAGTTAGACAGATTTCTGAAATCTGAAGTTTCCAGTGACATGTCTATAAATGGAATAGGAATAGGTAATATAAAATGTAACTAAATAATTGCTTTGTTAATAGACTAATCGGTTATAATATTTAAGCAAATATTCCATGTATCACATATATAATGTCTTGGAGCACATGAGTAACCTCTAGGTTCTCCTCAAGGTACTGTTTATTCCAAGTAAAGTGATTAACATGGAATAATACTTAAAATTTTTCTGCCCTGCTCCTATGGCAGTGAGGGGAGACAATACACAAAATGTAATTATGATTAAATAATTTCAGATAGAAAGACTGACAATGAAAAAAATACAATAAGACACAATGTGACTGATGAAAAGAGAAGGTGACATTGAGTCAAGTTCATAATAAGAGAAGGATGCAACAGTATGTCTAGGAGAAGAATTTAATTATTGTAAGGAGAACCATAAAGAACTATAATTATTATATAATAAAGTGATAAATGATTAATACTTACCTACAGAGCTATAATAATACATGTTTTATTGTTCAAACTAGAACATCTTATGGGTGAAAAGTTTTATTAACAGACATATGAAAAAATACTCAACATCATTAACCATCAAAGAAATGTAAATTAAAATCACAATGAAATAGCATCTTACACCACCAGTCAGAATGGCCATGATTAAAAAATCATAAAGTAATAGATGTTGGTGAGAATGCAGAGAAATGGGAATACTTATACACTATTGGGAAGAATGTAAATTAGTACACCCACTCTGGAGAACAGTATGGAGATTTCTCAATCACTAAAAATAGATCTATCATTTGTTCCAGCAATCTCACTACTGGGTAGCTACCCAAAAGAAATAAAAAAAATCATTATATGAAAAAGATACATGCACTTGTAAGTTTATTGCAGCACCATTTACAATAGCAAAGATATATAATCAATCAAAGAGTCCATCAATGGGTGATTGGATAAAGAAAATGTGACATATATATTTATACATCCCACACACCCTTACACACAGAAACACCCACACCATGGAATATTATTGAGCCATAAACAAGAATGAAATAATGTCTTTTGCAGGAACATAGATGGAACTGGTGGTCATTATCTTAAGTGAAATGACTCAGAAACAGGATGTCAAATACTGTATTTTCTCACTTATAAGTGGGAGCTAAATTATGTATACACATGGACAAGAAAGTGGAATAATAGACATTGGAAGCATGACAGGATGAGGTAAGAAATCAGCTAATAGGTACTATGTACACAAATTGGGTGATGACTACATGAAAAGCCTAGACTTCACCACTAAGCAATATGTCTATGTAACAAAACTGCACTTGTACCCCCTAAATACTAAGAATAATTGTAAAAAAGAAAAATCCTATCATTTTTATTCATTGAAAGAATTATTTACTTTGTTTTATTATTCATCAATAACAATTCAAAATTTATTTTTGAGAATGTAATTATTTCTAAAACAACTTAACATATATTCTTGTTAATTGTGTATGCATTTCTATAATATATCAATAAAAGCAAAAAGTAATATACATATTAAAGAATTGAAAATCAGAATATTTTTCTTGTTACATATTCATGCACTTCTGTTCATCAGCTGCATTTGTCTTTTTTTGGATTGCAACAGGTATTTTTCTGCAAAATATTTTTTTAAATAATAATGACATTGGATTATCACCCAAATAATAAAATAAATATTCATGAATCCATATTGATAGAAATAAATGACTGAATAATTAAACAAAGGAATGAGAAGGTGCAAATTTTTTTACAGACATATTCCACATAACATATGCAGAAGAAATGAGGGAAATAGAAAGTGCAAAACTTTACAGAGAAAGAATATATATGCAAACCCCAAAGTAACTTCTCCAAATTATTGGTTAATTACTACGGTGCTTTCATAGTATGTCCACAAACTCCTTAATATTTTTCTCTTCAGGAAGTGGCATTTAATTATCCTTTTCTTTAGAGTGGGCTGAATATAGTGACTTTAACAAAGTATGGAGAGGGAAAAATAGCAACTAGCGCAAAGAAACCACCATGGTGGACACTACCTTAATCAATAAATCAGGGTGAACAACAACAGTCTCAAGGCATGTTGATATACTATACCACCAGTAATATGATGCCAATGCCATTTCACCACTGCTGTATCCTTCCCTAAAATTCATAACCCCAAGCTAATCATTAGAAGTATTAGACCAACTAAAATTGAGAGACATTCTACCAAATTCTTGACCAGTTAAAAGTGTCAAGGTCATGAAAAACAAGGAAATTACAAAAACCTGTCACAGAATGTAGGAGACTAGGAGACACGATTACTAAATAAAATGAAGTTTTCTGAATTAGATCTTAGAATAATGAAAGGACATTAGTGAAAAAAGTAAGGGAATCCGGTTAAAGTGTTTTAAATGTTAATAAAATATTATATGAGTAAAGTCTAAAAACTATTAATTTAATAGTTTACATATATACCATGATTTTACAGGCTAATAACAGGGGATCCTAGGGGAATGTTTTATGATAACTCATTAACCTTTCTTAAAAATTGCTTAATAATTCTAAAATAATTTCAAAATAACTTTTATAAATTGATTATTTATAGGATAATTTAATGGAAAGAACGATTAGACTTTCTTCTCATTTTATCTCTAACTCTAACAAGTCATGTCTCTTTTTTGGTTCTCTGTTTTTTAATCTATACGATGCAAAATACGACACAGTAATTCATCTCTGATGTTTTCTTCAATATTCTACAGTTTCATTTGTAAAGTTTAAATTATGTTGAATCATAACTGTGGATTGTTGTCAAGCATACTGTTAGAACAGACATGGAGATCAGTGTGGTAGCCAGCCTTAAGAATGGGCTGGGATGATCTCCATTTCCTGGTATCCATCCCCTTGAGTGTGGGGTTGAGTGTGGCTGCATGTGATGAGTCACTACTAATAATTAGGATATGAAAGAAGTGATGAGGTGTTAGTTCTAAGATTGATTTACAAAACACTGCAATTTTCATCTTGGGTTCTCTCTCTCTCTCTCTTTTCTCACTGGCTCTGACAGAATACAGATGTCATGTTGCGTGGTAGCCATTTGGAGAATTCCAGGTGATGAGAAAACGAGGGACTGACCATCTGTGATTCAATGTGTGTTTATCTGTTGTGTCTTTCCTGCCTAATGATGTAATTAGTGCAAAAAGATAATCAAATATTATACAAGAGTAAGCCCTGTTCTTAATATTGATTTTGTTCGGAATCATGACACTCCTCCAGGTCCCTATTACAATGTCTATTGGAATAAGGTAAGACCCTGATTATTCCCATCATGGTCATTAGTTTCATTCTACAAAGCAGGCTGGCTCTTATATTTTTGACCTTGCTTGGCCACTGAAAGACTTCTTCCAGGAGTTCCTCCAGTCATTTTTAAATAGGAAACCTCTTTTCATGTAATTTCACTTTCCTCTTGCTTGAATCTTACACCAGTTTCATCCTTCCCTTTCTATCCACCCACAACTCTTCCTTGATACAGTATTTAGAGACAAAATTTGACTTGATTGAACATAGTATAATCTAATGTGATACTTCTTACTTTCTCTGGAACCATGTGCATCTATATAATTCTGAATCAATATATTCCTCTTTAGAGTCACTCTATTGATATATGTCATTAATACTGAACAATAAAAATGTATAAACATGTTTTAAATTTTATGATGATAGAACATTAATGTGGTTTATAATATTTCATATGCTTGATGTGAATATATCTAATTCTTGTCAAATCTACATTCTCTATGTTCTTGGAAACAGTTAACATTTTTATAGGTCAAGTTTGGAAAGTTAACTTTTGCTATATTCTCCACCTCCAATATTGAGGTTGATAATTTGAAGATACTAATCTTAAACTTTCAAGAAAATTGCTAGTTGGACTAAAATAAACTATCATGTCATTTTTGGAATTAGCTACTTAATTAAAATTTCCATTCATCTTCTTGAAAGTAGAGTTAGCTAACAGGCAAATTTTAACCTTCAAAAACCTATTTCCAATGAAATTATTAAACTTAAATTGCAAAAATTTAATTTTTTGCTTTTTTGTAGTTTTTAGATAGTTTATCTTCACAGTGAGATTTAATTGTATGAGAGAAACTTCATAGAAATGTACGTATAAGACAATAGGACATGTACATGAGGACTGAACTCTGATCTTTTTCTTTTGCCCAAAACTCCTTCCTAAGGAGGCCAGCTGAGTCAGGCTCACAAATGGTAAATTCCCATTAAGCAGCTTTTGTTAACCAAATAAAGTGTGGTTTACCTCCCAACCTGATTCCAGGATACCATTAACATCACCTAAAAGATAGAAAGCCCCCATCTTAACTCAAGCATCCTAGCAGATGCCTATCTTAAACTTGAAACATTCTTCTGTCTGAACATCCCAGAGTGCTCACACCTTTATCTTAAATTAAGCATATCCTTTCTGGTCTTTTAGATAAAGCCTAACTCTCTCAGCCAATTGCCAGCCAAAGAATCTTTAAATCCACCTATAACATGTAAGCGCTCCCCAGCTTCGAGATGTCCCACCCTTTTGAGACAAACCAATGTATGCCTCTCATGTGTTGATTTATGACTTTTCCTGTAATCCCTGTCTCTCTGAAATGTATAAAACCGAACTGAAACCCAGCCACAGGGAGCCCAGTTGCTCAAGGTTTCTTGGGAGTGGCTCCGGGCCATGGTCCTCAAATTTGGCTCAGAATAAACTTCTTTCAAATATTTCAGGGTTTGGATTTTTTCCATCCACATACATATAAGACATATAAGACAGTGTTGCCTCAAAAGTTTATTTTATTTTATTTTTTAACCGTAAACTCAGAACTGATCTTTGAATTCATTGTGGACACGAGTCAAAATTACATTTGCATTTAAGAATCCCTTTTACCCTCACTTGACAAACATAAGAAATAGTTTTTATTTGTGCTTGTAGTGATTATTATTTTAATGATATTCAATTTTAGTTAATTATGTATATGATAAAAATGTTACATGTTCTTTAAAGATCTTCTCTTTCATAAATTAACTTACAGCTCCAAAACCATGCTTCGCATTTAGCTCTCATGAACATCAATAACAATAATACATTAAATAACTTAGAAACCCCAGAGGCTTAGGAAGTGTGAGTGACTTTGCTCCTTTCATCTTATAGAGTGGATTGAATGACTGGTAAGCATTGAAATAAACAATCTTAACTGCAAATTCAAAATCCACTTAAGGATATGAACTATGATCTGCGTTTGTATTCAAATTTATGAAATGCTCCATAATTTGAAGAAAAAAAAACTTTAGAAGTGAGCATATAACTGCTAATTCTGCCTCCTTTTGCCATTACAATGATTTTAATAGCAGAAAATATTAAATGAAATCCTGAAGTAATGGAAAGGAAGATTGTGTTAAAAAGGCTGAGACACAGGTCAACTGAGAAGAGTGATGTTATCGCCCTTTGTATTGCCCTTTCTCTTGCAATACAATAAGGGACTGCAGAGTTTGGCAGAGGAAGAAATGTAATGATGATTCTAATTTTTATGTAGATTTTATTTTATTTATAGAATATCATGCATCACTTTGCTTAAAAAAACAGGAACTTCCCCACTGTGCTCCGCCTTTTGAAAATATAAAAGAAATATTTAAAAGATCCAGTTAAAGAATGTTTAGAAAAACAAAGAGTGGAAATAAAGATTGACAATAGTCCTAGCAAAAATAGAAAATTAATGGATTAGCAAAGGAATCTAAAGTGTTTCTATTGTTTGAGTCCTAGCCCTGCCACTTAATACCTGTGATTTCAGTTAAGTTAATCTCTTTGTGTCTTAATTTGTTAACTGTAAAACGGTCCTAATAGCAAAAGTTATATTATCTATTAACACTTCATCAAGTTGTTTTCAGGCAAAGAAATGTTAATATATAGTAAATCACCTATTTTTATGTTTAATATTCCCATGTTTGCTTTTTATGAAATAATAAATAAAATTATTTTCTTATTTAGAAAAAATACACCTCAATTTTAGAAAATATGGAAAATAAAGAAAATAACAAAGAACTGAATTTTAACCTTTCACATTGCCAAAATTCATCAATAATTATTAATCTAATTATTTTATTATATTAGGAATATTTCCATATATTAAATATACTATTACCATACAATTTTTAGTGAGTACATAGTATTTATTTCATTAAGTTATATCATAATTTATCTACCATTTAATATAGGCCTCGATTTCTCATCTTTTTTTTTTTTTTTTTTTTTTTTTTTTAGAGATGGGGTCTCGCTCTTGATCAGGCTGGTTTCGAACTCCTGACCTTGAGCTATCCACCCGCCTCGGCCTCCCAGAGTGCTAGGATTACAGGCGTGAGCCACCGCGCCCGGCCGATTTCTCATCTTTTAAGTGAACATAGTAATTCCTACCTTTTAGCATAAGGAAGATTAATTGAGGTAGTATCTTTAGACCTAATAGTTTTTGAGCTCTAAACAAAAGTTAGATATTGTTATTATTTCATAACTGTAATTTAAAATATTTGAAATTTGTTATAACTTATTTGCATCTTTAAATATGTATTAGGGAAATTCAGATATGCTGAATTATTAAAGCACACAATAGACACATTATTAATATTTTAAATCTAAAATCATGTTTAGATTGCAGTTAAGCATATCTATTTTAAGTAATTTTTTCCTTGTTTTTCCTTCAAATGAAATTCCCAGAATTCCTTCTTTTTTTTCTCTTACATTAAGATCTCAATTTAATAGTCCTCCAAGCAAAGATTTAGTTCACTCTTTAAATTACATGATTATAATATGCATGCAGTTTCATTTATTACCTTTATATAGTTAATAGGGTTATTTTGCCATAAACCATCTTTTAAGATATTTAAAGGTAATTTTCTAATGAAAATAATTCAATTTTGTATCTCTGCTATAGGGAAATTCTTTTAGTTTGCAATATGAAATGGAAAGCATGTGAAAAGTACTAAGGAGGAACTCTGCAGGATTATTGTTTTAGATTTTGTAAAAAACAAATATTCATCCTTAGCTCTACATTGGAAAAAATTATGAAGCAGGTAAATATCCACAATTTAAAAGTATTAATATACTCAAATTTTTGATCAATATGTCAGGTTTTCATATAAGGACCAGGTTAAAGTTATAAGAATGCCCACCACCCAAATAGTATGCATTAAAAAAGAAAAAAAGCCTTAGAGAACTGTGGATCACTATACATTTTGGTGATTATGATAAAGAAGCCCTAGAGGGTGAGGAGATAAAGAAAAGGCAGGGAAAAAAATGAAGAAATTATGACGAAGAACTAGACAAAATACATTAATGCATACTTCAAGTTAGCTCTAAAGTGGAAGAATTGCAAAGAAATTCATATATTATCAAAGTCAAACCCTTAAAATACAATGAGTATATTTTATATAAAGCAAAGGAAATGTGACTCACCATGTACAGGGAAGACTCAATATAATTGATGTCTGAGTTCTCATCTGAAACCATGGAAACCCGAATGGAATAACATTAAACAGACTGAAAGAAAAGTAAACAAACAGAAAAGAAAAAAAAAAAAGAAAGTATCACCCAAGAAATCTATATCCAGTAAAACTATCCCTCAGAACTGAAAGTGAAATTCAGGTACTCAAACATTAAAAAAACTGAAAATATTTGTTGCTAGAATATCAAAATCTATAGATAATTCTTCAGGATGAAAGGAAATTGCATGAGACAAGACTCAAATTCATAAGCATAAATAAAGAGTAGCATAAACAATAAGTAGGTGGATTACTATAAATGAATATATAAGTATATTTTTCTCATATCTTTTTAAATATTTTTAAAAGACTTAAATTTTATAAGGCCATAATTATACCACTGAATTATTGAGTTTATATCTTTTAAATAAAATATATAGTGATAATATATAAATGTGAGATTGAGGCAAAGTTTCTCTATAATATTTGAACTAAGTTGGCATTAATCTGAAGTGCATTTACTAAATTAAGATCCTATTGCAATGCTGAAAGCACCCATTGAGAAAATAACTCACAAAAATATAACCAAAAAAACAAAAACTCTTAAAGGGACTAAAATAGAACAGTAAAAAATATCTATTTAATATAAAAGCAGGCAGTTAAGGAGGCCTAGAAACACAAAAACATAGAAGACATGCAGGGAGCAATGACCAAAATAGCAAATGTAAATTCAGCTGAATAATAATTACATTAAATGTGAATTGTCTAAACAATCCAATCAAACAGTCAAATAGGATCAAAAACCAAGACCTACTATATGTTGTTGCCAAGAGAAAAAAATATCTCCTTTTCAAGTGGACATGGAACATTATCCAGGAGATAGCATATGCCAAGCTTAAATTAAGTTCAATACTTTTTTAAAAAAACCTGAAGTCCTAAAAAGCATATTCTTCAACTGAAACAAAATTAAAATAGAAATCAATAATTAAAAGAAATATGAGAAAACATAACTTAATTGAAAATCATACTTCTACATAACATATAGATCAAAAGAGAAATTTTAAGGGAACTAGAAAATACCTTGAACTGAATGAAAACAAAACATTAACATTTATGGAATGCAGCTAAAGCAGTAATTAGAAGATCTATAGCTTTAAACACTTATAGCAGAAAGAAGAAATGTTACAAACTGGTAACTTTAGTTTCCTCCACATGGAATTTGAAAACAAGAATAATCTAAACAAAGTAAACAAATAAATGAAATGATAATTAATGGAGAAAATGCTAGGAAATACAAGATAATAAACAACTACATTAATGAAACAAAGGTTATTACTTCTTTGGAAAGGTGACAAGCCTTTACTAAACAATGAAATTATGAGACAATACAAATTACCAAAGTTAGGAATGAATGAAAATCCATCATTATTGACTCTACAGAATTAATAATTAAAAAATATTTTAATAGAACATTATGAATAAAGGCCAAAAAATTAGAAAACTTGAATGAAATAAACAAAGTACTAAAACCAGAAAACATTTAAAAAGAAACAAGATAAAAAAGAAAATTTGAGTAGATTTATGACAAGTGAAAAAAGAGAATTGTGACTTTTTTAATATTGTAACAAAGACAAGTCCAGGTTCAGATATTGTTGATAAATTTTATCAAATATATAAATAATGACTTATATGCAAATGTTTCTAAAAATATAAGAAAATAAAACATTTATCAAAATTTTAAAAGGCTAGTATTACCTATACTAAAGTTAGCGTAAGACATTATCAGAGAAGAAAACTACAGACTAATATGCTTTGTGAATGTAGATGCAAGAATCTTTAACAAAATATTAGCCAAGTTTATCTAGCATGATATAAAAGGATAATACAGAATTATCAGTTGGGATTTATTACACAAATGAAAGGTTGTTATAAAATCCAAAAAGCAAATTAATTCAATATACCATGTTTATAGAATAAATGGCTAAAAAACACATGATCAACTCAACAGATGTGGAAAAGGCATTTGACAAAATTTAACATATGCTCAAGATAAAAAATTTTAATAATATAAAAATTTCTTACTATGATAAAGGACATCTATGAAAAGCCCAGATATAACGTCGTACTTATTAAGAGACTGAATGCCTTTCCCTATTATCAGAAAGATGCTGTATTTGAAAAAAGGATTGTATAAGAATATACAAAATATTTTACAACTTGTTTTTATAATTATAAAATGGCTGATTTTTTTAAATGAGCAAAGGATTTTAATAGACATTTCGATAAATGTTATATATAATATTGTTGTATATAAATAAATATTGTATAATGTTATATAATTTTATAATGTTGATAAATGTTATATAATGTTAAATAGCTAACAAGCAAATGACAAAATCTCAGTAATATTAGGTAAATAAAAATTAAAACCATCATTAGTTATTACCACATACCCATTATATTGGTTATAATAAAAAGACAGTCTGAAATATTTGAAAGTAAGTAGGTAAATTAAAACCACCATACATTGTTGATGGGGATGCAAAATAGAATTGACACTTTGGAAAACATTTTTGTATTCTCTTAAAAAATAAAATATAAACTTACTTCATACCTGAGAAGTTTCACTTTTAGACATCTATCCAAGAGAAATGAAAATGTATGTCTACCCCAAAACATACATAACATTTACCTAACAGTGTTACTCATAAGAGTCAAAACCTGAAAAAAATTCAAATGTATATCATCTGTTGAATGGATAAATAAACTGTGATATGGAATGGAATATCATTCAATAATGAAAAGGGCAAAAATTAATGACATATGTAAAATGGATGAACCTCAAAATAATACACCAAGGAAAGAAGCCAGATGTAATATACCATACAATTCCATCTTTTTTTTATGTTCAAAAGGTAATTTTTAGAGGTAGAGAATGGGTCTGTGGTTACCTAGCATTGAAGTGGGAGTGGAAAGTGATTGTAAATGGGGAGATTTCTGCTTGCTATGATGGTAACTTTCTAAATTTTGATTGCAAACTTAAAATTAGATTGTGATGCTTCATAATTGCATATGTATGTTTAGTAAATACACTGAAATTGTTGTTTTGTAATAAAACAGATCAATTGTATTCTATGTAAATAAAATTAGTAAATATTTGTTGACTGAAAAAAACCAGAACATTAATGATGAACATTTTGAGAGAAAGACTAAAATTATTAAAGTGTTTTGGAAAAATTAGCTGATAATCAGTCAAAAAGGAGAATTGAAGGAAAAGAGCTTGATTGATTATAATTTAATGTGCCATCAGAGTGAAGTGAGGGCACAGCTCTGTACACGTACCAAAAAATTATATTGTACATTTAAAACAGATAAGTCCTATGGTACATAAATAAAGCTACAACAAATTAATCTGAGCATTCATTTCTCACATGTGTATCTTTTTCCGTACAATCAGTATTTGAATTTAATGTACTCTAATTTGAAATAATTAATTGCATTAATGACATACTTCTGTCTCAGTGAGTTTGGGTTGCTATAAGAAAACACCATAGACTGGGTGACTTAAACAACAAAAATGTATTTTTCTCATTTCTGGAGTCTGGGAAATCTATCATCAAAGCATCAGCAGATCTGGTGTCTAAAGATGGCACTCCTCCTATTTTGTAGTTGGGCATCTTTTTGATTTATCCTCATACAATGAAAACAGAGTGAACTAGCTCTCTGATCTTTTCTTATGAGAGCACTAATCTCAGTCAAGAGGGCTATGCTCTCTTGATCTCATTAGCTCTCAAAGGCCCCATCTCCAAATATCATTACATTGGGATTAGATTTTCAACATATAAATTCGAGGGAGGATATTCAGTCCATAGAACTTTACCTATAAGAATTTATCATCCATCTACTCCTTTTATTGGGTAAAAGTATTTTATTTCAATACAATAATATTATAATACTAATTTTCATTTCCTGACAGAATCAAATAACTTTAGCAGCTCACAGAATAGAAGATATTTATAATATCTGTATATGAAAATGGAGTCAGATCAAGAATATAAAAAGATCAGTGAAAATCAGTAAGAAAAAGACAGAAAAAACAATTCAAAAATGGCCAAAAAACATAAATAAATACATCATTTCCAAAGATATCCTAATGGCCAAAAATAAATATAATCCCAATTGTCAAATCATGTTCAAAATCATTAACCAGGAAAATTAAAATTGAAATCAAATTTCAATAATATCATGCAACTACAATTACAGATAAAATATAAAAGCAAGAAATATTAAGTATTGGGAACACCAAAGAGCAACTGGAGCTCTTACACACTTCCGGTAAGAATGGAAATTGGTACAACCCTTTGGAATACTTTGGTCTTTTAAGCATAGACCCAACAGAAAAGAGCACACTTGTAAACATAAAAAAAGACATGCATTACAAAGTTTATGGCAACACAGCTCATTTTAGCCAAACATTAGAAAGAACCAAAATATTTGTCATAGTACAATAAATTATTGTATGTTCATACAAGGGACTACTATACAACAGCTGGAATGGATAATTTATAGATAAGTATGACTACACGGATAAATCTTACAAAGAGTGTTGAGAAAAACATAGAATAATGTATAGAGAAAGAATATAAAATGAACAAAATACAAATTAAATGTATAATAAACACCTAGTTTTTATGTTCCATACAATTAATGCCAAATTCCATTAATCTCATGTAACATAAAGGTTTTGCTTTAGTTATTTATTTATTTTTTCTATTTTTCTCTTTGTCTTTCTTTTTTGATTTATTTCTCTTTCTCTCTCTCTCTCTCTCTCTCTCTCTCTCTCTCTCTCTCTCTCTCCTTGTTTCTCACTTGCTTTTTTTCTTCCTTTTTGATAATTCTATACTCTTAGAAATGTTAAAGGAAAATAAATTTATTAAATATATCCAATTTGTTATGTACAAAAATCTCAATTTCTTCAAACAGGATTAGTTTATAAAAATCAATAAACTATATTTAAAGCTGATTCAAGTTTGCAGAAAAATTGAGCAGAGTATACAGAGTTCCATATACTGCCATGCACCCCCTCGCTTTCCCAACAGAGTTTCTACTGTTATCAGCATCCTTCATTAGTGTGATACACCTGTTTTAATTGATGAAACCATATTGGTACATTATTATTATTAACTAAAGTACGTAGTTTACATTGGAGTTCTTTGTGTACACTAGGATTCACTGCTTGCGTTGTACAGTTCTTTGAGTTTTGACAAATATATAATGTCAAGTATCTACCATTACAAAGCCATTCAGAATGGTTTTGTTGCTCTAAAAATATCCCTTGTACTCCACCTATTTTACCCTCTCTCCTCCCTCCTTCCCCCTGAATTTCTGGCAACCACTGACCTTTTAACTGTTTCTATGTTTTTGCCTTTTTCAGACAGTCGGAATCATACAGAAAGAATGTAGCCTTTTCAGATTGGCTTCTTTCAATTGTCAACAGGAATTTAAATTTCTTCTATATCTGGTCATAGTTTGATAGCTCATTACTTTTCAGTGCTGAACATTATTCAATTGCCTGGATGCACCACAGTTTGTTCATCCATTCATGTACTGAAGGGCTTCTTGGTTGCTTCCAAATTTTAGTGATTATAAATAAAGTTGCTCTAAATATTCATGTGCAGAATTTTGAGTGGACATATATTTTCAACTCATTGTGTAAATACCTAGGAGTACTATTGCTAGATCATACGGCAAACGTATGTATAACTTTGTAAGAAAATACCAATCTCTTTCAAACTGTAATACCAGTTTGCAAACTTACTGCTCTGTTTTGTGGAGTTCCTCTTGATACACATCCTCTCCAGCCTTAGTGTTGTCACTGCTTTGGATTTTAGCCACTCTAGTAGGTTTGTAATGATATCAAATTGTGGTTTTCAATTGCAATTTTCTCATGACATATGAAGCACAATGGATGTCATCTCTTCTTTTTACCTGTTGCCCACTGCTCCATACTACAAAAATTCTAAAATATCGTTATGATGGTACATTTAGGTAGCTAATGATTTTTTCATGATTATAAATAATGTTGTAACAAATATACATTTTACATGTATGCCTCACACTTATGTAAATAATAGGACAGATTAGGACAGGTTCTTAGAATTAAACTTGAATCATCAGAGGTATGCAAATTTAAATTTTGATAGATATTTTTGATTTCCAAAAACTCTGTAACAATTCATTTCCCTTTATTTTTGTTCTTTAGAACTTTTTCACACAAAACACTGACATTTTTTTTATTAGCATGTCACTACAATATTGAACAGGGAAGGGTTCCAAGGATAAGCATTTGTTAAATAACCAGTTAGCCCTTGAGAAAAGGCTTTTTTTTCCTTTGTCTAGAGACACCATTCTAGGTTTTTAGTTTCGTTTCTCTTACCATGTTCATATAGGTCAGCGAGTTAAGCCATAAACTACCTAACATATTCTTGGTTAGATTTCCCACGCCATTTTTATCTGGAATATAAAAAATACCTAGAATTATAGAAATAAGATTAACTGTCAAATGATCTTAACAAACTAGATATCCTTTCCACTCTGTCCAGTATTTTGACTTTCAATGGGTATATTCATTGGTACTTAAAAAACACCACTGATTTTGAAATTTTAGAACATATAACTTTTTTTCTGGTAAAGGAAATCACAGATTATTGATTTTAATTTGGACACTGTAGTTTTGCTTTGGTGTACTCATTTTCAGTCTCTGAGGTTGATTCTCATTCTTATTATTTCTTTCTCATACCGTGTTTCCCCAAAAATAAGACCTACCCATAAAATAAGCCCTAGCAGGATTTCTAAGCATTTGCGCAATATAAGCCCTACCCCGAAAATGAGACCTAGTGATGGACGTGGCTACACAGCGTATCTGCACAACCCATGCATTTTGTCGTGGAGTGGTAAAGAAGATGAGCAGCCCTTCTCATCTGCCCCATGGTGACAGCTACTATCCCAGAGGTGACAGGAAAGGTTCAGGCAGCCCCACCAACAAGGTCTGCTCGCCTTGTCAGGTCCCCGCCATCCTGTGCGTGCTGCAAACTGAGGCTTTGAGGGGAAAATGACAAATCCCCTGAAAATAAGCCCTAGGGTGTCTTCTTGAGGAAAAATAAATATAAGACCCTGTCTTATTTTTGAGGAAATGTGGTATCTCTAACCTCTATATGTTTGGCCTTATTTGTGTTCATAACTCTTGCCTAGTTGTTTAATTAACTGATAGTTATTCCCTTTTCCAAGTCATTAATTAAATCTAATACAAGACTCTTTCCGTTCAACTAGAAAAGATTAGCAGTGCCTTTGCTGGTGCTGCCTCTGTGAAATGAAAGAGGCTGCAACTCCTGATCTCTAACCTCCTCTCTCTTCTGATCTTCCTTTTCCTCATTACTAACCCCCCCTTCTCTCTCTCTCTCTCTCTCTCTCTCTCTCTCTCTCTCTCTCTCTCAGCTATTTTTTTCTTCACTTTCAAAAGCACTTTCATGCCCTGAGAGGTTTGTGTTTCTATGGAACTTTTCTTTAGAAATCAGTTCAAAACACTTATCTGTCATCACTCTGGTTAATTCTCATAGTTCACTGTAATGTCTCCAAGTAGCAAGTTCTATATTGATGGTTCCATTTTGCATTGAATCTGAAGAATAAAGAGACCAAGTATACTTTTAAGGACATATCACAAGAGAGAAATAGAACCGGGAATAAACTTCTTTTGAATTCATTCTTCAACAGCTATTTTACTGAATGTCTGTTTTGTTAGGGCTCTAGTATGACAGAATGCATTCCTTTTCCCAAATAAAATGTATGATGTTTCTGTAAGCACAGCAAGAGACATAAAGTGCTACTAGCATTGATATATCATTAAAATAATAGGAATATTTATTTACCTATGTATGTTTCTGCCTTTATTTCCCTTTCTAATAAGTTATAAAATATTATATATGTAGAACTCACCAGTTTCTCATTTGCCCATAGTTTACTAAAATTTTGTGGGGTCTCTGACAAAGGTGAGATGAAAAATGAATCAGCAAAGTTACTTGTTTGCTGCTGAATCATTCCAGTAACTGGAAATTTAAAATCAGTTTTGCCCAAAATTTTAACACTCAAAGCAAAAATTGTACCCTCAACTTGAATATTTTTATGGCTAATAAATATTTTCATTTGTCTTCTCCTAATCTGAGAAAACTTTTGCAATGAATATAATTATTTAAATTTTGTAAATGAGGAAATTGAGATGAGAGCTTAAATAATTTTGAAGAGTTAAAACTATCTTAATTCTTAAATAAAAGAACTGAAATTAAAGTCCAAATTTTCTAGCTCCCAGTAACTTTTGCATCTTCATAAATATAATATTTATTAAGGGTTTATAATATTCCAGGAACTTTCTAAGCATTTTATATGTATTGTCTCATTTAATAATCATAAGTACTGAATGAAGTAAATGTTAACACTATTCTAGATGGACGGTTGAGAAATTATAGGCACCAATTCAACAGCTAGTTGTGCATCAAGGTGGGAATCCAACACACATGTTTGATTATATAGTCAATACTATGACATCCACTTTCTGTCACTTTCCAAAAAAGATCAAGAATTTAGTGTATACTTCATTCATCTAATTCTGACCAACATAGAACAGTTGCTTTTCACTTTTTTAAAACTCTCCTGTATATTATGTCCATGAAGAAGTCATGGAAGTGTCTTTATTGCTTGGCTCACCAAGGTGTGCACTGCATAGCAGGAATAACAGCTTCCCTTAGATTAGGAGATGTGCAGGACCTCAGACCTCACCTGTCAAACCTACTGCATTACAACTGTTATTTCAATAAGATCCTCAGGTGATTCTATGTGGATGTTGAAGTTTGGAAGGCATTATGTTAGTATACCAGCAATGACCAAAAACAAATTTGAAAACTGTAGATACATTTAAAAATATTTCCAAGTCACTTTATTTTGATAGTTTTCATGGTTGTTATTTAGAAATATAAAATATCTTTCCTCATAACATCTTTGAAATTTGTAGTGTTCCATAGCTTTACATATAATAAAATTTGAGAAAGGTTATCTTATATTTAGCTCTATTGATCCCACTTTTTATTTACTTTAGTTAGATTTCTACTTTTTAAGTCCTATTCAGATCTAATATATTGTTGGTCAAAATGCTTTATATATTTCAGCACTATACCTCTATAATACAAGCTATCATTTGGGAAAAGAGTGAGGGAGATAATAATTTAGATAACTGGAAGCATATATTAGCAGACTGTTTCCTTGGGAATATTTAAAATAATGTACAAGAAAACCATTAGAAATGATGTACATAGGACAGATTCTATTTGAATATTAGTGTATAATAATACACTATTCTGTAGAGTGTCATGAATTTTTAAAAATTTAATAAAATCCTGACTCACTCTGAATCTGTGTTCTAAGTTAACATGATCAGAGGAGATCTTTTGTGGGAAAGTATGTGGCCTGCATCTGTTTAGAAAAAGAAAAAAAGTGTCACATATGCATTTATTTTATTATAAGGTTTGGACACCTAAAGAAAATAATATATTTTTTAAAATAAGAGAAAAAAGTCAAGAATTTCACTTCAGTTGACCATGAAATATCTCTCCAATGTATTCTACTGCTGAGGCTATGAATGTAATGTTATGTCTCTAAATGTAAGATGATTCATTTTTATACATTGTATCTTTAATTTCTTTGTTTTGTATCATTTTGAAGGGTTATAGAATTTAAGAGAGTATATTACCTGTTAAAGTAAGACTAGTGTTCTGTCTACATTTTTGCCCTCTGGCAGCAAGTTGACAAATTTCACCTCTGAGAGTTCCATAAGCTAGTATTGTCCTGACATTGCAAAGTGTTTACCACGAAAATCCTCTACATCCATCACCCAGGGCCAGCCTTTGCCTTATTCTAATTCCACTGACATTGAAATCTGAAGCTCTCTGTAAGTCATTTATCACACTTATTAAAATGTTCCATTGTGAATTGGAATAGCAATTCACTATTATTTCAGAGTGCTGCCCAAGGGGCATTCTATGCAGCAAATCTTAATGCTTTCTTGAAATAGTAGTTTGGTTTTAATAAATGATTCTTTGCAAAGGTACCTTGTTTTCAATTATGAAAGGTGATGTTGGCTTTTTAAATCTGGCTTCTGTGCCCAAGATTATGTAAATTTTGTAGTTTAATATTGTACTTTTCTGCCCTTAATATTCCATCCTCAATATTTTAACAAGGATATGTTAATTGAATTAATTAGGCTATTGTGTAAGGAATATCTTTCTAAATTTTCTTTAAAGTGGGATCAATCAATATACAATGAAGAAATTTGAAATAATAAATGCATTTCACATGAATAAAAATATGATCTTTTTCATACAAAATGAAGTATATATACAATATATGGAGCATTTCTGTATAGAACTTGCTATTTTGTACAGCAGCCTTTCTCCCAAGTGAAGTTTTGTTACACCATTTCAAAATAAAAGAAATCTTTGACTACATTGCATTCCACTCTGAAGTACTCTCTCTCTCCTTCTCATATTCACCCTTGCTCTCTTTCTTTTGTTGTGACATCGTGAACCACATCTATTTAACATCTGACTAGGAAATAGATAAAAATAATTTTGTACATGTTCTAATTCTCCCCTCTTCTTACTTGAGGATTCAGTCACAATGACTCCAAAACAATAGATACTCTTTTACTTTTGAAAGAAAAAACCTACATAATTTAAAGTAACATATAAGATTACAGATGGTAAAAATTGATGATATGTTTCCTTTGATAGTTGAAACATACTAGAGCCATAAGTATTTTTTATACTCATTGTATTTCCTCCTTCGACAATTCAATGATTGAACAATAGGCTAAATTATTTAACCATGGTTACACAATAAATAAGAGGACGAGAGAAATATAGTATTTAACAATGTAATCTTAAATCTTATTCCTGATGCTAGATTGAACTTACTTCTCAACCTTGATATGTCCCTTTAAATATCTGCTTATTATGCCTTTTAAGGCAGGAAAATTGAGTTGGAGACTATCTATCTATATATATTTTTTCTACATTCAAATCTGACCCAGTAACTTCATAGCAATTTAGCATCCTGAACCAAAAGAGATTTAAGTTTGAAGGTGACTTTAATTCTTTTGCTCTGCCATCTGATAATTCTGAAATATCTATGTGGAAAATTTTACAGGTGATTGTGATCCCCATCTACAGCTATAAGCAAGAAAAATGGCATATGATTAGATTTCTCATGCTAGACAGCGAGGATAATGCTAGATAGAATCTGTGTGTCTGAATGAAAGTGACTCAGACTTCTGTAACCACTAAAGCACAACTTTCGACCCCATTTTTACCCTACTTTTGGTCATCAAAGTGGAGAAACACTGGATTTTGTTTCAGAAGATTACCATCCAGAAATAATGATTTCAAGTAAATTTTATAAATATGAAGTAAAAAAGAATCTCAATTCATAAGGCATTCTTTTCCTTTCCAGAATAAACACTTGAAAATTGGCATGAGGATTCCATGGATTGGCTTTAGTTTCTTGGGAGGATATCTAGAAGTGTCACAACTAAATTAAAAAAAAAAATACAAAGAAAGGATAGGCATAGACAGACCATAATGGAGTCCCTGTATATTTAGCAGCATGAATTATATTTTTCAGTCCCATTTTATGAAATCAGACTTTTGAGAAGCAGGAGATATTTCAAAGCCTTAAACAATTTTAACACATCATATACTATATCAGATGGGAAAAATAAAATCACAGGACATATAATATTCTATGTATAAAACACCTGACTATAAATGTTGAGGGTGATTACAAATGATTTATTGAAGCAGTTGAGTAGACAATCACAGTTACAAAACAGTAAATATAAAAAGAAAAAGCATACTATCTTTTTTCTAAAAAACTAGATCTATATAAAAATAATTTTTATAAAAAAATTTCCCAATAATAGCTATGGTTATAGGATGATTGAATCCCTTATTTCACACTCCAAAAGAAGGTGGCTGCAGTGTATATTTCTATTAACACTATGTTAAGTTGAAACCATATTTTTTTCCAGCTGTACATACTCAAGGCCTTTTGAGATTATTTGAATGAAGTTATAGCTAACTAAACACCTGAATGAAAATGAGTATTTAAACAAAACAAAACAAAAACGAAAAAACCCTCCAAATTAAAGTTGAAAAATTACTGATGGTGCCTTTCATGTAACTTTCTATTATAAAAATGATAGTAATGCCCACTAATATTTTGGTTTTAAGTAACTAGCCATTAAAATTATTACCATTAGAAATATTTGACAGCCTAATTAAGAACAAACGAATCTAGTCCCATAGTGCTAACATATTTTTCCAACTCTGCTGCCAATTTAAAACACATAAAAGACTGGGGTTTCCCTTTCATGTTAAATAACACCATGGAGTTGGAGAAAATGATTTAATTGATTATAAATATCAATTTGGAGGATTTTTAATAAGAATATTTTTCATGGTTCTGTTTCAGAATAAACATGCACATGATGAAATTCACTTACCAGGCACTCTATTGCCTCATTAAGGTAGTATAAAATAAATGAGTTGTAAAATCATGCAAAGTATACATTACTCAGGCTGTTTTTCTCATCTGAACAAAGGTCAGAAATACAGATGATGATTGATATTACATTATAATAAAAGGATGGGATTTTGAGACAAAGTTCTAGAGTTGTTGTCTATACTCCACCAAATGTTAAATATGATGAAAGATGTAATTAGTATCTTTGAGCCTCATCAATTTGTTGTGGATATTTATGAACATTAACACATGGAAAATGACTAGACCTGTGTCTCAAATTTGCTTGGTAAGCTCTCAAGAAATAAATTACAAATAAATTATTAGTACTTATTTTTAAGTTGGAAGTTTTGTGAAATCACAATTTAAATCCCGAAAAAGAGCCTGCAGTATACAGATATAGCAGTGCTCAGAGGAAAATTCATAGCTTGGATTTTTATATTAACAAAAAATGGAATAACCTTTTCTCACTCTCAGATTGGGGAAGTTAAAAAGTTGTATGTTGTATTAGCATTCTCTTACCTATCTGCAGGGTTTTAAATTGGTAAACTTCTATACAGAATTCAATGTTCAGGCTGGGCACAGAGGCTTATGCCTATAATCCCAGCACTTTGGGAGGCCAGGACAGGAAGATCTCCTGAGGGCCAGGAGTTCAAGATCGGCCTGAACAATATAGTGAGACTTCAACTCTGAAAAAAAATTCAACATTTGTATGCCCTTCTACTTATTAATTCAATTTGTAGACATGTATTATATAAATACACTTATTTATAAAAATCATATCTTCTAAGATATTAACTTCAGCATTTATTGCAATCTTTCTGTTATTCTTTTCTAGGGTAGCTGAGTTATAATCAGAGATGGGTATAAGTACTATTCCCATTATTTGAATTTTGCTGAATTTTTTTAATACGAAAATTTCATTAAATATTCTCTGGATGCTGGAAAATAAATTCTAACATTATTTTCAATGTTTGTTAGTTGATATTTATTGTTTAGGTTTTTCTTAATTATCAATTAATGTAAACCATACCAATAAGTGCTGAACCTTTTGCTATTTCTGCGGATATTTCAATGCCCAGGAAATTTTAGAGTTGAATTTTATATTTTTCATATAATGTTCTGTTAGAAATAAGACATTAACACTCAACACATTATTTTTTGTGTTTAAATTGTGTATGTTAAGAAATACCCTGACTTGGAAGAAATTTATTTAGTTATTACAAAAATAAATTTAAATTAATTTTAAATGGAATTTTTATGCACTATTTGAGGATAAACTATGCTGAGAGAAACATATTTTGATAGTAGTACATTCAAAATCTGCTGTATTTGCCTCTTGATTGAGTCCTGGGGATAGTAGACCTGGATTTTGGGCCTGTTCCCGGGTCCCTGAAAATCAATCCCTAACCACGCCAGGGAGAAGAGTGCTGGTCCTGAGTTGCCTATGGAGTGTTCAAGCAGGTTTGACGATCCTCTCAGCTGCCTCTGTCCTGCTGTCTTCACCTCTCCCCAGCAGCGTGAATGGTGTTGGCTCCCCCAGCTTTGTCTCAGAGATGGCGGGAAGTACTTGTGAGTATGAATCATCCCCAGCCTGTTTGCTTGAATTGGAAGATGCTCTGATAAGCTATAGAGTTGTTCTCACTGTCATTGGTTGATGTTTGTATGAAAGAGCCAGCCGCCAAGATGTTCTTTTGTTCCCCTGGTGGCTCTGGTCCCCCACGTGGAGTACATGAGTGCCCCAAGCTTTAGGAGGGACCCTGTAGCTCCAAGCCGCTTGCTTGATCTCCTCCACCGCTGAGGTGTGGGGAGGAGCAAGGCAGTTTGTGTCTAGGTTGCCGGAGCCTGAAAGGCTTTGCAAAGCCTTAGCAGGGATCAGAAGTTGCTTTCCAGCCACAAGCGGTACCTGCTAGTAGGAAGGTCAGGACAAACTCTCCAACCTGGAAAGGATGTTCACGGGAGAGGGACCTAAACGCTTAAGTGCTGTGGCCCTGGGCTGGGATCTTTCCGCCCTCATCCAGTAGTGCAGTTTTCTGCATGGAGGGGTAAGTGCTCTCCTAAATCCTCCCCTTTGAACCCGCCCCCACCTGCACAGTCTGTCAGTTCAGTTCATGTATTGTATGCTTCCTCAACATCCAAGTTACCTCCCCCCACCCGCATCTGTCCCCCGTCTGTGCGTCTGACCCAACTAGCATGTGTTTCCATGAAACGCCAGCGGGCAGGGAGTTTCCTGATGGTGCTGTCCTGTTCCACTGCAAGTCTACAAAAGAAGAGGTGTGGCCCCTCTGTCCACAAAAGAAGAGGTGTGGGCCCCTCTGTCTTTGGGGACCTCAGCCAGGGGCGCACAACCACCAGAAAGAAGTGGTTGCTCATGAACTTTTCAGCTCAAACTGCTCTCCCTGTTATGAGTGGGGGGAGCGGCTGCAGCGCCCAGGCAGCCAGCGCACCTAGTGCCAGGTGTTTGGTTGCTATGGAACCAGGGGCTGGGCTATTTGTCTCCAAGATGAACGGTTCTCCGGCGGAGGGGATGGACACACTCCCGGATCCCCATTCGTCAGTAGCCCACACTCGTCTGTGAGATGTCTGTGCGGGCTTTCTTGCTGCCTGATTCCAGCTCCCAAACTTCTTCCCTGCATCTGCCTGCACCCCTTTTGTGCACAGGGGGCACGGGACTGGCTTGCTTATCTGAGCCACCAGTGTGCGACACTGTGAAGTGCTGGCAAGCAGGGATTTCCCAAATTTTGCACCCCTTTTCCACCACAAGGCCTCAAGGGAAGAGGAGTTGGTCCCACTCTCTGTGGAGACCTCAGCCTGGAGTGAGCACCCCCATAGGGAAACAGCTGTTCACAGACTTCTCAGGTGACACTCCTCTTGCAGATGTACTGGGTGGGGAAGGGGCCACGGCCAGAGCTCAAACCGTTTTCTCCGTTGCAGTGGTCAGGGGAGTTGCAGGGGAGGAAGTGTCTGGATGGAGGAAAGCCGCACTCCAGCCTCCCGCGGCACTCTGGAGGGGGGAACACGGGGGGGGGGGTTCCTCACTTATTATCCAAAGTCCTGGGGCTCGCTAGTTCATCCCCCTATTCCTTACTTGCTGCCATGCCTGGGCTCATGGAAGGTGGAAAATACTTCAGTAACTTAGTGGCCCGCTGTTCACCCACGGCACGTAAGAGAGGGAGGGGAACCCCCTTACCCGTTCACTGGGTTCCAAGCCTCTCTGGGTTTGATCCTCGCCAGTATCTTCTCCTCTTTATCTTCTTCCTTCTCAGTTTCACAGTTTTTCTCCATGGAGTCCCAGCTCTCTCTGACATCTCTCACTGTGATCAACAACTGAGCTGCGACTTTGCCCCTCTCCTCCATCTCCTATCCTACTTTCCAGCCGGGACAGTCCAAGAAGCCATGTCTCTAGTTGGCCATCCTGGCTCCGCTTCTCTGATAGTTCTTAAATTATACGATATATCAAAATTTTGGAAGGAATAAATTATATGTATGATAGATCATCTCGACTGATACATCAAACATTTCTTTTTTTATATATAATTATATCTTTTTTAATTTATATTATTTGTATTTGTGGATTTATACACTCATTTATTTTTCTTGTTTCATCATCTATAGATAAAATCTCTCAACTACAGAACTTTTGTGACACGAGAGTATTTGCATATCAGCTCTTCTCTTGATTCCCTCTCAGTTGTTGTTTTCTCATTTTCACTCTTATATTATTGAAATTTTGTTAGCCAAAAACCAAATCTAACCCTGTAGTTATAATTAAGTCCTCCACGTTTTGCCTAATAGTGGATCCTAATGATTGAAAATCAATCTCCAGTAATTTTATCATCATGATTGTATAGACATATTTCACTGCATAGTCAACTAATATGCTATTACATTTCCTCTCATATATAATTTTTATTATTGTTGGTTCTTCAATTTGAAATTACCTTCATTTTATTCCTGCACTAATTTATGTCATTGTAGCTTCAAGTTTTCTTGGTCTCATCATCTAATTCTTAAGAATCCTCTTTTTTGAGATACTTCTCCCCTCCTTTTAGTACCTGTGTCAGCTTGCGTCAAAGCACTACTGTTTCTCTTCAGAATAACATACAACTACCATCTCTTCACTTTTTTCCTGATAAGTTCAAAATTTTATTGTTGTTTTATAGATTCATCTTCCTATTCTATATCCTCAGTTTCCCAAGGAAGTGTGTATGGAAAATAAATTTTTGAGTCCTTGCCTATCTGAAAATTAATTGATTCTGCCTTCACACTTAATTACTGTTCTGGATATCTATTTCTACATAACAAACTACTCCCAAAAATTTTGTGGTAAAAAAAATCATTTAATATGTCACTATTCTGTGGGTCTAGAATTTGGGTAGGAAATGGCTTATTTCTAATTTAGGATGCTTATTGCCTCTGCTGGGGCATGAGATTTGTATTTGAACTCTTAGATCATTTCAACTTTTGCTCATTTTTTTCACTTTGAACACCTTCTGATTTATCCTTCATTTTTGTGACAACACTATGATTTTCTTTGTATTTACTTCTTGAATTCTGTTGTTCACATTTCAGTTCTTCAATAAATTCTGTTTCTGTATCGTACTCATTAAATAATGGAAATTGATTCATTACCTTTTTTTAATTTTATGGTGGTATTTGGTCACAAATTTTAACTGATTAATGATAACATTTTTTATTAATGTTTTTTATCTGCCAAAGTTGTTTTCTTCTTCCCATCATTTTTCCTGTAATTTCCTTCTTTTATTTATTTTCCTGTTATATGTGTATAGATCCACTTTAGTTTGTTTAATTATGGCATTTTTTTTTGAATGACATAAGTTCTGACTGGACCAACAATTAGTACAAGGTTCATATTGGGGAAAGAAAGGCAAGTACCCAATTACAAGATACATGGAATTCCCCTTTGGGTACATGGTTGTGTTTGTGATTAATGTATCTTAGCCTTCACTTCTCACTTCTCAGGTCAACCTAATAGACACAGCACAACAGCTCACAGACATCTTTGACTTAACAGATGAGTACTGTAGCCATTCAGAACAGTAAATCAAAAGAATCGGAATGAGGAAGTTTCCCATCTTTGTTGCAGTAGCATTTAACAGCAGTTTAAAATCAGATAACTAACCTGTAAACAATTTAGGAATCTTGATGGCATCTGTGGTGCACTTTATTTTGACATGAATGGTATCCCTGATTCTTTTCTTTTCATTGTAGCAAACATACTAGTGGCAAACATATCCAGAGTCAGAGCTCATCTTTATGTGTAGAGAAACAAGCATACCCAAGACAAGAATGTAAAGAGACAAGGAAGGCCCAGCAGATCTTATTATTTCATGCATGTTCATTTCAGTAATGTTAATCATATAGGACAGAAAACTCCATGCAAAAGATTAATATATTTGAATATGAATATCCAAAAAATTAAAAGGAAATTATAAATCATAAAATATATGTAACACATATGACATTTTTGTATGAAAATTATTAAATATATCAGAAGAAAAATGGATAAAGTATATATCAAAGCAATTTATAAAAAAAAGAAAAAAGAAAGATAGGTGTCCAATTCAGATAAATGGTCCTGCATTGGTGTTCAATTGCATCATCATTTAACCAAATATGCATTAAAATGTGAATAAGGTGTAATTTTTAAAGTTCTGTCAAATATTCAAAGGCACAATGTACACATTGTTGATTGATATACAAATAGAGAACGTAGCAACAAAGATCAATCTGTAAAAATATTTTACTGAATCATTCAAGTTTAAGAATTCTGGTCAGAAATGTTTACATTCTTGCAGATAGAATAATCAGCTACAGTCTCTCTGAAATTCAAATCATGAAGTTTCCTACTGAAAAAACAAACAGTAACTTTCAAAAACTGGAAAATCCTTAACAAATATTCTCTTTCTTAATGTATTATGAGTATCAGACATGATAATTCCATGTGAATCCCGCCTTCCTTACACAATGGCTCACTTAGGCTTCAAAATAAATAATGTCCCTCTGTCACCCTACTCTGTAGGCCGTATTTACTCAATTTTTATCTCTCTAGAATCTCCTTTTCTGTACCCATTCCTATTTTCCTCATATGAAATCCTTTCGGTCTATTTTGACAAGGCAATTTCTCCCATCTTCTTCATCTCAGTAAATGGCTGCCCCATGTTTTTAATCTCTCAGGTCAAAATCCCTTTTTGGTATTCTTGGCTCCTCCTTCTTTCAAAATGTAGGTCCAATCTAACAGCAAATCCTGCCGTTAATAGATACTGAATCTGATCACATCTCACGGTCACAACTTCTGACGTGCTGGTCCGGAATACCATTATCTCTTACCTCCATTATTAAAGTAGCCTCTTCCTGAGGCTTCCTTTTACTCTCTTCAGTTTAGTCCTTGGTGGCAGCAAGAGTGATTTGGTTAAAAATTCAATCAGAGCCTATCATTCCTTTCTAGCCTTCAATTACATTCTTTTTTTTAATTTCAGCATATTATGGGGGTACACATGTTAAGGTTATGTATATTGCCCTTGCCCCACTCCCCCCTCGAGTCAGAGCTTCAAGCATGACCATCCCCCAAACGTTGCACATCTCACTCATTATGTTTGTAAATACCCATCCCCTCCTCCCCCCTCCCACCTGCCTGACACCCGATAAATGTTATTCGTATACGTTCACTTAGGTGTTGATCAGTTAATACCAATTTGCTAGTGAGTACACGTGGTGCATTATTATCTCTCTCAAAAGCCAGTGTTTGACTCATGGCCCACCAGGACCAGTAAGAGTTGATCCTCTTCCCCTCTTTTACCTTCCCTTCTACTCCTCTTCTTCCTTCCTCACTCACCTCCAGCCACAGTGTCTTCCTTGCTCATCTTCACTCAGGATGAAGTATTACCAGTATTAGCACATTTGATTTTGGTACTTCTTCCCTGTGTTAGTGTTATTGTATACTTGCTTTTCATGCCTACCTAATTTTGACATATTCAGGAGCTAGATCTTGCTTATCAGTCAAGATTTATTCACTGTAAAATCCTAGAACACCATATATAATTTCTAAGTTTGTCACAAAATATTGGTTAAATTGAGTTTAAATGAACTTGAGTTCAAGGGATTAAATATGTACGACTGCAGGTCACACACAGAGTTATTAGCAGGGTAAGAAATGTGTCTCGATCTCCTGATTTCAAGTCAACTGATTGGCTTGTTCTTTTACCCCTTGTAGAAATTCATATTGAAACATCAAATCAGATTTTATAGAATAGTTCTTATTAACTGATTATTTTCTTCATAGAGAAAAGTCTCATTAAATGGAATCTGACACTCATGAGTTTTCTTACGAGCAAGCTGAAATGCAGATCTCATTTAATGACAATTTACTGTACTACCCCTGAGTTGCCATCACCAAGATCTTGTTTAGCTCTGTAATAGCCCTTCATGTAATGTGTGTGTGTGTGTGTGCGCGTGCGTGAGTGCACACGTGACCATGAATTCCAATGCATTTAAGAGAAAGACATTTTCACATAATCAAGTGTGTTTATTTCCTAAGAAAAAAATAATAAGGTGAACTGTCTATGTAGAATTTTTAAACCTCTCTCTTTCTCAGTCACTTCACTATAATATTTATTCTTTTCTTTTTCAAAGACTTTTCTTATTTTTTTTTCTTTCCTTAGTTTGTTAGAGTCCTGTTAGTTAAATCACCAGAATGGCTAAATATTATAGAAAATCAATTCAGATTTCTTTTAAGCTTAAGAAAGTTTACAAAGGGATATTAAAAATGAATGTACTACAGAATATTTATTTTAAAATTATTTTATATTGACTGACCATCATGGATTCCTCTTCAACTAAAACACTAGATGAAAATGAATTGACCAGCACTTTTAGACAAAAAAAAAATTTTAATTTTATTCTATCAAAGGAAGATAAATAATTATTTTTTCTGAATTGTGTATCATATTTAAACTATCCTCCATCAACATATTAAAAGCAATGATAGAATACATTCTAAAACTATATTAAATAATGTTATTTTGATAGAAAATGAATATAAGAGATAGAGAAAACCCAATTTAGTTATCTTTGTATTAATATAATGAATTCTTCATTCCATTATTTCCTTAATTGGCTTCATTTGAATGAAAGATATATACCTCTGCCCTTTACAATGTTACAATTTAATTACATACGTACTGTTGGAGATGAAGCTTTACTCTTTTAACAAAAGAGTAAAAATGTATGATTTTAAGATTTCATAAGTCAAATAAAGGTTAATCTAATGATTCTTTATCAAAAGAACTAATGGGGTTTACAAAATGTTTCAGAGTAAGAGGAATACAAAAGAGGCGATAAATATAAAACACATCTTAAGTCCTCCAAAAATAGAGATATGTACAGGACATCATGCATAATGAAAGACAAGGAAAGTAGACATTAAGAACAGAGACCATAAGAAAACAGACCCAAGTCAACATTATTTTGCCTCAAGTCTTTAGATAAAGTCTTGGTTTAGGGGAAAAAATGATTCGAACAAGGCTGTACTAGTTTTTTTAACATAGATATTGGCCTTAATATAATAAGACCTGTCAGAAGTAATATTCAGAAATCAAAGAAAAGATGTCATTACCCAAATGTTTACCCATATGAAGCTCTTATAATAATTTTATTGCAAAATTTGTAAAGATAGTACATCTGAACTTGAGAAAGATGATAATGATGGTGATGATGATGGTGATCAAATACCTTCACATTTATCATATGCATAACACTATCATGGGAGTGATATTCCTTCTTATTTGCTATATTCTACTGGTTAGAAGGAACATATAGGTGTCATCTCCACTGGAAGAGCAGGGGCTACTCACTCATTGGAGGTCACCCTAAGGTGTATTGCCTACAAGTTAAAGGTGTTGTTAGAGCATATTGAAGATGTTAAGAGCATGACCCTAACCAAACATCATGGTATTTCTTTCTGTGCAATTTAAGACATCCTATAACCTACTATGTTATGGTTTTGTTTTGAGGGTTACACTTTGATATTTAGCACTAAGCCCCAAATTGTCCAGATCAAAAAGTTGTGGAAGTTGTATTTACCTTCCTTAAAAGAAAATTGAATTTCAATAAATAGAGTTGTCCTGAAATTATGAAAAAATGAATTTTTAAAGTTAGGTCATTATGCATTTTAGTGAAGTAAAATTTAGCACTATAAATTTCACACTTTTAAAATATATATTCCAAGAATATGTTGAGGAAAGCACATAAAGTTTGAGTAATAAAGATATTTATTATGTCATTGCTTTTTGAGAAAAGTCCTGATGTTAAAATATTAGTTAAACACATAACCAGCATATTTAATGGTATGAGCTAAGTAGGTTACAATCAAGACACAGAATTTGTTCTACAGTTAACATATTCAAACATGATATATCAGATTTCCCCTTGCTGCTACTAATATCTTGGCTATATGGCATAACTTTATTTACATTTTGAAAATTCTTTATATATTACAAAGACAAATTTGGTTAAATCCCAATTTTATACTTAACTCCAATTTTAAGTTTCTGCTTTTCCCCAAAGTTCAAATTTGTTCATGGCTCTAAGCCCAGCAGCACGGAAAAGACAGGGTGGGTGGGGGCTTGATCTGCCCTTTTCTAGTCTTGTAACACCTTATTCCCATTCCTTCTGTGTTGGGTACTTTTACAGTTGAAGAGGGAGTTGGGATTAGGGGAGCAGGAATGAGTGGAAACAAATGTGGAGTTTTATGTTTTGATTTTTACTCAGTAGAGATTATTTGTATTTCTCTCCTGACTCTCAAATGCAATCTGTCCAAATGTGATAACCACATTTTGGCTGTTTAGTGGAGTTCATTAGAGGATTCTTCAGAGAACCTTCAGAAAATCATTGTACCATTCCCTGCTTTGAACATGACTTCTTACATCTTCTTTCCTGACCTGTAATAACATGTTATTCCAATACTGCATCTAATTGGACTTTCCAATTATCAGCCCAGTTTGTGGCTTGATGGACTAGGTCTGGAGAGAGAAACTTTTGTCTCTTTTTCCCTCTCACTCCAATGTAGGGGATAGGGAATAAGGAGGGAGGAAATGAACCCAATCAATAACTATTTTCAATCTTAACATGCAGGACACCTGGACTGTGTCTTGCATATTACACAAGCTTTGCAAAAAAAGGAAAAAAAAGAAAAGAAAAGAAACCCAAACTGAAATAATAATGAAAATAAAATACAATAAATATATCAAAAAATATGCATGGCTTGTTTATCCAAGGTCTTGACTGAATATTGACCAGTAAGACTCTTAACCCTAAGGCATCTAATCTTCTAACACTTCAGAATTTAAAAAAACACTTATTCACCTTTCTTTATACATTTAAAAGAAAAAAATGACTATATCCTGAAGCCTTGGAAATATGTGGATTCTCTATTTCTAGTGTCAGAGTCATGCAATGAGTAGTTTAATTTTAGATACTATTTGTATGATAGAAATGCTTTGGTAAGAAAGACGTCTAATTAATTAACTTGCCATATGATCCTTCAGATTGCTTGAATGCAAAAGATTTTGCTTAATGAAATACTATCCCCTGCCACCCAGTAGTGCCAGATTTCCATTTCCTTTCCTTGTATTGTGATTTATGATTTTTGAATTAATGAGATACTTTTAAGAATTACACAGAATGACTAAGAAACATTTTTACATTAAAAAATATCTAATACTCTTATTTGTACCCCATAATATGCTGAAATAAAAAAATTTAAAAAAATCTAACACTCTTAATTTTACTCAGGCACATGTGTTCATGTCTAAACATAATGTGCATTATTAATGACAACACATTACTAAATTGCAAATTTTATTGTATAAATATTTTAATTATTTGAATATATTTTAAAAACTTAATATTTATGAGCATGGCCCAATTACAGGATGGGGGATGAACACAGAAAGACACAGACAAAAACACACACAAACACAAAAGATAAGACTTCAGTCCCAGAAAGAAACACACAGACACAAGAGACAGTACAAGACTGCAGCCCTTTAAGCACCAGTCGTTTTATTTTTATACTGTTAAAGTTGGCGAGTGTCCTGTAGCTACTTCCCAGCTACTTTCTGGTACGTGACTTCCCACGGGTAAACAGCACCTGTTCCTCTAGACATAGCATAAGAGATGCCCTTCAACGTCTGATACCATTTGCAGGATAGCAGACAACCTTGGCTCGCGTGTGAAACAATAGGTCCTTCGCAGTTTGCAACACTTAAGGTACCAGGCCCAAATTACAGACCGAGATATGCACAGGCAACAAGGCAGCCACGGAGGAGTAGTTTCTATCCCCAGTTCCTCTTTGCTTTTCCCCCGGTGGCTGTGCCTGTCTTAGGTTGTTCATCCCTGAGGAATCTTACCCGTCTCTGGCTAACCAGCCATTTTACGGAGCTAAGCAGCATTCATGGGAACAACATGTTTTTCTCGTGGCCTCCAGACCTCCATTGTTGTGGGGCTGGGCAGCTCTTGTTTACGTGCAAACAGTCTCAGGGCTATCACTGTGCACCTGGACTTGTTTGCAAAACCACAGGCTCTTGGCTGTTTGCCCGGAGGAACAGTTTTTACGCTGATCAACAAGTAACGGACTGCTAAATTTGGGAACAAGCAATGTGCTCCCATTCTGCTGACTTTGGGTCTCGGCCATTCTGACTCAGGCACGGTCCTCAACATATTTATATTTATTTATTTATTTATTTTTTCAAATGAAAGGCCATCTCTTACTTTATTTTTTTCCCTTCTTATTATGGGGGCACAAGTATTGTTCGGATATATATATTGCCCCTGCCACCCCTCCCCCACCCCGCCGTGCCAGAGCTTCAAGAGTGTCCAACACTCAGGTGGTGCGCACCTCACCCATTATGTAAATATACACCTTTCCCCTCTCCCCCCTCCCACCAGTCCACCACACGATAAAAGGTTTTTGTTTTGTTTTTTACATTTTGGTTACATTGTATATCTTTGCCTCTCCCTAAGAAGGGTTAGAGGTAATCCCTTCCCCCCGACAATGTATGTCACATCCCTAAGATGTGGATCTTCTGCCCCCAATCCCTGCCGAACACTACAACTATTTGAGTATCATAATTTAAATCAGTCAGTACCAATTTGATGGCGAGTAGATGTGTAGCCCATTTTCCAGATCTTGTGTCACCTCACTTTGGATAACGGGCTTAAGCTTTATCCAGGATAGCATAAACGGTGCTAGCTCACTGTCGTTTCTTAGAATTGAGTAATATTCCATTGTGAGCATATACCAAATTTTAATTATCCATTCTTGAATTGACAGACACTTGAGTTGTTTCCATAACTGTGCAATAGTGAACTGTGCTGCCATAAACATTCGGGTGCATATGTCTCTATAATAGAAAGTCTTATGCTCTTTTGGGTAGATGCCCACAATGCTATTGCCAGGTTGAACGGTATTTCTATTTCTAGCTGTTTGAGGTATCTCCAAATTCTTTTCC
>VBSM01002608.1:76075189-76116748 GCA_008086735.1 Cheirogaleus medius | reverse complement strand
GCTTTTTATTGGCACAAGAACAGGGACATTGACCCGTGGAACAGAACAGAGAACACAGATTTAAAACCATCCTCATATAGTCAACTAATCTTCGACAAAGCAGACAAAAATATACACTGGGGAAAAGAATCCTTATTCAATAAATGGTGCTGGCCAAACTGGATAGCCACATGTAGAAGTCTGAAACAGGACCCACACCTTTCACCTCTCACAAAAATCAACTCACGCTGGGTAACAGACTTGAACCTTAGGTGTGAAACTATTAGAATTCTGGAGGAAAACGTTGGAAATACTCTTCTAGACATTGGCCTAGGCAAAGAATTTATGAAGAAGTCCCCAAAGGCAATTTCAGCAGCAAGAAAAATAAACAAATGGGACCTAATCAAATTAAAAAGCTTCTGCACATCCCAGTACCATTTATTGAAGAGAAAATCTTTTCCCCATTGTATACTTTTGTCTGCTTTATCTAAAATTAGATTGCTGTATACTGATGGTTTCATCTCTGGTATCTCAGATATATTCCAGATATCGATGCTTCTGTTCTTGTGCCAGTCACAGGCTGATTTATCTATTATTGCTTTATAGTACAGCTTAATGTCTGGAAGACAGATGCCTCCAGGTTTGTTCTTTTTACTTAACATTGTTTTGGCTATTCGTGGTTTCTTCTGGTTCCATAGGAAGTGAGGAATTATTTTTTCTAGAGCTGTAAAGAATGATGGTGGTATTTTGATGGGGATTGCCTTGATTCTGTAGATCACCTTAGGTAATATTGACATTTTAACAATATTGATTCTCCCAATCCATGAACAAAGTAGATTTTTCCTTCTGTTTAAATCATCTGCAATTTCTTTTTTTAGTGCTACATAGTTCTCCTTGTATAAATCTTTCATATCTTTCGTTAAGTATACTCCTAGATATTTAATTTTTTGGGGGCTATAATGAAGGGTATTGAGTTTTTGATTTGAGTTTCTGCTTGATGGTTCTTGGCATATATGAATGCTTCTGATTTGTGTATATTGACTTTATAACCTGAAACATTACCAGATTCGTTTATCAAATCTACGAGTCTCTTGGATGAATCCATGATTTTTTCTATGTATAATATCATATCATCGGCAAAGAGTGAGAGTTTGATCTCATCTGCCCCCACGTGGATGCCCTTAATACCCCTTTCTTGCCTGATTGCTATAGCTAGGACTTCGAGCACTATATTGAATAGGAGAGGAGATAGTGAGCATCCTTGTCTAGTTCCATTCGAAGAGGAAATTATTTCAATTTTTCTCCATTTAGTATGATATTATCAGTGGGTTTGTCATAAATAGATTTGTTAAATTTAATATATGGGCTGTCTATGCCTATTTTGTTAAGAGTTTTTATCATAAAGGTATGTTGGACTTTGTCAAATGCTTTTTCTGCATCTATTGACAGAATCATGCTGTCTTTAAATAACAATTTTCAAACATTTTACATTATTATTGATAATTTGTATTTTGTCTCATAATAGAGAACTATGAATAATTTAGAAGAAAAGTAACTTTTTGAAGCATATATTCATGAGCTACATTTAACTTAGTTTGCATTTTTGTGCAAATATTCACATTTTTATAATTTCAAAGAAATTATATTTTTAAATTATTTTATATTATTACTATTCTTTCAACATAAATTATGTGACAATATTTATTATGATAATGCAATTATTATTTTTTCTGAAATACAGGCAAGAAAAAGTTCATGTAGAATAAATAGAAAAGAATTATGAACTCTGTATTATTACTCACTTAAGCATTACTTGCCATATATAAAATATTTAGACATGAATAATAATAATTAAAATTTTTTTAAAAATAAAAATCATAGTCTTTCACACATCTTTCAGTTTTGTCATTATGAAGGTATATTTATCAAGGTAGGAAAACAGAACAGATATTATTATTTAGCAATCCATTCCCTTTATTTATAACTTAATAATGTTTATATGTATATTATTTGGACTTTTCTTGTTTCCCCTACCCTTGGCTTAAAGAGATGAGAGCGCTCACGGAAACAATATCTCTTCTCTAGAAGAGTTTATGATTTTCTCCTTTTTGATTTTTTTCTGAATCTCTGGATAGCAATCATGGTCAATGCCGTGCATAAGTCAAGCATCCTAATACTGGAACATTTTTCAAGAAATATGAGTTTATCCAAAGATCTGTCAAACCCAATTCCTTCATTAGAGTCTAGTTTATTGCTTTCCAAATAGTTCGTCTGCCTCAGCTACGAATGCCATCTTTGTACATCCATTTAGTAATAATTCTTGCACCTAGTATTTCTAGGGCAAGGAGACAGTGCTCCTGAGTCAGGTACTGGTAAAACAGTTCAAGCTGGAAAAGTTTCTGAAGTAGTAACCTTTGATTCACAGGGTATTTATACCTTCTGGATATAGCAAATGGAGGGGATGCAGTATGGTACACTCTGGCAGTTACATCCAACTTGACATTTCTCTCCAATTCTTAGCACTAAGGCAGATCACCAAGTCAATTGCCTTGAAGTCTTTAAAGTAGTTTATTGGATGTCAGCTACCTACTTCCAAACATAAGTAGGTCATGGAAGGAATAGAGTGTTACTACTCAACTGCCCTTACCCTTCTTATTTTTTTTTCTGTATATGAATGGGGAGGATGAGCATTGAATTAGTGCCTAGTGATAGTCAAATCCTGTCTTCCAAGTTTTGGATATTCTTAGAAAAAGTTAAGTGGCCTAGACATAGGCAACTCTTTATAGGCTCAATTTAAAAATGAAATTTTTGCTTTTTAAAAAAGCATTAGCCACAATTAGGGTAAATCCTCCATTCTCCACCTTGAAATAAGTATTAATTTAAAATATGAAATTACTTGTAATGCAAATTATTTTAGAGGAAAATGTGGCATATATAGCCAGTTAACATACTATTTTACAAACAATGCCCCAAATTCAATGCACAATTATATATATTTCACAAGATGGAGGGCATCTTGTACGAAGGAAAGTGTTGCTTCAAGGGAAGAGTAAAAAATCTCAGTAAATGAATATTATAAATGGCAAGGAAACAAAATGGTAAATAACACTCCAACAGCTCAAAATTGTGTTGTGACATAAAACAATCACTAGGGCAAAAAAAGATCTTCCCCTTTAAGAAAAAAACCTTTTTTTTTCCCCTCCACTCAGAAAGCAATTTCCTATTTTTAAAACTGCATGTGTAGCTTTGACATTCAACTAATATGTATTGATTCCTATCTCTCTGGTTGTACTAGAGAATATTGATTCATATGTTAAAAAATTATCGACACCCTTATCACAGTGTTCCTGAAATTAATATTTTAACATTTTCAAGAAAACCTTAATCTATTAATCAGTAGATTAGTATTCTGACCTCAAAATTCACATTTGTAGGGAAAGGGTAGGGACAGAAGACCTCCAGAATATTATGGAATTTTATGTTCTTTAACTTTTCCTCCTCCTGTGCAATCATTTGTCTTTTTGGCTCTTACTGTGAATCTTCAATGTTATGCATAAAAATTGATAGATGTTGGACAGGCATGCTCAGAAAAATAAAATCATTTTTCTTATTGTATGATATGGGTATATCATGGCATTCCTTGTAATATGGTGTGTCAGTCTCTAGTTGTCTAATGTATTAACTTATTTAATCCTCACAACAAACCTATGATATAGACATTATTTTACAGTTGGAAAACCGAGGTACTGTGTAGAGAAACTAGAGTTCCCTAATGTAATGACTAACACGTGATAGAGGCAGGTTCTGAATTCAGGGATTTAGTGACAATGACAAAAAGGAGGAAGAGCAGGAGAAGGAGACTTTGCTCCCTCTTAACTAGAACTAAAGCAATGCTTGTTTAAAACTTACGTCTTACATCAAAATTCAAAACATTTTTCCTGCTTTATGTGATTTTATAGATAAGCTGATAACATTACACATTATTACAAAAACCAACAGAAATCAATTTAGTGAATGAGTCTCAGAATTAGAGATACTTAGAATCTTATGAAACCATGATATTCCACCTTTGTGATTACTGATTACATTAATATTATACCTATGATCACTTCCTTTGCAATACATGGAGAAGAGAAGTTAATTAAGCATTCTGATTAACTCAATTCTGGCAGTGGGCATCTGAAATAGTTATTAGATAGTTTGAGTCAGTTATAGTTTAACTAATGATGGTAAACTCACTTCAATCCCCAGGTGGGTTAGTTAGCATTGAGCAGAAGAAAATCCTGTTCCTTGTATCCAAATTTAACCGCAGACTGTCACATCACATGCAATATAGTGATCATGGGATGAACAGAGATATATTAGGAATAGTTCAATAAAATTCATAATCTGAAAAAGAACAGGAACATGAAATACTTTAACGAGGTCTTTTTAAGAGTTGAAGTACGATTCCTCAAAAAGGAAGCAAACATTTTGGACATGAAAACAGAAACAAAAAATACTGTGCTATTGTTTGGAATATCAGTGTCCCTACGCATCGCAGGGACAAAGGACCTAGAACCTAACTTGACCTCTTAATGTCTTCTTCCCAAAGAGAGGTTATTACGAGTGCATGCTTTTTACTTCCTTGAATGGACTAGCTCATCACTAGCTCATCCTCCTGCAATACTTCCTCTTCCTCTGGTACAACGTCTTTCACCTTTCCTTATCACCATGTATTAATACTATGTATCTGCATTAAAGTTTCTCCCCCTGACTAGGCTGTGAGCTCCTTAGGATCAGGGAAAATCTCTACTTATTTCTAGATCCTTAATATGTAGGACTTTAATATCGCACAAAGTGAGCATTCTTAAATGTTTAATCTATTTAAATTATTTTGAATTTTGCTGTCAAAATATCCTAAAAAGATAATGTTAAAATACAAGTTACAATTATTCTTTACTACAAAATGTCCTCCAATTATTCATTGATTCCTTCATTTGGCCTATGGTTATTATGAATGTATTATGTGTCAGAAACTGCCTGGCTTCAAGGATGCATCAGTAAACAAGATAGCCGCAGTTAATGATCTCAGTAGTTAATTGCTTGTAAGAAAAGGCATACAAGTAGTTAAATGACATAGATCATAACCTTAAAGTGTGATGTTTATAGAGGTAGGGGAAGTATATGGAGCTGTAGAAAAGTAACTAGAACAATAAACATTATATTACACACATGGTATTGTGGTTTCTGTCCAAGGATGACCTCTCGTACTCAGCTTTGCACATATTTTTTGTTTTAAGGCAATCCTTCAATTCTGGGAGAATTGCATTAGAATTTGTTCTACAGCTTGTTTTTGTACAATAAAAACAAGCTGTAGACACAGTAGATGTAATCAGAGATAAGAACTTGATTCTACCTGAGATACCTAGAATGTTCCCCTGAATATTGGAATTTGGAAGACTGATGATTATATAAATAAAGTTTCTGAAATGAAGTTGGCAATGCTAGGCACTCAATACACGAAGATAAGCGTAAAACTAAATAGATTTTTGGGCATGTAACTCAGACTTAAGAAAAAAAAGAGGTTTAAAACATTTTTGGAGGAATTATACCTCTATCATCTGGCTAGAGATTCTGACAAAGACAATTTCTCAACAGGAAATTGGAATTGTAAATGACTTAGAACTTAGTCGACACATTTAAAAAAATGTAAATGATAAGAAAAGTTACTTGAAGACTTTACATTGAAATTTTCATATAATACTCAGATCTTATGCTGGCTCATTCAGTGCTCTAGAGATGATAAGATACATGTCAGTACTTATTAATAATACATAGCTGTTGACTTACATTGAATCCAATAACTAACACCTCCATGACTATGCCTGACAAATTGTTGACAAGTTTATTTAATTTAAAATTACATATAAAATAAAAAGTTAAAACATTTATGTCCATGGAAAAAATATAGTATCTAGCTTCATATACAATTAATCTCATTATGAATTTAGAGAATAATTCTTAAAAATATTAAAATGGAAAGATTTGCTTATAATGTTAGTGGTGGTGTACATTTCTGGTGAGGAATTTCACAAAAGCTTTACTATTTTATAACATTCACACCAGAAATTTTATTTCTCTGTATTTACTTTATAGACATAATTGTGAATATATTTAAGACATAACTATAACATTGTTTACTGCAACAGAGTCTGCAATGGTAAAAAATTTAAAATAAACCAATTGTCTAAAAATAAAAAAAGATTGAATACATTTTGATAGATCATTAACATATAATACTAGGTGGTCATTAAATATTATGCTGTGGAATAATATTTAATGGCTTGGAAAATGATCATGAGGAACTGTTAGCCTAAGAAACAGGTCACAAAATAGTGTGAAAAGAATAATGCCATTTAATTCATATATATCACATGCTTTGGGGTAATTTTTCTTCTCTTATGCTGGTTTACTGCTGTTAAAATTTTTCTTTCATTATCTATACTTGACTACTTATCATGGGCAAGGTTAAAAATTGCAGGTAGTCCCCAAATCTTGATGACTTAACACAATAAAGATTTATTTCTCATGTGTTCAAAGTGCACTGTGAGTCCAAGGGAATCTCAGTGGTAATGGTCCTCCAGTGACACAGGATGCTTTGATTTCATGGCTCTGTAGTTTCAGCACAAGTTTTCTGTGACCACATTGGTAAAGAAAAAGGATCTGGAGCATTGCACATACCTTTACCCTGCCTCGCCTGATGACACATGTGTCTACCTTATTCATGGTCCATGAGCTAAATTAGTCACATGGCCCCAGCAACTGCATGAGGTTTGAGAACTGCTATCATTTGTGCACTCAGAGTAGAGGAGTAAATATTGGTGAACTCTGATAACTGACAATAAATAATCATCAATTATTGTATACACATTTAAAAAATCAGAAGCTATAAATGAGATGTCAAGAAATAGAAAAATATTATTTTGGTCAGAAAAGGTAGTAACAATGATTCATGAAGACCATGATAAATATGCTGGATGATAATTATGTTCATAATCTTAAAACAATCATTTTTGAGCACTTACAAAATAACTTGACTACTAGTAGTGATATTATTTTATGTAGAATATTAAAAGTTAAAAAAGTCTATATAATGTTTTGTATTAGTTCCTGCTCAGCCCTACCTTTTCATAGCCATATCTATCTAAAAGTAATGACAATATAGATAACGACGTAGCACATTAATGGTAAACTTACCGGGAGCTGCTCATAACCACTTCTACTCCTCTTCGACCTTAAGTGGGCTCTTCGGCTGGATTTGGCAACCATATTGACACAAGACAGGTAAGCTGGAGAAAAGCTTACAAGTTTTACTAATTTTGCACATACATGGGATACCCACAAGAGAGTGAAGTCTGAAGAAAGGACCAAAGCGAGGTGCTTTTACACTATTTAGACAAAGAATGATAAATTTGAGAAGAAATGACAGGACTAAAGGGATCTGGCTGGGGACAGTAAATTTCAGGGAGCCATTGGAGATATATGGGGGGTGTAAAACTGCTGGAAGATATGGGTTACTTCAGGAAGTTTATTTATTCTGGTCCATTGGAGTTCATTTCTCAGTCTCTGATGATAAAAGATTTGCTCTCGCTCTGGTACAGGGAAGACACCTCTCCTAAGGGAATCGTTATGTCCTGCTACATGTAGGAAAAAGGACAAATATATAAGTAAATATTTTGATACTATTAAATCTGTTCTCCTCAATCACTGTAAAAAGCTATTAATATTTGAGCTAGTTTTGTTCTATATATACATATGATCGCTGAAAGTGAGTTCAAATACAAAAATTAATTATATTTATTTTCTGACTTGTTTTTATGTCTCTCCTTTCATTTCTGAAAATTGAGCAAATATATAGCAAATATTTTAGTCTATAATGCCTGATGGTAGCAAAATATTGAGAAAAAAATATATGACTAAAACTCAAAAAAATAAAAAATTCAAATTAATTTTACTTTTGACACATGTTGCTGAGATCAATGAACATATAAAATATTCAGTTTCCTTCAGATATGTACCAAAGGTATTTCAAAGACAAGTATCTATTCTATGATATATATCCTAGTAAGTAAAGGAGATTGGCTATCTTAATGCTGTAGGTCATTAACTTAATGCCACAGGTCAGTAACTGTACCTATAGGCAAATCCAGTTTGCTCTGTTTTGATAAATAAATTTCTATTGAAACAGCCACATCATTCATTTACATATATTTTATGCTGCCTTTGTCCTACAAAGGCAGAATTAAGTAATTGTGTCAGGGACCTTTTAACCGACATTTTTCATAAAATGTTTGTTCTTGCCTGCTATAGAGTTGCTTTTACATCTATTGTAACTTAATAAGTTTCTCAATAATATACAATCACATGAATCAATATATTAATAAAACAAACTCAAATAAAGTAAATTCAGTCTTCTATAATTTGAAAAGAACAATTGACGGATACTATTCTTTGAAACATAGTTTAAGTACAATTTTGAGCTTTTTAAAAATTTTTATATAAATTACAGTGCAAACTCCAGTACTCCTCACTAAAATGTCTTAAGTTTGATGCCAGTTATGAAAAATGTCAATATAGTCTTTATTAGAATTGTATTCTATTTTCATTATGTAAAGAATAAAAGTCTTCAAAAGCAAGTTTTAAAAGCCCCAGACAGACAACTCTACATTGTCTCATTTCTTTCACTTTAAAAAATATACCTGAACATGGTACAGATATAAAAATATTTCTATGTGACAATATAACTTTATGGAAATAGAATTAGGCAGCAATCATGATAATAGCATTACATCATTGTCTTTGCTCAATTCCGCTGTCTTTAACAGGTCACATCAAAATGTGTTGCGGTTTTCTATTGTTAAAGTATTAATACAATATAAAACCTGCTCAATGTGCATAAATATAATTTTAAATTTTAGGTATTATATAAATTTTCCTGTCAACCTAGCAGTTGTGACTTTTAAGAAATGTGTTTTCTGTGTGGGTATGTGTATATTTGTGTGTTTGAGTGTGTGTGTGAAGATATAGGTCTGTTCTAATTAAGAAACCAGAATTTACCTACATCAATGATAGCTATTGAAAAATAAGCCTCACTCTTAATTCTATATTAAAGGAAAAATCGTTTTAAACACAAGCTAGATATCATAAACCCTTTGATCAAAATCTTCTTTGGCTCCCTGTATCATTCAGAATTAATGTATTTTCCTGTGATGGCAAAATTACCCCATTCACCTCTTCTCTCATTCATCTCCCAACTCTTTACCCTGTTCCAGCCACTCTCTTCCATGAACTCACCTCAAGGCCTTTACAATTGTTGAAACCCTATGCCTAGAGAGCTCTTCACTACTGGATTTATATGGTTCTTGTCCTGATTTGTTTCCATCATATATATATATATATATATATATATATTTATAAAGCAATATCAGTGTTTCTTTAGGTGAAGCTTTGCTGGTGACTGATTCCTTCATTTTGTATTTATCCAAATGCATCTTTATTTTGCCTTCATTTTTCAATATCAATTTCTCTAAATATAGTATTGTAGTTTGACAGATATTTTCTTTCCATATTTAAACCATGCTATTCTACCATTTTCTCACTTTCATCATTTCTGTTGAGAAATCTGCTGTTAATTTTATTGGTTTCCTTGATAATCATGTGCCCTTTAAGATTTCCCCTCTGTTCTTGCTTTTTAGCACAATGATATGCTTTGGTGAGTTTGCCCTACTTGGTATTCATAGTGCTTCTTGAATTAAAAGCTTGACATGTTTCACTGGTTGTGGGCAATACTCCAGGGAAGGGTGAGGCTGCGGCCGATTAGTGCTGGAGATGAGTGCAATGGCCTGATGGCATAGTCTGGATGGGGCCCCAAGTGTGTGTGCTCCAAGTGTGTTACATTATGGTTTGAAGCAGGGTCCAGAAACCGTGGCATGTTGTCCAAATCTGGCTGACAGCTTGCTTTGTAAATAATGTCTCACTGGATCACACTCACACTTATTTGTTTAGGTATTATCTAAAGATGACTTCACATTTACTTATTTAGGTAAAATATACGACTGTTATCATTCACATATGAGAAAATTGAGTAGTGCCACGGAGACCATAAAACTGACAAAGCCTTAAATATTTACTATCTAGTCCTCAAAAGAAAAATGTTGCCAATCTCTGGTTTAGAAAATCAGTGTGGTTTTTGTGGACAGTCTTGGTAAAACAAAATAAAACAAAACATCTGGTCCTAATATATAAAAGGCTTTTTTAAATTTTTTTACATTTTACTTAACTTTCGGAACCTGGCTTGGTCCTTGTATACATGGCTAATAATATTTACTAAGCAGCAATGTAATGAGAAGTAAATAAGCCAAAGTGTGTGAAAATTCAGACAACATAGTCTGCACCTAACACACACTCAAAAAATGTGATTCAATCAACTCGGCTTTTCCATTGTATTTCTGTTCATAGCAGTTAAATTCAGGGCACAAATACCTCAATTCTGGAATATCAAGTGTCTGTTGTTTCCATTTTCTTTTCTCTCCAATCCATCTGTCCTTTATATGATTACATTTAATAACAATGTATTTTTCTTTCATGTTGTAGCACAATATGAAAAGTTAGTCTTTTTTGAAACAAAAAATTTTTTTTCCCCTTTGCTTCATTCACAAGAGTGGTTCTGCCCATTTTATCATGAAATGAAATTTCCCGAGGACAGAAAGAACAGCCAAATGTATTAAATGAAGACTGAATATTCCAGTAGTGCAAGACGAGGAAACACATTTGTTGTTGTTGTTGTTATTGCTGCAATGACATAGGGCATTAAAATGTCTTGATTTTAATGGATCATTAAAGTTATTTTTGACTGACCATAAAGGGCTTTTGTGAAAAATGCAAGTGATAAAAGTCATCCACATTCATTGAATAATGAAGAAAGGAATGAAGAGCCCAAACATTAGGAGGTCTGAGCCTGGGACATCATCCAGTTATGTTGGCAAGAAGAGTAACCACTCTCTGAACCTTGTTGGCTCAGGGTCCACTCCAGCTGACCACCTTGTCCTCATATGCATGGGAAATTAACCTTGCCTGGCTCCTGAACATGTAGCTGCTAAATGCCTATTCTTCTCATGAGTGGAAAATTCATTCTTTCTGTCAAAGTGTTCTTGCCAGCCATCTGTTCCGTGGAAGTGATGCCCAAACTGTGCCATGAATTTTCACACCATCACTTTTGGGGTATCTCATGAAGAATCCTCTGTAGGGTTCTCCCTACAGGGAAATTTTTAGAAACTCCTGAGTATTGGGGAGGAGCTCCTTAATTTATATATCCTAAAGTGCCATAAGCCAGGACATTATGGAAGGACACTACTGTTATGTTTGAAAATAAGAAATTGCAATTAGTGTGGCAAGCTTCTTTGTATCAAGCTTCTTTGTAGTATTTTTTGGGATTAATGTGTCCTAAAGTATTATATAACACAATAATTCTCAATTGTATTGTGCCCCATGATCAGCTGAAAATCTTGTACAATTCCAAATCACTGGGCCCTGGCTACAGTTACCGATCCAGTTGGACCGGAGTGGATCCTGAGAGTTTCTATGTCCAACACTTTCCCAGGAGACATTGATGTTAGATAACACATTTGGAGAAATTACTGTAACACAGAAAACACAAACAAGATTAAGTTTCACTATGGCAAAATTTTTGTGAAATAGTAAGTGCTTGAATTTTCCGTTCTGAGTACCACAATTTTTGCTGCTATTTCTTCAAATATGCTCAGTTCAAATAACCATTTAGTGATTTTGTGGACATTTTTAAAATTTAAAATTCATCAAATGTATTAAATCCTCATAATTAAAAGACAGCATACTATTTGAAACATGTTGAATTTAATTTGTATGTCCATAAGTGTATGTACAATATTGTGTGTGTGTTTATTGAAAATATCAGCTCTACAATTAGCACACTTTATCTCAGTTGTACACTTCAGTGTGGTGTGACTTAAGTCTGTGCCACTATAATGGTCTATCCTCTTCATTGTCTTTTTCTAGCACTTGGTAATTTGTTGACACCATATTCTTTTGTTAACCCCATAGTTTAATACAGAAGAGCTATTTAAAAAAATACAGCCTTTTTATTCTTCCACCTACTTTATTTCTTCTTCCTCCTTATTTTTGTAAAACATCTCCTTAAGAAAACTAATTGCAGAGAAATCTCCCTTTATCTTTTTCTGGTCTGAATTGAGATATAACATGTTGATCTTTGTAGTGTTGGACCAATGGGAGGGCTTTATAGCCCCTGAATTTTTGGTGGAAAGAGAATCCTTCCAGGTTTTATGACAGCTGAAAAGCCTTTCCTCCTAGTCACAAATAATTAACTCTGATACTTTTTATTCTGAGACTAGCAACCGCTTCCCAAGATATAGTGTCCTGTGATTAATTATAGTCTAACTAGCACAATGCATGGCACATAGTAGACACTATTTTCATTTGTTGACTAATATTTCAAGTTATAATTTGAATTATGTCACTAGTTTCATCAAAAGACTTATATAGTTAGAGAAAGAACACAGCTTGCATAAAGCAAATTAAAAGAAATCAGTGTATTAAATAATTCTTTGGAAAGAATTGCTTTGTGATTTCTCTGGACTCTTTGCACTTTTACAGATAAGGAAACACATTGTCTTTTTAACAGTCCTGTTCAAAATCATTGCTTTATTGATAAATATCATACAAAAAACAAACAGCTCCATTTCTCCTTGATCTTTTTCTCTGAATATTAAAATCACTGTAATCATTTCCATGTTATTTCATGGACAAATAAAGGCTGCATCTTCCTTTTAAAGAAAAGTTTCTTCTTCTAGAAGAAAAATGCTCATTTGACAAATATATGAAACGAGTAATAGTTTCAATCTCTGTTGTGTTGGGTTGGTTGCGTTTGTTAAGAATGGGAAAATCTTTAAATATTGCATTAAAGTGCAGTGTCTTCTTCACATTGTGGTATCAGAATGGGCCTTTACAAGGGAACAAAAAGCAAATAATAATAATAATAATAATAATGAATTTAAAATAATATCAAGTCATGCTTGTCCATAGAAATAAAATCTCTGGACACACAATTTCTTAATGACTAAAATTTCTAAAGTCCAGAATTATAATGATTAAAAAGCTCTACTTCATGGTTTTCATGTCATAAGAATAATTGTTGTTTAAACTACCACCCTCTTCATAAAGTAGAAAATAAACGGTTTCAAGCAAAACTCATGATTCAATTTGTGGTTAATTGATATAATTAGAGTATATTTTGTCATTTTCTCTTTCCAAACTAATGATAATGTGAAAAATGTGTGGCTACTTTGCATTCGCTTTCTTGAAATATTTGTCTGGCTAGCTTATAAATTGGAGAAAGCATTATTCCAGTGTTTTAACACTTTATATTTACAGATTTTCTTCAGTGTGCTATATATACTAGAGGAAATTTTCATATAAATTTTGAATTTTTTATTGTGGTGCTCTTTGGAGATTTATGGTAAATTCAGATCTGTGAAATTTATGTCTTAATAAATAATGTTTATTGAAGACCCATACCTCCTGTCTGTTTCTTGTAAATCCTAACACATTAAATTAATAATTTTATAATTATTTTATATTCACTGCATTGCTCAATTTTTGAGGTTAATATTAAATGTTAATTTAAAGCAATGGATGTAAAAGGAATTGAATTTTCCCCTAGGGGAAATGTAGTAATATCTATAGACTGTTTTTGTTGTCACAACTTGGGGGCAGTGGACAGGTGCTATTGGTATCTATTAGCTGGAAGCCAGGGATGCCATTAAACATTCTATAATATACAGGACATTACCTCATAATAAAAAATTATCTGTCTCAAACTGTCAATAATGCCAAGGTTAAAACCTTATTGAAAGTATTAATATCGAGGGGGAAGCTGAGGCATGGGCAATATACTTAACCTTAACATTTGTACCCCCATAATATGCTAAAAAATAAATAAATAATAAATAAAAAAAGAAAGTATTAATATCTCGCTCAGTGCAGCCTATAACCAAAACAAGGTTTAAAATCATATTTGAAACTATTCTTTGTGTAATCTCTTGCATTTGCATCAATTTATGGCGACCTGGACAGTTATTTCTGTTTACTATGTTCTCTTTTAATTTCCTTGACAATATAACATAGGTAATCCCCCTGAGTCTTAGCTGTGAAGGAAAGTTGAATGAAAATAAGACCTCATTTTTTTTGAAATGGGTGTTTACTTTTGTGAGTAGGTAATGCCTAATTGTGCTGTCCATTACTACTGTTTTCATTATTGATTTGTTTTCCTTTTCTGTGTAACTATATTGTGTTTAAATGAGATTTTAAAATTTTATAGAATAAGTGGCTTCCTAAAACCATAAGAAACATGAAGTTGCTGCTCATCTTTTTTCTTAAAATCCAATTTATAAATGAATATGTAGTTACTTGGAAAAAAGTCAGATTAGTCATAATTCAGATACAAAAATGTGATTCATTTCCCATTTATCATTTCTTTGTGTTACCTGGGGAAAAAAAAAAGGAGTAAGGATGAGCAAGATTCAAAATAACACAAGTATGCAATTATTGGAGGGTGGGGAGGAATGTGCCCTATTTTCATAGAAAGAGAAAAAGCAACTAATCATTTTACTGTAAGATTAATGTTCATGACAAAGGCACATTCGTAATGTGAAATCAGGGCTTGGCCAGCAGATTATAGAAAGATATAGCCACGTTGAATTTTAAAAAGAAAATAAAGCTTAGTGTCATTGGGGCAAACAGGGACTGCACTATTATATTACTCTGAATTTTCTCCTTACCTGTATTCATTATTAAATTTAAACCTAGATAACTATTATCCTTATCCTATGAAATGAACAGTGTTTGGCTAGAGAAGTTGTGAAGATTTGGAAGGATAGGGACTTTGTAGCTCAGCAGTTTTCAAACTATATAGCACAAATGAAAAAGGAAATACGTCTTTGAATATATCTTGTGTGTCATTATGTGTCTCAGCTGCTTAAGCGACCCCCACAAACATTCTAACTGGGATGTCTCAGCAGCTTTTAGAAAAAGTTTAAGATATATATGTGTGTGTGTGTGTGTGTGTGTGTATGTAAACACGGGGAAACTTAAAAATTTTTGTGAAAAAATAAAACTAAAAGATAAAAATGAACTATATAAACGTTATTTCTCAACATAAGCTCCACCAAGGTCAAGACACTTTTGTGAGTGAAGATACCAGCCATTTAGTCCACCCCAAAAGAACTGAGGGTCCTGGGAATTTAACCATGTCAATATAGTATTTTTGACATTATTAACCGAAGAAAAATGGATGCCCTTTAAAAATTTGTTTAAGATTAAGAAACAAAAAGATGTCAGAAAGAGCCAAATCAGGACTGAAAGTTTGACGCTGATTGATTTTCCATTCAGCCCTTGTTTGATGACAGGAATGAGCAGGCGCATGGTCCTGGTGGAGAAGGACCCTCTGGGAAACATTTCCAGGAATTTTTCTGCTAAAGCTTTAACTAACTCTCTCAAAACACTCTCATAATAATCAGGTGTTATCATACTTTGGCCCTCCAGAAAGTCAACAAGCAAAATGCCTTGAACATCCCCCAAAACTGTTGCCATGACCTTTGCTCCTGACCAGTCTGTTTTTGCTTTGACTGGAGACTTCCACCTCTTGGCAGCCTCTGCTTTGACTGTGCTTTGTCTTTAGAATCATACTGGTAAAGCCATGTTGCATCTCTTGCTACAGTTCTTCGAAGAAATGCTTCAGGGTCTTGATTCTGCTTGTTTAAAATTTCCATTGCATCTGCAGCTGATATGTGTGAAAGAATTTTGGCACTTATTGAGTGGAAACTTTGCTCAACTTTAATTTTTCATTCAGAATTGTGTGAGCTGAACCGAGATGTCTATGTGTTAGCTGTTGTTCACGCAGTTGTCATATCTTTTCAATTAGGGTACGAACAAAATGAAATTTTTACTCTCAAATTGATGCGAATGGTTTGCCGCTGAAAATTTAATCTTCAACATCAACTTGTCAATTCTTAAAAGGAGTTAAACATTTGTAAATGGCTGATTCCTTTGGGACATTGTGCCCATAAACTTTTACTAAAACATCAATGATTTCACCATTCTTCCACCTAAGCTTCACCATGCGTTTGGTGTTTGTCTTTGCTTCAATTTAACAGAATTTATGTTGCTCTGATAGGGGCTCTTTTCAAACTGGTGCCTTATCCTTCTTAGTGCCTCAAATTAGAACCTATGTGACATGTTATAACAACATAGTATGAGTTTATGTTGGTGTAAAAAATTTTGAAATCCAGGCATAATTTTTCCATAATATGCATTTTACATGAACTTTTTCAAGACCCTTAGTGTGTATTTGTGTGTTTGTGTGTGGGTGTGTTTATTTATTTATTTATTTATTTAGAGACAGAGTCTCACTCTGTTGCCCGGGCTAGAGTGCCATGGCGTCAGCCTAGCTCACAGCAACCTCAAACTCCTGGGCTCGAGCAATCCTTCTGCCTCAGCCTCCCAAGTAGCTGGGACTACAGGCATGTGCCACCATGCCCGGCTACTTTTTTGTATATATTTTTAGTTGGCCAATTAATTTCTTTCTATTTATAGTAGAGACAGGGTCTCGACCTTGCTCAGGCTGGTTTCGAACCCCTGACCTTGAGCGATCTGCCCGCCTTGGCCTGCCAGAGAGCTAGGATTACAGGCGTGAGCCACCGCGACCGGCTGGTGTGTTTGTTTTAATGATGATGGGGATGGATGTGCAGGTGTAGAGGAGAAGCTGAGTAAATGTGTGTGTATGTATGAAACCATTTTAATAATATAATAGCGTATAATATATAATAAAATTATGTAAATATAGTATGCTATAATAATATATATATAATTGAGGCTTTGAAGATATTTCAAAATTAAAAGTTAAGGAATGGCTCTCAAAAAGAGCAGAATCTTTTTCCTTTTCTTTTTTTAAAAATTTATTTTAATAGATTTAGGAAGTAGACTTTTTTCTGTTACATAGATGAATTTTATAGTGGTGAACTCAGGGCTTTTAGTGTACTCCTCATTCATATAGTATACACTATATATGATAGGTCAATTTTTATCCCTCACCCTCTCCCACACTAACCCCTTCTGAGTATCCAGTTCTATTATATCACTCTGCATGACTATGCATACTCATCACTTAGCTCCCATTTGTAAGTGAGAACATATGGCATTTTGTTTTCCATTCCTTACTTACTTTCACTTAGAATAATGGCCTCAAGTTCTTCCCAAATGCTACAAAAGACATTATTTCATTGTGTTTTATGGCTGAGTAGTATTCCATGGTATAGATTTGTATATACTACATTTTCTTTATCCACTAATCAGTTGATGGACACTTCAGTTGATTGCATATCTTTACAATTGTGAATTGTGCTGCGGTAAACACACAAGTTCACCTGTCTTTTTGATATAATGACTTCTTTTCCTTTGGGTAGATACCCAGTAGTGGGATTGTTGGGTCAGATGGTATGTCTAATTTTAGTTCTTTGAGAAGTTTCCATAGAGGTCATACTGACTTATGTCCTCACCTGCAGTGTATAAACATTGCCTTTTCACTGCATCTGTGCCAACATCTATTGTTTTTTGACTTTTTAATGATAGCTGTTCTGATAGGGTAAGGTGGTATCTCATTGTTGTTATAATTTGCATTTCCCTGATGGTTAGTGATGTTGAACATTTTTTCATGTTTGTTGGCCAGTTTTATATCTTCTTTTGAAAAACGCCTCTTTATGTCTTCTGCCTACTTTTTGATAGTGGTGCTAGGCTTTTTTCTTGCTGTTTTATTTGAGTTCCTTGTAGATTCTGGATATTAGTCCTTTGTCAGATGTATAGTTTGTGAATATTTCCTCCCATTCAGTAGGTTGTCTATTTACTCTGTTGATTATTTCCTTTGCTGTGCAGAAGCTTTTATAGTTTAATTAAGTCTCATTTGTTTATTTTTGTTTGTATTGTATTTGCTTTTGACACCTTAGTTATAAATTCTTTGCTTAGGCCAATGTACTGAGGAGTTTTTCTTATATTTTCTTCTAGAATTTATATAGTTTCAGGTCTTACATTTAAGTCTTTAATCCATCTTGATTTAGTTTTTATTTATGATGAGAAACAGGGATTCAGTTTCATTCTTCTGCATGTGGCTATCCAATATTCCTAGCACCATTTATTGAATAGTATGTCCTTTCTTCAGTGTATGTTTTTGTTTGTTTTGTTGAAGATCAGTTGGTTGTAGGTATATGGTTTTATTTCTGGATTCTCTATTCTGTTTCATTGACTTATATGTCTACTTTTACACCAGTACCATGCTTTTTCGTTGTTATGACATTGTATTAATAGTATAATTTGAAGTCGAGTAATATGATGCCACCAGATTCCTTTTGCTTAGGATTGCTTTGGCTGTTCGAGCACTTTTTTGATTCCATATGAAATTTATGATTGTTTTTCTAAGTTTTTGTTCTTTTAACCTTTTTTTTAAACAAATACTCCCTGAATCAAATAATTGTTACAAAAAATGATATAGTGCCTTATGTTTCTTAAAGATATAAAAAATAGTGCCTTATTTATGTTTCCCTTTGCATTTGAAAGATCAAAGAAAATTGTTTTTAAAAAGGATTCAAGTTGGTGCTATTCTGTACCTTTCATGTAAGTTTATAAAATAAAACAAATAATGTTATACTAACCTAGTATGTGAGGGTACACAAAAGATTCAGAATTCAGGAAGGCAATACATTCTTCATCAAATATGTACTGAGCATCTACTCTAAGACAAGGATGTGCTTGAGATAGAGCTGTGAAGAAGACGGACAAGAACCTGATATCTTAAAGTCCTCAAGGCCCACAATCTGTCCACTGGTCAAGAAGGAGTCAAAGCAATGGAGATTAGAAACCTGGATGAAGACACTGGTTGTAACAAGTCAGTAAATCCAAAGCTGAAGAGGTGGTATCCAGAAATCAAATTTGGGGTAATGAAACCTCTGACTTATTATAGATAATGGTCTATAATAAGACCATTCCTGAGTCATTGTCTATTCTGAGGCTCATAGGTAGAGTTGAATGGGAATGTCTGAATCAAACAATAGATAAGTTATTAGACAAATGGGCTCTATTTAGCAATATAAATCAGGAATGATTATTTGTGGACCTAGGTCCCAAAATTATAATTTTATTTACTGTTACGGTAGGTATAATGTGTCAACTTGGCTAGGCTACAGTGTGCATATATTGGTCAAGACAAGTCTAAATCTTAACATTATTTTTTAGATAGAATTAACATTTAAATCTATAATTTCTCCCTAATGGGGATGGGACTAACCCAATCAGTTTATGGCCTTAAGGACAAAGACAGGTTTCCCAAAGAAGGAATTTGCCTTAAGACTGCAACAACGAAACCCTGCCTAAGTTTCCACACTGCTGCCCTGGAGAATTCATAGTTAAGACTACAACATGAACTCTCAACCTGAGTTTCTAGCCTTTTAGCCTGCCGTACATATTACAGACTTCCCAGCCCCCATAATTGCTCTATTATATATGTATGGAGAGGGAGAGAGAGAATCTCTTACTGGTTCAGTTTCTCTAAAGTTCCAGACTAATTCAGTTGCATACTTTGCTGTATCTGTGCAAGTTCCCCTTGAAAGTCACTATTCCAGTGTCCATGTTCTGTTTTCCTGTGCCTTGCAGCCAGGTGAGATGTCATGATGGTACTCTTCTTTGTAATGGACCTTTGAATGGATCTTTCACTATCTTCCCCTACCCATGGGTCTTGATTAAGCTGATTCTCTTGCACAGGATTTTGAGCCTACAAAAATGTATCCCCAGTTGCTTTTAAACTACTTTTTGATAACTTGCAGAATCATTTCTAAGAGATATATCAAGTAGTGTTGTATAGGTTTCTATTCCTACCCCCAGTGGCTGCCCTCCAGCAACTTCTGCTATCACTTTTGTACAAAAAACTTTTGTGAGTCACAAGAGCTCAACAAAAGCTCCTTCAGTTCAAAAATCTTAAAAGGTAAAACCATTTGCTCTGAAAAATACTGAGCATTTAAGCTTACTAACAAAGTTGAGGAACAGACTGCTGCTACCTTTTGCTACTTTTAAAAGTCCCTGTGTTGTCAAAATGATAGTAACACTGGACTAGCAGGCTAAGGAGAAAGAGAGAGAGAGATAGAGAGAAAGAAATGTGTATACAGAGAAAGAGTTTAAAATGGTCCTAAACTTATAATATCTATTTGTCTATTTTACAATGGAAATGCTGTTTCAGGTTACTATGTCCTTTTGTCAGTAATCGTTTCCTTCTCCTAAGGTTTTATAGTAAGCAGAGAAATGTCTAGAGTATTTACATATTAATATATTTTGATATTTAAGTGATATGTTCCTTGATGTTTGGATAATATGCTAAACATTTTTCATACTAAGGAAATAGAAACTGGTTCCATAATATGGTTTATTTTCTCAAGTCAGGGTAGTCTTTCTGGATTTCAATCTTCAATTCTTGACAAAGTACATTTTTACATGAAATACCATTGTTCAAACTCATCTCCATTCTTTGCTGAAAGAAAGTAGAAAGAGAAAATATGCTGCTGAGTTAACAGTTGTCAGCAATTATTAAGTTTTGTTTAAAAAATAATTATATGTTTTCTAAGAAATAATTTATACTCGAGGTTCTCAAATTTTTGCCTTTAATATTAGTTCTAAAACTGTAAGAAAAAATAAAGTCTTATGATATTATATAGTAGATTTATTTTACAATTAGGTGGTTCTGACCCAAATTCCCTTTTACATGTTACTATGCTGATACATATTCAACAGATACATCTCATCTTTTAGCCATATTGAACTTCTCACTAGCGATTATTACATCTTTGATTTTCTCTCTTCCTAAAAAGTCTGAAGAGGTTCTATCTAATATATTATAGCCACTTTTTAAGATTCAGTTGCAATGATGTTGATATAATATGATGTAATGATGTAATATGTAGGTTTATCTTACATACCTACATAAAATCCATTTAGTTAACTTTGGTGTTGCAATAGAATATGCATTTATTAAAAGATCTCCCATTTCATATGAGATTTTGCTTCAAAACATCTTCTTCCATTACTATAAACCCCTTGAGGGAGGAAACAAGTCCACTCATTACTTATGTATGAAATCAATATATTGATTCTTATAGCATAGGAAAAGGTTATCTTATAGAAAATATACACAGTGAAATATCAGTGATAATATTAAGAAAAAAAATTTACACATACCAGTCTTTTATAGACTAAAGTTTGGGGCATATTATTTCTTTCTAATGGCAGTTTTACTGATGTTCTAGTCTAAACACGTATATTTTATTTCCTCACAAAAATTCCAAAGTACTTTTATCATATGGCATAAGTAGAGCATAGTAATTTAAAGAAGGAATTAGCTCTGAATTTTATACAGTCTCCAGAGAAGTGATTAATCTGAATTTACTATCAGGATCACCTGTGAAGTTTTATAAAACCTGTATTTTCCACACTACTATCCCTGAATAAATTTTATTCATTGGAAACTTACATCAGAGAAAGGTTCAAATGTGAGGAAAAGCTTTAACCATAATTAAAATTAAGAAAAATGTTAAAAAGTAGCTAATGGGACAGCTAATCGGTCACCTAATGGGACAATATCTCATTTTGAGTGAGATGGTGTAATTTAACTATTCATTTACTTATATACTTGTATTGAATGCCTATTATATATCAAGCAGTGTTCTAGGCTTTTGGGATATATCAGTAAATTAAACTGATTCCTGTCTTTATGGAAGTTATATTCCAGGGGAAAGAAATAGATGAAAAATAATGAAAATAACAAAGAGGTCAATTGTGAAGAGAGATGTGGGAAAAGGGTGAGAAAACACAAAAACAAAAACCAACAAAGAAATCTGGGTGATATGCTGAGAAGCGAATTTCAAATTTAATTTGAATACAGTGCTAAAAGTTAGCATCCTTGCTAGGGTGACCTTTGAGTAAGGCCTTTTGTAGGTAAGAGTTTTGGTCAGCTGGCTAATTGGAGCGAGTGAATTCCAGGCAGAGGAATATCTAATTTAAAAGTCTAAATCAAGGATATGCCTGCTGTGATGAAGAGTAGGCAAGGACAGTGGTGTAGCTGGAGTGGAATGAGCAAAGTGGATGGGGAGAGTGGTGGGAAAGGAGGGCAAAGCTATAATGTGGAAACTAATTATGTTGGCCTTACAGACACTTGTAGCAACTTCGCTTTCTTTTGCAAAACTTCTGTCATATCTTTTGTCCACACTTAATGGAGATTTTTTGTTTTTACCTTACTGATATGTTTGAGTTCTTTGTAGATTCTGTATAGGGATTGCAAATTAGTACAACCTCTATAGAAAATAGTATGGAGGTTCCTCAAAGAAATAAATGTAGACTTACCATGTGATCCAGCAATTCTACTTCTTGATATCTAACCAAAGGAAAATAAGTCATTTTATAAAACAGACACCTGCACTAGAATATTTATTGCAGTAAAATTTACAATTGCAATGACATGGAATCAACCTAAGTGTCCATCAGTTCATGAGTGTATAAAGAAATGTGATACACACACACACACACACACACACACACCGAGCGTTACTCAGCCACGAAAAGGAATGAAATAATGTCTCTTGCAGCAACTTGGATGGAATTGGAGATCATGATCTTAAGCGAAGAATCTCAGCAATAGAAAAGCAAACACCACATGTATTCACTAATACTTGGGAGCTAAACGATGGACACACATGGGCACAAAGAAAAGTAAAGGACATTGGAAACCAAGAAAGAGAGAGGCTGGGGATGGGGGGAGGGGAAAAGCTTACCTATCAGATACAATGAACACTATTCTGGTGATGGGCACACTAATAGTCCTGACTTAAACACTTATACAAGGTATAATGAAACAAAAACTAAAACATTGAAATAAAAAAGAAGCTATTGAAATAAACTTGATAAGTATTGCTGGATTAAAGCACTGTGGTAGCAATGAAGAAGTGCATTTATTTTGAAATTAGAACCAGAGTTATTTACCAACAAATTAAATGCAGCGTATGAGAGAAAGGAAAGCCAATCATGATTTTAAGGACTCTGGCCTCATAAGTTGAGAAAATGGCATACCTATCAACTGAGATGACAGTGGCTATAAGTGGAAGGTCAGTATTGAACACAGAATAATGATAAGACTTTAATAGATATTCTATATCTAGTCAAATTAGTATTTTTTAAAAAGTTACATATTTGGAATTTATATCACAGTGGAGATTATAAAGAGCTGTTTATTAAGAATATTATTTTATCAAATTTCATATTATAACATGTTACTTAAATTGGAAAAGGTAAATCAAAGAGTGACTGCAGGTCTTCAAAACATGAAAAAATTACTTCCTTGAGAAGGGTAGTAGATACTCTGCTACCCTTTTCATGAGCTGTCTTTACCCTTCAGTGAATGAAAGTATTGTCTGTTGAGGCCCACAGCTGTGCCTCTCATTGTGACTTGCCCTCTACCACAAGGAACTGCTCCACCAATTATGCCCCTTCCAAGGAATGTCTCACAGATGGGATCAGGCTACTCAAAGGAAACAAAGTCCCAGCATCCTCGATTCAATTTGGGATAACTTTGAAGGGCCATCTCAGCTCCAGAACTTCTCGCAGGGTCAGCTAATGCATCAGTTGCAACTGCATTGTGGGTCAGCTTCTCCTTCTGCTCCGTCCTGTCATTATTATCTCTAGGTGTATCTACTAAGTATTCTCCCCAATAAGGCCCCTACATACAATTATTTGTTTTAGAGTCTGTTTCCAAAGGGCCCCCAAGTAAATAAAATTTGTTGCCAGAAAGGTTCTAGGAAAGTTTCTAAACAGGGAAGTTGGGAATAGGCCATTTCCTGGCTGGCTAGCAAGAAGAATACTATTGCTGATGACAAGTGAAGTGTGGGTAGCCCTCAGCCACCTTGATATGGCAATACAGCTGTTAAAACATTATTTTTTGGTAACCTGGATTGGATATCAATGCAATGGGGTCACATTGGATAAATGCAATATCTCTGGTGCTGGAGAGGGACGAGGGAAATGGTAACTACAATGGTAGTTGTTGCTGAGTGCCATTTGATAAAGACATGATAGCAGGGGTAGGTGAATTTATAACAATTCCAAGGCAAAATAGGAAATTCTGCGGGCCTTCTGGAAATAGTTGAAGAAACTCTAATTTCCTGAAGCTGGAAGGCAGACAGAATAAACCACCAAGCATTTGACTCAAACATAAGACTTCGAACATTATAATTAAATATAATACATCCTTTGACCATTTCTTCTTCAATTCCAATTCCAATTCTTTCTCTCCAGGTAAAATATCTCTTATCAGTGTAGTAAGAATCTTTTCAAATTTTTGACCCCTGATGTAAAAAACAGTCCTTTTTTTATTGTACTATAAGTTTTTTTCTTTATGGAAGTGGCATCATACATAGTCTTAATGGAAATATGCAATGTTATCATTTGTGTGTATTTACCTACATGTTACCTGGAAGGAGATTTTGGGTGCAGCTGAGCACCCTAGTGACTGTGTGGGTGCAGCTGAGCACCCTGGTGACTGTGTACCAACGGGAAGTGTGAAAGGTGCAGTGTGAGCATACAGGAAACCGCACCCGCAGACTGTCTTTCACCTTTGCAGCTTACAGAAGGACTTGCTTACAGAAGGACTTTGCTTTCTATTTGGGGAAGGGGGGCTACTTCAGTACTTGGGGCTTGGGGAGGGCTTGGGGCTTAGGGAGGGCTTGGGGGTATATAAGCCCGAGGTTGCCTAGCCTCAGGGCCCTCGCACATCTTCGGTCCACCATCACCCAGACTCCAGAGTGTGGATCCACAATAAAGCTGTGCATCTTGACCCAGAGCTGTGCGTGTGTGCCGAGTCTTCTTGCCCTGGGGTAGGCAACGCAAGTTGGACCTACCATTACCTAATTGCATTATTTCTTCAATCTCCTTTTCCCTTTCTATTTTGGTTCACATAGAACTGCCACATTTTTAACTGCTTATTCATTTATTCCCTTTGTAAAGTTTTAGATACCTTCTAACTTTTCACGTTTAAAAATATATGTCAGTAAGCAACTATATGTATGTGATCAGTATGCATAAATATTTCTTCTCAGAAGGATGCTAGAAAATAGAATTGCTGAATCATTAGGTGTGCACTTGGAAATTTTTAACAGATATTGTAGTAGGTAGAATGATGACCACCAAAGATATCAGGTCCTGATCCTTGGAACCTATACATATCATCTTATATGGCAAAAAGGTTTTTGCAGATGTCATTAAATAAAAGACCTTGAGATAGGAAATTATCCAGGGTTTTCTGGGTGAGTCCTAAATGTAATCACACATATCATTACAAGTGGGAGCCAGAGAAAAATTATACAACAAGCACACGGAAAATGTGAAGATGAAGCAGAAATTTGAAGATTTCAACAATGCAGCCCCAAGCCAAAGAATGCCACTGGCATCTGTGAGAAGCTGAAAAAAGTTAAGAAATGAATTCTCTCCTAGAGTCTCCAGAGGATATTTGTTCTTCTAATATTATGGTTTGGCCCATTGATATTAATTTTTGACTTCTGTCACCCAAAAATGTGAGATAATAAATTTCTGTAGTCTTAAGGCACCAGGTTGGTGGTAATTTATTTAGTCAAAGAAAAATAATACAGACGTTAATAAATTGAACTCTAAATTTATTATTAAAATTCTAACTTTCAATACAATGTATGGAGGGCCACATTGCACACTGCAGTCAACATTTGACATCATCAACTTTCTTTTTTTTAATATTAGCCACTCTGATTGACAGAAAGGTCCAATTCAGTTTTGTTATAATTGTTCTCTGTTTATTAATATTTAGGTAGAGTATATTTTCATACAGTTATTGCCCTTTTGCATTTACAATCATGACATAAGCTTTTCAAGTGCTTTCCTACTTTTTTATTTATAAGAATTATCTATGTATTCTACCTGCTGTATAATGCAAATATTTTCTCTAACATTGAGTTGTAAATAAGAGTTAAGTTTTGATTCAGTAAACCATTTGTCTTTTTCCTTCTAGCTTTTGAATTTACTGTTTTGTTTTGTTTTAGATGGCCTTCTCCCTCAATAACATATTTTTCTACATTTATTTTTAATGCTTTCAATTTTTTTAATTTTTAGAGTCTAGAAACCTTTTTAAAAATGATATGAGATACTGATATGACTGTATTTACCTTGAAAGATAGTCAATTATCTTTTAAATGATAACTAACTTTATCATATAATATTAGATTTTCATTTCAGCTTCATTGATCTGTATGCTTAATCCATGACCAGAATCACATTATATAATTTTATATAGATGTATAATATTTTATGTATGGTACAGCAAAACCCATGGAGATTTTAAAATTTTATGAGAAGCTCAGGAGTACTAGAGAAAATCATTCTCTAGTATGACTGAAGTCATACTAGACTGGGGATATGACTGAAGTTACATTTAATTTAAGTGTTAGCTAGACAAAAATGAAATCCTCTATTTAGCTTATAACTGACTAAATTAAAATATTTAATGTATGTTCTTAATGATTTTATCATTTTGACTAATAGTTCAAAAACTGAGAAAATAAATAATTTCATAAACTTATTCATATTTTAATATAAATGAACATTAATTGCATTATGACTTTGTATATTTAATTGACTCTAATCCACTATGAATTTTAATGGCAAAACATATATTGCATACAACTAGACAACAACAAAAAAATCCTTCCAACTTCACTACAGAACAATCTCTTCTATCACAAACAATTTTATTTTATTTTCTGGAAAAGCCACTTTCAACTTAATTACATTATTTATTTATTATATATGTAACTCTTACATATACTTTAAAATGCAATGTAAAAGCAAACTAAATTGATTAATATTTTCCTGAAAGTCTTTCATTTTCAAAGTGTAGATTTCTGAATACCTATTTAACTCATGAGCTTCATGACCATGTTTTTCCACACAGTGTCATCCTGAATGTTATCAAGATCATTGTGATACAGCATTTTGTAGAAGCATCCATAAAGTTCTGAAAGTCATTGGCTTATGTTCTCAAGCTAGCTTTGCCTTTAGGTAGATTTAGTTTTCTTTTGTCTGTGATGCTAACATTTTGCTAAACATGTTTGATTCAGTACTTCCCCACAACCATTGGTGCCTACGGGTTAACACAACTCCACTATTATTAATAACTCCTAAGATTCTTTTTCTAGACCTTTAAGACCTAATTTGAATATTAGGGTACAGATGGTTTTGATGATCATATGTTCACAAACACAATTCTATCTTGATCACTGTATAATGCCATAAATTATAAGATGTATCCCAATTACAAATACATTAAAATGTGAAAATTGTACATCTTAAAATCAATGAAATATGGAATTTATTTGATTGAATAAATTTATTAGTGTATCCTGCACTCTAAAATATCACACTGACAATGGACATTCCTCATAAACATTTTAAGGGGGAGCAGAACAGCAGTTGAAATTATTTATAACTATTCAGTGTGAATTCAAAGTGATTCAGGAATAGAAACAATGAGATGGAAATAAAAGAAATATGCCGTAGCAAAGTTAATTCATCAATAGGGGCAGAAAAATTTAGTATTTTCATGCTGCAAAAACATGCATCAATAATATGTAGAACTTAGTAACTCCCCAAATGAGCGAAAATACATAAGTCTATGAATAAGGACTTGCCCATAAGTGAGTCTGTTTTCCTCTGATTATTGTTTATTTTCTCCCTGAAAATGAGTTGCTTCTTTTTTGGATAACAGACTGGCTTCTTCAGCACAGGTGGAGGGAAGAAAACTTACCTGCTAATAATTCTGGGCTCATTTCATTTATTTGCAAGGTATTTGCTTCACCAGCTTTACCACTTCCATTAAACGTTAGAAGTTTCTCTCTGTGGAATGATGTTAAGGAATTTGAACCACAATATTTTCCTAACTTTGAGCCATATAACCCTTGTTGTACAATATATTATGTTACTCTAAGAACAACAAATGTTGTGGTCAAATAAGTTAGGAAACTTTGCATCTTAAATCTCTCTTTGGAGATTTAAAGAGAACATTAAATACACAGATAACTCTCACTGTAGAGGAGAAACTTGTTTAAGATTGTTCAATTCTTATCCAAAATGACATTTCTGCAAAAGAAGGTTTATTTCTTTGCTCAACAACTTACCGTTTTCCCTTGATTCTGGTTTGGTTCTTGCTTCTCTGGAAAAAAGAGATTATTGTTTTCTAATTTATGTTGTACTCAGAAAAATAGAAAAAGAAAAACTAAAGACAGAATTCTTTAAATGAGAGAGGAAAGTTAATTGTCTGATTTTGCTCATACAGGTACCACTATCTTGTCTCTAACTGTTAGAACCAAGTAATATCTGCCTAAGAGGGAATTATATAATAGTAGCTGGAGGTGCTGTTTAACTCAGGACTTTATGAAACAAAAAATGCCTGCAGAGAATGACTCAACTTACATAGTTAAAGAAAAGAAAATAGAACGGTACACTATACTATATATCTTCTAGGTCTCTCTAGCCCATGACTATAAAATAACTTTCCATTCTTTTTTAACACAATTATATGGGCATAGCTCTCCACTGGTTTAATTATTGTTAATTCAATACCCTTTATTATATCCTCTCTTATTCTTGGAAACACCCAAAGGGTGCTTCACCATATGCCTGCAGATGGTATGTAAGCTTTGTGAGTTCCCACAGGACATCCATGCTGTTGTTTTTCTCTTGATCTTTCCTCAATTTGTGAGTGACCTCTAGCAAGGAAGCGAACAGCAGAGCCAGAGTTCTCCCTGTTATTATGGAAACATAGCCTATGACACTGACCAAAGTGGCCTTAACATTCCCGTCAGCATGATTAAACTTTAGACAGCCTTCTGGCCTTCCTCTTGACATTAAGCCCTGACCTGACCTTCAAGTTTTTTACATCATTTACTTTACAAAACTTGTAAGTTCTTTTTCTGTACCTTTTATATGTAAATCTTTTTTGTTTGTTTGGATTTTTTTTAGAGACAGTGGTCTGACTATATTGCCCAGGCTGGTCTTGAACTTACGGGCTCAAGAGATGCTCTCACCTCAGCCTCCCAGGTAGCTGCAACTACAGGTGCATGCTACCACACTCAGCCAAGATATAAATCTTTTTTAAAAGCCTGTTTCCGGTTTTATAGCCCAGGGAGGTCTTTTTCAAGGACTTGGGAGACATCTTTGCAATGTAAGTATTAAGTGAAATAGCACCCCTATCTTGCAGTCTACATGAGGAGATAGGAGCCTCACTTCTGTAGGTGCCTTACTCCAAGTTGTGAAAGTACTTCTTGTTACAAACGTATGAAAAATGTTATTTTTCTTTTCAGTAATATCAATTACCAAACACAGATGGCTGTGTTCTCTCTCAATCCAGCACTTAAAAATTCCCTCAATCTTTGCTCCAGCAGAGTTGAGTTCAGACTGAGTTCCAGTCTCTCTCCTCTATTGCAATAGCTTTGAATAAATGTTTCCTCAACTTTTTAACTTTGTCTAGTGCAACTTTTGTTTTTACAACTATCTCTAGAGCCATCCAAGTATTTACATTATTCATGTCCCAAAGATCCCATGCAAAGGTAAGATAACTTCCTTCTAACTATCCCCTGACTCACTCAACCAGGCCCTGAAGTATCTCTGCTTGGGCCATAGCCTTACACAAACTTCTCCAGGATAGTTTCATCAGATTCTGACACTACCATTTCCTTAAAATTTCACTAAGTTGTTGTCAAAACATGAGTTCTTTCTTCCAGTTATTTCTTCTGTTATTCATATTTTCAACTATAGGAGCTGAGATAAGAGCTAAGGAACTTTAAAGGGAATAGATACTATGTAGTGCTATTATTTTTCACTTTCCTTTGAAACTTCCCACTTTTATATGAAAATACGGCTGCAGCTGACTCAAGAAGGTGTATTGCCATTATAAATAACATATCTGAGCTCCAACTTAATTAGCAAAATGTCCTATACCTATTTTTATATGGTAAGTTACATAGCCAATAAAGTATTATCTGGTTGTTTTTTAATAAATATTTATTAGAGCTCATGTATCTGTACTTTCTGCTTTAGAAAGGAGATGTTCTGTATTTTAAAGTCAAACATGGAAATCTAAACACATTCATTTTTGATAAAATCAAGAGCTTATTGTTTTGGGACTTTTTAATAAAGGCCATTCTCACTGGAGATAAGTGATATCTCATTATGGTTTTGATTTGAATTTCCCTGATGATTAGAGATGTTGAGCATTTTTTCATATGTTTGTTGGCCATTATTCTGTCTTCTTTTGGGAAGTTTCTGTTAAGGTCCTTTGCCCACTTTTTGATAGGGTTGTTTGATTTTTCCTTGCTGATTTTCCTTAATTCTAAATAGATTCTAGTTTTCAGCCCTTTACCGGATGTGTAGCTTGCGAACATTTTCTCCCATTCTGAAGGTTGTCTATTTGTCCTCGTGATAGGTTCTTTGGCTGTGCAGAAGCATATTTTAATTTGATCAGGTCCCATTTATTTATTTTTGTTGTTGCTGTGATTGCCTTTGGGGTCTTCTTCATAAATTCTTTGCCTAGGCCAATGTCTAGAATAGTATTTCCAATGTTTTCCTCTAGAATTCTAACAGTTTCACACCTCAGGTTTAAGTCTGTTGACTTAAGCATGAGTTGATTTTTGTGAGAGGTGAAAGGTGTGGATCCCGTTTCAGTCTTCTACATGTGGCTATCCAGTTTTCCCAGCACCATTTATTGAATAAGGATTCTTTTCCCCAGTTTACGTTTTTATCTGCTTTGTCAAAGATTAGATGGCTATATGAGGATGGTTTTATAATCTGGGTTTTCTGTTCTGTTCCACTGGTCATTGTCTCTGTTCTTGTGTTATTGCCAAGCTGCTTTAATTACTATAGTCTTGCAGTATAGTTTGAACTCTGGTGAATTGATAACTCTCATTTTGTTTTTATTGCCTGGACCTCTATGAAAAGCACTTTAAGATACCTTAAAGTGATATAAGTAGATCTACCATTTGATCCAGCAGTCCCATTTCTGGGCATCTACACAAAAGAACAAAAGATACTCTATAAAAAAGACACATGCACTTGAATGTTTATAGCAGCAAAATTCACAATTGCAAAGATGTGGAAACAACCCAAGTGCTCATCAATACATGAGTGGATTAAGAAAATGTGGTATATGTATACCATGGAGTGCTATTCAGCTATAAGAAACAACAGTGATATTGCACCTCTTGTATTTTCCTGGATAGAGCTGGAACCCATTCTACTAAGTGAAGTATCCCAAGAATGGAAAAATAAGCACCACATGTGCTCACCATCAAATTGGTATTAACGGATCAACACCTAAGTGGACATATAGGAATAACATTTATCAGGCATCGGGCAAGTGTGAGGGGCGTGGAGGGGATGGTTATATACATACATAATGAGTGAGATACGCACAATCTGGGGGATGGGCACACTTGAAGCTCTGACTCCAGGGTGGAAGAGGGGGAAAGGCAACACATGTAACCTAAACATTTGTACCCCCATAATATGCTGAAATAAAAAAATAGCTTATTGCTCCGAAATTGAGATTTAACCTGCTGTCAGAATTCCTTAAGACAACTTCTTGCAGCTGAAAGTCCAATTCAATTCCAGAACAAACCCAATGATTCTAACAAATACAACCTCCACATTAGTAATACATAAACTTCTCTTCTTTATACCTTAATTTATAATCCTTTTTCAAGTCATGATTTTGAATTTTAGGAACAAAACCTACTGTATTGATGGTGCTTAAAAATTATAAATAGGCTTTTAAAAGTTTGTTTCTTATTACAAAAATTATAAATAATAACAATAACAAAAATTGGCTTGAAAATAAAAATGAGACAAGTACTATCATCTATTGAGAGGCAGGCTATTAATCAAGTCATTTTTTAAAATCCAAAAATGTAGTTGAGCTGTTTTTTGATTCCAAATATTCCAACCTTTATAGTTTAGAGCTCTTTATTTCTTTATATTTCATGAGCACTTATTCAAGAAACTGAAGATACTTCTACAGCACACTCATCCATTTGCAACTGTACCTATTTAATGAGAAATCAAATTTGCCACTAACATCAGAATACTTTAAGTCATGTAATTTATGCTCTAGTTGGAAATTTGGCATATATATGTATGTGTAGCATGTAAAACGTGTCTAATATATATAACTTGCGCATTGGACTGTAATTTTTATATGTGTTTTTCTCTATAACAGATACATTTGCTCTTTCTAATATCCCAAGCATATCCATTAAAATAGAAATGAGCTCTTTAGTCTGAATATTTTTTTATTCTACATCAGTTCTGTATCTCTGAATTATGATATAAAGTTTTCTTTCACAAAAATGAGTCTCATTCTAATGCACTTAACTGTTCTAGATCTAATACAACCTGCATCCTATTACTTTGCTGGATATGACCATGATAGGAACTAAGGAAGTTACAGAAGAAGCAATATTACAATTTAAGTTTAAAATGAAAAACATTTCCATGGAATGTTATACTAAAGTGACTGGATATTCAGGAAAAAGGATATTTATCCCACTTGAATTATTTTTCTCTAAATCCAATTTCACCTTTTGAAATTGTTGAAGTCAACCTTATAAGCACCAGAGAAACCAGACACGCACATCATTTTGAAAAAAAAAAAAAAAAACGAAAAGAAAAGAGAGTTCGAGTCAATGCTTGAACCACATTAACTTTTTCACTTATTATTTTAGCTTTGTCTCTGTTGTGTCTTTGAAAATTGTCACGTTCTAAGCCTCAAACACTTATAGGCTATAAGAGCAATTCTTGCTGTGACCTATTCCAGTTCATAGTTTCAATGAAGCTAATAAACTTTTTGCCAATAACCTCCAAGGTTGGTATAGATACAGTCAGAATAAAAGAATAACATTATTTCCTCTTTCCAATTGGAAAGAGCCCTAATTAAACAGTAAACAAAGATTTAGATTATTCATGGGGATGAATTTATACTATTTATATTAGAAACAATGTAGAATAAAAACAATAACAACAACAACTATGGATAATAATAAAACCAAAAGTAGAATTATTTTTGCCTCCTGGATTTCCCTTATACAACTGAGTGTCCTAACATGTCACTTCCACTCACTTAATGTTATTAAATTCAGCTTTATGTCCCACAGTAAGCACGTTACAGGCAGTATCTTCACAACATCTTATACCACTTTTTCCATTTTATAATTAGGAAAACTATACCTTAGGAATCACAGAATTTCTGACTCCAAAATCAGAAGCTTAAATCTTTGCCCTAGAAAAGCTCTCTAAATAGCAATATAAATTATTGAGTGGATATGATATGCTAGATAATAGACTTAGAAACACTAAGAGATGTGGACTGTTAAGTCAGGCCCACTAGAATTTATTTTCCTCACAAATTAAATGAGAATAATAGTTCTAGAGTTTATAATCACATGATTTTATAGGGACGGGAAATGATCTTATTTTACTCATGTATTTGCAAAGCTAAGTGTCTACATTGTGATATTTAATAGCAATTATAATAATAATAAAATGCAACCTGTACCCACCGCAGAAATATTAACTGATTAATAGATTACAAACATACATATAATGAGACAAATATAAACTGGTAAATGCCGATTTCTTCTATATAGAAGAAATTAGAATATATAGAATAATATAATTATTAACACTTTCAGACCTCTACAAAGCTCAGAACTATGACCTAAAATCACAACACTTGTAAAAGAAAAACTTCTAAACAGCAGCACTGTCCATGTCAGAGTCTGTGCATTTCAGACAAGGAGAGAGCTTGTAAGAATTACTCGAAAATGGTTTGTCTATCTTTCACAAAATTATAACAAATTTGATCAGTTTGTTTCCCAATTAAAAGAAAATTATACATGGGAAAATAATAAAGTACAGTATTGATAGTGCTAACATAAAATGAGAGCTGACAGCCATGAGGTACATAAAGTGTTCAAAGAATATACAAGAATTCCAGTAATCTGATATCATTTAATTTAAATTCAAATAAACTTATATAATTTATATACTTACATATCTTAATGTAATAATCTGCCCTGTCACAATTTTAAATAAATTATGACCATAATGGTGAATTCATATGATTGAATTATTCTTAATATACCACCTTTAAGTTTGAGGTGGCTGCCAACATAAAATATATTTTGATCAAAGTTCTGACTTTTAAGAATTTCTTAAAATAACCTGCATAAAATTGTTTATTCCTTAAGGAAATTGGATTTGTTAAAATGGAGCTTATGAAGAAAAAAATGAATTGATTTGGGTCATTTAGGTCATTTTCAAATAGGAAAAATATTATTCTTTAATTTTCAAATTCATAACATAGCCCTAGAAAAATGAGTCTATTTCTGAAAACAGTGGTGCAAAATTTAATGAACTATTGAAGTAGATGCACACTTTGAAATAAACCACCTTTTATCAAAAGTAAAAGGAGTAGAAAGCAATGACTAAAATATTTTTAATAGTAGAATTAATATATATTTTTCAATCTTGCACATTTGCATTAATTACACCAATTCTTTCATTAAATTCCTTCCTATTCATTTACTCTATAATAAATCTATTAAATAATTATTAGGTGCCAGAAACTTTTCTCAAATTTTTGATACATTGCTGAAATGTCAGGCCTCTACTCTACAAAGCTTACTTTGAATTATAATAAAGAAATATCTAAAAATAGAAACTGCTAATATGAAAATAAAGCAGCTGAGAAAATAAATAAAAGAGTGTATAAGAGGTTTTTCATATTTGTATGTAGGAAGGCCTTTTTGAGCCTGTGATGTTTCAACTGAAATGACAAAGAAACAACCAGGCTTGTAGAGGGTCAGTGGTAAAACATTCCAGGAAGCAGATAATTCCTTCTTTCCAAACTGAATGGCTTTCCTTCCCTTACTGCATTAGCTAGAAATTTGGGGGCAATGTTGAATAAAAGCAGGAAGAACAGACATCCTGGTCCTGTTCCTGCTCTTAGGGACAAAGTGTTCAATCTTTTACCATTATATATGAAATTAGCTATGTATTTTTGGTAGATATCCTAAATCAACATTTGTTAAGATTTTCTTTTCTTTTTTTTCTTTTTTTTGTTCAATTTTGTTTTGCATTCTTAGGATAAGCTCAAATCAGTCAAGATGTATTATTAGTGTTTTAATATATAAGTTGTTGAATTACATTTGCCTAAAACTCTATTGAGAATATTTGCATTTCTATTGGAGAAGAATAATGAATAGTTTTATTTTTTTGTAATATTTTTGTCTATTTTTGGTGTCAGTGTATGTTGGATTTATAGAATGATTTTAAAAGTATCTTTTCATGTTGAGTTTCTTTAATGTTTATGTGGAAATGGTATTATTTTCTTCTGTAAATGTTTGGTAGAATTCACCAGTGAAGCTCTGTGGGCCTGCAACTTTGTTGAGTGTCCTTTGGCAGCTTGTATTTTTCCATTGCATCAAAGTTTTTAGTTTTTTAGAATAAAATTATTCATAATATTTCATTATTTTCTTCGTTATATCTGTAGTTAGTATTTGTAGCAATGGCCCCTCTCTTATTTCTCGTATTAGTATTTTATTTCCTCTCCCTTTTTCTTATCAATCTTTGTTTAGAATTATTTCTCAAAAAAATACTTTTGGTTTTATTGGTCTGCTATTGCTTTTGTTTTTTATGTCCTTGATTTCTGTTCTGATCTTTATTGTTCCTCAACCACTGTTTACTTTGAGTTTAATTTTAGCCTTTCATTTTTAGTTTCCAAAGGTCGAATTTGAGGACGTTGACTTGAAACCTTGTTCTTTCCTAACATAGGCATTCAGTGCTACAAATTTCTCTACAAGAAAGTCTTCAAATGTATCTCACATATTGTAACAGGTTGTGAGTCAGTTCCTGAAATTGTTTAATTGTGCTTAATTTTTATTTAGCTCAAAACACTTTTAAATGCCCCTCTGTTTTTTTTTATGATTTATGGATTGTTTAGAAGTGTGTTATTTAGTTTTTTATTTAGTCATTTTCCAGATATCTTTATGCTATTAATTTTTAATTTACTATCATTATTCAGAGAACATACTTTGTAGGATTTGATTCCTTTTAAATCTGAGATTTGTTTTATGGGCCAGATTACGAGATATTTTAGTAAATGTTCTTTGCATACTTAAGAATGCTATTCTCCATTATTAGAACAGGGGAAAACACAGTATAAACATATTTACACAAAATAAATTTTCCTCAATCAGTAAAATGTTTCTAAGATAAAATGTGAAAAATCCTTGGAGTGGAGCTCACGCAGTTTTACTCCACTATTTACTTTTTGAGAAATTGAATCAATAAAAATAAATGACCTAAAAAGCTACAATAAAAAGAATTAATGGTTTGCACACAAAAAAACAAACCCTGAATATTCAATACTGTTATTATATCTTAGTTCTTTTATTTCCACAACACCTCAAGAGTTGACTACAGCTGAACTGTTTTAATTATAAAGAATAGTTTTAGCTTAACACTATGTGTTGAAATTAGAAATAAATATAATTTAATCAAATTCATGCAAATAAATTTTATATCTGAGTATAACAACTAATATTTTACTAAATTTGTCCACTAAAGTAGTGATCTGTTATGAAGACATAAGAAATGTTTACCATTATTAAAAACATATCTATTGCATATTTTTGCCAGAATTTGAGCAGTAATTTAATAAAGCACATTACATTCTACATTTGGAGACATCTTTTATTTCAAAATGATTATATCCAGTCTCTTACTGTATAAATAAATGAATGAATTTTTGGTTCTAAAGATTCAGAAGGTACTAATCAGCCCATTTATATTAGACTTCTTTATGAAAAATTATATTGAAAATGCCTTTAGTTCTCAAGTAAATGAGTTTGGCTATCACCCAGACTAATCACCTCGCAGACTCATTCTCCTATTTGCTTGGAAAATTTCAAGATGGCTGCTCCAAAAGTCTGTAAGAGGATCTTAAGAGGCCACTGAAATGTGAGGAATAGAATGTTGCTGGATATTTAAAAGTCAAAAGATCACTTTTTATAAAGGTATAAAAGGATCCTTGTCGTAATTAATCAAATAGTAGTTAAATGGTTTCTTTGGTCCTTGTTTCTTTGCTCTAAATACCTTGGACTAAATAGTGTCAAGAATATAGCACTGGTTGCCTCATCAACTTAAAACATTTTCACTCAGATCATTTCCCTGAGGTAAAATGTAATACGATAAGTGGGCCTATTATCAGACACTCATTACTGAAGTTATGGTAGTGAGAATAATGTTCCCGGAAAGATATTCACACCTTAATCCCTGGAACCTTTGAATGTGTTCCCTTGCACGGCAAACGGGGATTAATTTTGCAGATGGAATTAAATTTTCTAATCAACTGACCTTAAAATAGGGAGATTATCCTGGTTTATGCACTTTGGCCCAATGTACTGCAAGGGTCCTTAAAAGTAGAAGAGTGAGGTAAAAGAGGAAATCAAAGTGATATGATGCAAAAAGGACTCAACCTGCTCTAGCTGGCTTAGAAAATAGAGGAAGGGGCCATGAACCAAAGAGCGTAGATGGCCTCTAGAAGCTGGAATGGACAACAAGACACATTCTCTTCTAGAACTTCTACAAGAAACTCAGCCCTGCTGACACTTTGACTTAAGATCATTGAGAGCCATTTTGGATTTTTGAAATCTAAAATTATAAGGTAATAAATTCACATAGTATTGAGCCCCTAAGTTTGTCATATTTTTTTTGCAGCAGTAATAGAGAGTTGATGCAGATGCTACACATTAAATAACTTTAAAACTTCTGCAAGGTCTATAATACAGAAAAAAATGCCTAAAAGTAGGGGCTGCTTAGATGAGTTATCCTAATTCATTTCCCCATATAGCATGAGAAAGATTATTTTAAAAATCAGAACCACATATATACATACATATATATATTCTTCCAAAAATATCAACAAAATTATCTTAGGACAACTTTCCTGATTTGTTATCAATATTCCAATTTCAGCTCTTTGTTTCCTTTAGATCAAAAACATCAGCCCACTCAATTTCCACTTGACATATACTAAATTGACCTGTCTCTAATCATAATTTAGAAACTACTGAGAGATTTTAAAATGATGTCCCACATATGCCATTCCCATTCTTTGTTCTGCATATCAGCTGTGGATAGAATATCTGAGAGGGACTCAGTCTTGCAATTTGTTTGTAACACCCTTGGGCACATAATAAAATTTTAAGTATATATCCAAAAAGAACAAATTCATTTTTATTATTGTATTATTTTAGAGGGGCTAGGGGACAGGCAGTAAAATATAAAAATAGAACAAATCATTTGAAGCTAAAGCAATACTGGAGATCAAATGGAGATCAATTTGAAACAATGCTGTTAGAAGAAATAATAGAAGTCACTAAAGAAATATAAGTTTCCATATAGATATTTGCTGTAGAAACATGTTTTTAGCATTATTTGCTAAGACAGTTGTACTTTTTTAAGTCTTTGCTGAATTTGTCACCGGCTGTACTGGCCTGATATCCACAAAGCTGCAACCAGAAAGAAATCTGAAGGCATAAACCTTCTGTGGATAGTGCTAATGCACTTTGAAAACACAATGAATTCTCTATAGTTTTAATGTAGTTGGACTCTTTTTTCCATTTAAAAGATTAATAAAGATTTGAGAAAACCAGAAAATATTTTGAAAAATTTACCACACCATTTATCTGCTTTCATCCAGAACCTGTACAAAACTGAAATATTCTGCTTTGTATTTTTATGAGTGCACACTGTTATTTCTGTGATTTACATACTTATAATCTTGTAATGCTATGATTTCAAGACATGGTTAAACCCACTAAGCTGATCTAAATCTTCACTACAATAATTTTAAAAAGCTACAATAATGCCATAGATTGCCTATAACCAAACAAGTATCATACTGTTCAAGTTCCTATTGTTTAATTCTAAATTTATACTTTATGCAATATATTAACTTTACACATTTTTATTGCTTTTAAGTTTTCCCAGTATTGCGTTTTTCAATTAGTGTGAAGTACTGAAAGTATTTATATTGACATTTACCACTGTATTTGAGAAAACAGTAAATATTTTTATAACCAATTTTTTTTTATTTTTTGTTTTATTCTAGAAGGATTATACTGCCTGTAGGACAATTTTTTCTTACCTATATGTATTTTATTTGCAGCCGGTATTTTTAAGTCAAAAGGGTTTATTATCTTTCCCTTTACTTACCAATAGTTCATCACTTTAGGCCTGGCATCAATTATTTATAAACTGGAAAATCATATCCTGAGGCACCACAGAACCTCTAAGGTTTAAATGACAGAAATGGTAAGAACAAGAGAGGATACAAAAACAAAACCACTGAATGAGGATTTCCATTATATGACTATATTAAGCTGTCATTTTAAAATCTCTTTGATGTTCACTCTTACTTATCAACCATATTATCAACATGAAATTTTTATTCAGAGTGACTGACTCTACCAAATGACTATGTTTTAACATGTATTTTATATGAAATTTTAAAGAAAAAATTCTCACTATGCTTTTTATTATCAAATATAAATCTTTTAACAAGACAAGGACACAGAATCTTGTCCACAATCTGTTTGTGTGTGTCCATAACATTGGCTAATGCAATGTGGAAAATATTCTTTGCTACATCTATAGCTCCTCTCTGAGTGAAATATAAAATGAATCTACTTTATCTTAAATATTCTGAAAATAAACTTTTAAAAAGTCAATGAAATAACAAACGAAGAAGCTAGAGTTCGATCTGCAATGAAATAGTTATCACAAAAGTAACTTTGTGATTTTATGTGTTTTATTTCAACCTCTGATTTTTCAAGTGTGCATACCCCCATTAAACAAATAAATTATTGACTGCTTATGTGCTTGGAATATAGGTGAAAGAAATAAAGGTTTATATTTCAATTCTGAAGAGAATTGAATAAGCAGGTTGGTTGGCGGATAGGCATGCAGGTAGGTAGATGGTAGATTAGGTGAAAGATTGATGAGTAGATACGTAGGTAGGTGGATAAATAGATAGATATTATTTCCCATATGCTAAATAAAAGCATGGAAGAGGAGAGAGAGTGATGGGCAATGCAGCCAGATAAAGCCTCTTTAAAGAGAAATTTTACTGGGACTGGAACAATAAGTACCAAGTAGGCATGTAAGAGTCTGGGAAATGAGCGTTTGACATAGAGGAAGCAGGGAGTGAAAAGCAGAGAATGAGTCAGGAAGGTGTTTGCAATAGCAAAGGAGGAAAACGTTTTCTCCTGGAGTACGGTCAGGGCTTACATTTAATCCTAAGTGTGATCTGAGAACAATTATCAGAGGTATCCCTGATTTGAGGGTTTGTTGAGAATATTAAAAATAAATTATGAATGGATAAAAGTATCTGGAAATCGTGATTTGATTTTCAATAAATGTTAGGCTTTCTTCCATTCTCCTAGAACCTATGCTTAAAGATTTTATATAGGCCATTTGGAAATATAAAAGGAATATAATAAGTATTGGAGATACAAAAATCTGGTTTTGACTCTTTGCTCTGACACCTATTAAGTATGTGATTTTGAGCTTACAGTGATTAACAGCCACTTTAAGCAGCTCCTATTTCTCTTCAAAATCACTTTCACAATCTCATTTCCTTCTATGAGTAAGTAGTATATCTCTTCATTTACCTTACAAAAAGAGGAGGGTTGACTGTGACATGTAACAGGAATATTAAATATATAAATGGAATATAAACATTGAGCACTCTCAAAATATGAATATATCATAGTAATATATAACAGCATAATTATGATATTAATGTTCTAATCATAGAGGAGACACCTAAAGCAAGAGATATGTTGGTAAAAGTTAATATCCACACTGAAATGCATAAAGCTTTGATTAACCATGATCTCTTTGTTTAGAAAAAACTCATAAAGGGCCAGAATCAGGATACTTTTTAGCAATATTTCTAATCTTGTAAATTTTATAAAGATGATGTTTAGTTAGCTCAATGTGCATTGATCCCATCTATTTAGGCTGATTTCAAATTAAGCCAAATATATTGCCTATAATATTACATGTTTTAATCTTCTCATGCTTTCTGATATAAGAACAGTTCATGTATAACATATCTTTTTTTGTGTATGTGTGTGTGTTTTAATAACATTTTATTGAATCCTTACAACAATACTGTATAGGAGGTTCTGCTAATAGTCCCATTTTATTTTATTTTTTCCTTTAGACTTAGTTTTATTATATACTATGCATACACATAAAGGAAAC
>VBSM01002608.1:76056476-76073496 GCA_008086735.1 Cheirogaleus medius | reverse complement strand
AAATTGATACCTCCCATTTTGTTTTTATTGCCTAGGATTACTTTTGCTATATGGACTCTTCTCAGGTTCCATACGAAGTGTAAAATTATTTTTTCTATGTCTGTGAAAAATGATGATGGTATTTTAATAGAGATGGCATTGACTCTGTAAATCACTTTGGGTAGTATAGAAATTTTAACAATGTTGATTTTGATGACCCACGAGCATGGTGTGATCTTCCACCTGTTTACATCCTCTGCTATTTCCCTCTCAGTGTTTCATAGTTCTCTCTGTAGAGGTATTTTACTTCCTTAGTTAAATATATTCCTAGGTACTTTATTTTCTTTGTTGCTATTTTGAAGGTAATTGAGTCTTTGATTTGGTTCTCAGTTTGACTGTTATTGGTGTATATGAATGCCTCTGATTTGTGTGTATTGCTTTTGTATTCTGAGACTTTTCTGAATTCATTTATCAATTCAAGGAGATTCTTGGTTGAATCCTTGGGGTTTTCTAGATATAATATCATATCATCAGCAAAGAGTGAGTGTTTAATCTCTTATGCCCCCATTTGGATGCCCTTAATTCAGCTCTCTAGTATTTTTGCTATAGCAAGGTTTTCCAGCACTATGTTGAATAGAAGTGGAGATAGTGGGCAACCTTGTCTGGTTGAGTTCTAAGTAGCAATGCTTTCAATTTTCCCCCATTCATTATGATGTTGGCTGTGGGTTTGTCATATATGGCTTGTATCATTTCTACATAAGTCCCGTCTATGCCTATTTTGTTAATCATAAAAAGATGTTGAATTTTGTCAAATGCATTTTCTGCATCTATTGAAAGGATCATATGGTCTTTGTTTTTGCTTCTGTTTATGTGGTATATTACATTTATAGATTTACTGAAAGTTGTATGCATTATTCCTAATAAATAAGCCAAGTGACTTGACATTTATCTACTTTTGGCTTTTTACCTGAGTCTATTTAATTTTGGGATATTTTAATACCTACCAGATTCATTGTGTTAATTCAATATGGAATCTCAGAATCTTACATATTCTTTTACCTGAAAATATCAAAGAGAAATCAAGTTCCTCCTCATTCTCCAGACAATTAAAATCTAACCCACAAGTTTCAGCATGTAAGCAAAGTAGAAGGGTAAAACACTATTGATGTAGAGTGAATCTAATTTTTGAATTTCAGGTGTTAATGATTTAAACCTTTGTTTTTAAGTATGGAAAAATTAAATCCTTTAAAAGAAATTTATAATCACTGAAAAGATCCCTATTGATGTTTGCATTACATCTGGCAATAATGAAAACAAATTAACAATAAAATTTTGAAAATCTGACCATCTGATCCAGCCAAAATATACGAATTTACTTGTCTGGACTGAGTCACTTGGTGGGCCGAGGAAGGAAAGACTTCCTGTTTTGGACTTTGGCATCTACATTGGAGGAAAATCTACTGCAATCTGGGTTCCAGGGTTCTGGCTCATGAACAGCAAAACTCTAAACTCACTAAGAAAACTTTACCCCCAAGACAACCTCTGAGAAGAATCTGCTTTTCTAATAGCTGTTCGATTTCATTCAAAGAAATGACAATGGCATAATTTCACTCTCTTCATGGTTAGATTTTAAAGCTTAATGTGCTATATTAACTCCTTTCATGCCAATTTAACTTATTTTGAGCAAGAGGATTTTTTCTTTACATATAAGAACAAGAGTTTACTAAAGAGAAAAAACAATTCTATCACCTGAATTATTAAACTTGTTTGTTCCATTCAATGACTTCAAACTAATTTTGAAAGTATGATTATATTCATTTTTCTGTCATGTAATTTCTGCCAGTAATGTAATTAGTTTTCACCAATACTGTTTAAAACAAATGTTTTAAATAGTTTTATGTGTTTAGTAGATGTGATACTTTTTAGTAAGTACCTGTAATGACCAAATTAAGGAAATACTTTGTTAATTCTTAAAGAATGTTGAATAGCTTAGAATATCATTTATATATGAACTACTCCTTCAGCAGAAAATCAGTAAGAAGAGAAAAAACATACCATCATCCTACCATAGCCTGGAACAGTACATAAAAATTCACATCTGCTATAGCCATTTTACATATAGAAATGTGCAATAAACCACTTGGCTTGTTATAATAAAAGAGATGGTGAAGTGAAACTATTTAAATAAGCATCAGGTGTCTGATCACATTAGGCATTATTACAATTAAGGAAACATGGATCGAGCAGTGATTGAAACAATGATCAGTACAATTTTACACCAGATTATCATAAAAAATCTTTGTAGAGTTAGAAATAAATTAACGTTATCTCAAATCATTGTTGCTCCTTCTTGTTTACAATGTGATTTCACATACACCGATCTGATTTGAATCTGTATTACAACGATCCTGGCAGATAGGGAGAATGGTCATTTCTTCTTGTACTTTAGTGGGCTAAATATAATTTTCATCAATTTGAGACATTATAATGTGAACTCATTAAGTCTAACGTGTTGAAAACAATAAAAAGTGTTATTGTATAAAAAAATTAACATGTTTTGTTCATAGATTGTTTTCTGTGAATATTATGACTGTATATTATCAGATGTACTATCACAAAACTAATTAAAATAAATTAGAAGAAGTAGAAAACAATCTGATTTTTCTCTAGGCCCATCCAGAAATTTTTTAAGCCTTGGCAACTATAGTTATCTCCATAATAGCTATGATGTTTAACTTCATCCTATAAGTTAATATTTTTCATGTCTGGTATTCTAGCTGCAACTACCACATAAAACCTATCAAAAATGTCAAATAGTCAACAGCAGGTAGGCATATTCCTTTCTTTTCTATCCAAATGTGGGTGTTTATTATATTTATACTATACCTTTACCACTATTTGGGAGGTATATGGGATACATATACTTTATGTTTTAGGATCATTGAATAAGATGGAGAAGGCTGAACATTACTGCACATTTTACATTTGAGTCATTTGCAGTAAATGTGGAAACATGCAGTTTTTCCACTTGAGGAGGGGCTCAGTATATTTTATGTGTGGAAAAAAAAAGAGAATATTACCAACAAGAAAAGACTGAAGCCAATAACGGTGAGATGCAACTGAATCCCATTTCCTCCTCCCAGGTCTCTGTGATGACTACTTTTCCTACTCTGCCTTGCAGATAGTTGTGGCCACACTATTGAACTTGCAGCAATGGAATGTGCCCAGAGTTTTATGTATCACTTCTAGTGCTGGCCCTGAAAGATACTCCATGTTTTCTTTCTCTCCTATTCTTCTATCTGGAATTAAAAATCTGACAGGTAATGGAGCCACAGAATGAAAGGGGCCTGTTCATTGAATGACAACTTGGAGGGGAACTGGACAGGAGGGCCACCCAGCCAACACGGTGACTTGTAGGAATAAGAAATTAACTGATTTTAAGTCAGTGATACTTTGGTGCATATTTATCAAGAACAATTTTTCTCAGTAATTGAAATAAAGGGAAAAGAATGTCAACTTCCAAAAAGGCAGATATGGTACAACATTTTCTATTTTTCATTTTTTTCATTTCTTTATGTAGCGTCTTCCACAATCCCTGTCACACAGTGGGTACTCAATCAATTTATGCCTGGCTTACGGGCTGACTACCTGGTAGGGTGAATAGATGAATGCCCAGAAAGGGTACATTTGATCAAATAAAAGTCATCCCAGCCTACCATGTGTTCATTTCTTATTTAGGTGTAGGTGTAACATAATTTACCCTTTATAAGCAAACATGTGACATTAAAATCAACCACAATATAGAGTCCTTTTTCTTTATTAGTTTCCTATTGCTGGATCAATTTGCTATAACAAATCGCCATAAACTTGATGGCTTAAAATAACACAATTTTAAATTTTTTTTAGTTCTATGTGTCAGAAGCTTGACATGAATCTCACTGAGTTAATGTCAAAGTGCCAACAAGGCTGAGTTCCTTCTGGAGGTTTTTGAGGAGAATGTATTTTTTGTTCCTTCCAGCTTCTAGAAGCTGCCTGCATTCCCTGACTCATGGTTCCTTTTTCTGTCTTCAAAGCCAGCCTCAGGAGGTTGAGTACTCAGATCACATCGTTTTGCCCTCCTCTTCCACTTCCCTCTCCCACTTTTAAGGACCCTTGGAGTACACTGGCCAACCTGCATAATCTTCCTGTTTTTAAGTCAGCTGATTAGAAAATTAAATTCCATCTGCGAACTTAATTCCTCTTTGCCATGCAAGGTAATATATTCACAGGTTCCAGAGCGTAGGAGGTGGACATCTTAGGGGCCATTATTCTGCCTACCACATTTCTTTTATATATAGGTAACAATTTAATATAATCAATGAAATTCACAAAACGCCACAATCAAGAGTCATCATAGTAAGCCACAGATTTCCACAGGCTATATCAGAAATTTTGTTGATTATCACTCCTGCATAGATCCTAAAAGTAGATACTGACAAAGTTAAAGAGACAAAGAACTGAAACACTCACCGTGCTAAACGTATTTGGATTCATTCTGTATTATGTGGATCAAAGTAGTTAATGAATTTTCCATCTGTTCTTGTTTGATATCTTACTGATTTTCTACTCTATATTCATGCTATTAAAACAGCTAAAACAGTCTCTTGTTGGAGGCTGCAACGTGCCTTTTTATGGCAGGGGATGATTTTGAGATGTTTTCAGTTCCTATTGTAACAGTGTAGAAGTGCAGGAGTAGCATCAGATTTCACATTTATTCTTGTTCACTCAGAAACCCATTTAGCTTGAGGCAAATGGGACATATTCTCTTTCACATTACTGACACTATGGAAAAGCCAAATGATGAAAGATCCTGCGGCTTCTGGACTTCAATTCCCTAAATCCCATGTTATTACCACAGTTGTTTTCATTGGAGGAAGGTTGGTCTCATATAACAAAGCTATATCAGACATCACAGTTACTAGCACTTCCTGACACAGGGCATTTGAGCTTGCAAGCTAGTCTACATCCATTTTCTCTCTATCCTTTTTAGTGTTTTTCTCAATTCCTCCTATAAACAAAACAAAACAAAAGCCTCAGTAATTTTATTTATCCATTGGTAAATTAAAGCATTCAATGACTCCCTCCAAAAAAATTGAGTATTCCTGGGAACTCTTGTTTCTGCTCCTTCAAGCACTGTTAATTTTCTTTAGTCCTGGCTATTTAATGTTTCTAATACTCTGCATTATATCTTTTTTCATCATAACTAAAATCATTTGACCATCTCTTTGAATACTATTACTAGGACCGCTGGATTTAAGGCTGAAGAGTGTGCTTTTATCTTATCCTCTTAAGACATTCAGTATTAGTATCCTGATTGACACTCAGGCTCTACAGGGAGTAAGAGAGGAATAAAACAATTGGAGGTAGAATGAGAATCAAATCTTAACTGGACACAGTCTCCAGAGAGCTTCAAGACAGAAATTTTTCAAAGACTAAAAAAAAAAACCTCCAGGTGAATAAGCATTAAAATATCAGGAGTGGGAATGTGTTGTCTGACTTCCAGTTGAAGTCTCCTACTTCAAATAAAACAGATTCCTATGGTCAGGTCTAGAGCAAAACAATACTCAAACACCAGGTTCTCCACTGGAGAGCAGAAGGTCAAGCCTACTGCTGGCAGAAAATGGAGGGTATAGAAGAATCAGTGCCAAGGGCCACGAATAAGTGAATAGCTAGAAAATGAGCATCTTACCCATCATCAGAACACAGAGGCGGAAGGAACACCAATTTGGAATTTCAGTGAGAGATTTATTTCTGCCAGTGAAATTTTGAGCTCTGCTATGCTTTGTAATACAGGTTGAATATTTTGTGTTTCCTTAAGTAGATAGGGTCAGACCATTTGTACATTCATTTGGTTTCTTTGAGTTATCCTGTGGTTGGGGGAAAAGCTAAACTGGAGTTTAATCTTGTGATTTACAAAGGATATTTATCTCAGAATATAGTACTTAGGTTCACAAAGACTTAGTAGGTTGGTCATTTGGGAGACTCCTTTTATTTTCTGAACATCTAACACTGTCAAATTCAGACTGCTTTATGCTATTTTTAGAAATATATTTATTAGAAGGGATACTCTGGGAAATGATATTACGAAGAATAAAGATTTTTTTTTTTGCTCTTGGACTATTTCCTTGCATTATTTTGTATCAAAATTCTGAATTTTGCTATATCTCATATATCCTACACAAAATCAAACTTCCTACTGGTAAAGTGTTCACAACAGACCAGAAACTCGAATGGAAATGATACAAATAGAAAATTTATTTTCAGATCCCTAAAACAATAAGTAATTTTATATCTTCTTAATGACCACTGGTCTCAGGAATGTCATATTTTAAAATCTACTTGAAGATCTCCTCGAGCCTGTTCTCACCACATACCTCTTCCAAACTTAGGTGGAAAAATCAGTCTTTACTTCTGTTATTCTTGTTTTCATTACAGATGAGGGAGAAAGAAGATGGAAATAATGGTCTTTGAGACTCTAGAATGTAAGAAGCATATGGGCAGTCATTACGATTAATTCACATAATAACTCTATGATATTGTGTGTTATTATACCCATTTGAAAGATAAAAAAACATACTCAGAAATTAAGGTATGTATTCAAAAGTGGGATCCAGGATTGAAACCCAGGTCAGATTGATTTTAAATTCACTCTCTCTAATACACAGCATCCTCTCTGCATGAGTAGTAAGTCCTCCTTTAGACACATTTCACCCAGCTGTTCGTGTTCTGTCCATGTACATACTCCCTTGGAAATCGAAAGAGTATCCAATTCTGGGTAGAACTGTGGCCATCTCAGCGACTTCAAAATGTAATCACTTTTTGTATCTTCATTTTGTAGGGTCCCTATTAGATGTTAGTTATTAGTCAATCTCAAATAAAGTGCAGGCATATCTCTTTTTCTTGGCTTAATATTCCCTTCAAATTTTAAAAAGACAATGCTTATTATATATGTGTATATAGTTACATATAGTATATATGAACTATATATGTTACACAAATATACAAATGTAATATATATAATTTACTTGTATAGTTGAGAATAACAATAAAAGTAACATCTATGTTCCAATTTTCTTATTAAAAACATGACCAGTATTTTTGAAAAACCTTCTGAGCCTATCACAAATGCATATCTTTCCCCATAGGTAGCTACAGTCCTGGATTTAATGTAAATCACTGCTTTATTTTGTTTACAGTTTTATCATATACGTAAGTACACCTCAAAATCCATCATACTCAATAACAGGCAATTTAATTTTATATAATTTGAGTAATAGTACATTAATTATTCTAAAACTGTCTTTTCTCTCAAAATTTTTATGGTGAGATTCATTGTGTTTATGGTTGTGGTTGCTACTTAGGCATTTTGCTGCTTTATAATAATCTATTAGAATAATTTATTTACCCATTCTCCTGTCTGTGGTTTATCCTCATGGCATGAAGAAATGCTTGACTTTAATCTCTGAGGAGGTGATGGATCTGGCTACACATCTTGACACCTTCAGAAAATTAGAAAATTCACAGAAGTTAAATAGTATTTGTTTTTATTAATTCTGTTTGTTTGTATTGCATTTCCCTATATATGAAGAGTCACTACTCATTAAGGTAGATTCTTGTAAATTTGCTTGAATACATGCACATAGAGTGATATATACATTTGGGAAATAACTTTCCAGTTGTTGAGTAGTGAATCCAAAGATTTAAGGCTTTTCTCTCTGCTTTGTAGGATGCTTTATGAAACAGAGAAATAGAAATTGTATTTATATTATACATTTTAAAATTATAACTATATTATATTTGTGTCAAAGCAAAATAAAATAAGTACCGATTCCAGGAAATTAAAAAAAATGAATAAGTAATGCTAAATTTCTTTTCCAAAATGGATATGCAAATTTAGATCACAGCTCTCAGTGTGTAAGAATCCCTACTGCGTCATACACCTGTCAAAACTTGATATAGCCATATTTATCAATTTGAAAATGTGTAAAATGGCATTTCATTATATTTTACATTTGCATTTTCATGATGACTGAGTTGATCATATTTAAACCTACTTATTGGCCAACATAAACATAACCCAATTCTATAAAATTCCTGCCTATGTCTTTTGTTTTACCTATTGTCATCTATATTTCTTAATGATTTATAGTGGCTCTCTTTATGCTATTGATATCAATACTATTATTATATATTTTATAAATGTCTTCTTTGGGTATTGTCTTATAAGTACAAATTTCTTAATTTTAATAAAATTAATCTATTATCTTTACGTTTGGATTGCTTTTGTTCTCCTTGAGTCAAAGTTGTAAGTGTACCCATCAGCCTGATACTGTACTTTGTACCCAATAGGTATGATTTCACCCATTCCCCTCTCTCAATCCCTCCTGCATGATTTCCATTCAGTTTTACTTCCATCTGTACACATGAGTGCTGATCGGTTAGTTCCAATATAATGGTGAGTACATGTGGTGTTTAATTTTCAATTCTTGCGATACCTCACTTAGAAGGATGGTTTCCATTTTCATCCAGGTTGTTGCAAAGTGTATTAAATCATTTAGAAAGATAATTCTTATATATCTAAAAGTAACCAGTATATTGACATATAGTTTCTTAGAACATATAATGGTTACCTTACAATTACTTTCTTTAATCATCTGGAATGGAATTTTTGTTTATGGTATGAGGTAAGGGTATAATTTTATTTTTGTTTTCATATAGATCATCAATCTTCAGCACTTATCTATTCTATCCTACTCTGCGCAATACTACCAGTGTCATAATATTTTTTTAAATAAAGTGCTGTTTCTAAGTTATCTCTTCCTAAACATTTTGAATAATGTTCCAAAACATTGGCCTATGCCTGTGTCAGTAACACTTGTCTTAATTATTAAACCTCTTTGAAAAATTTGGTGTTTTTGACAGCAAGACTCTTATTCTTTCTTAGTAGTGCCTTGGCTATCCCTGGCCTTTCACATTTTAAGTACATTTTAACATCAATTTATAATTTTTCATTGTGAAAAATAGGATTTAATATTTTTTATTTCAGAATATTAGCAGGGTACAAACGTTTTGGTACATGATTTGCTTTTATGCAGTTTGAGTCAAAATCATAAGTGTGCCCATAACCAAGATATCACACATTGTGCCTGTTAGGTGAAGATTGATCCATCTCCCTTACTCCCTTCCCACCTGCTTGGTTGCCATTGAGTTTTACTACCATAGGTGCACGTGGATGTGGATCTAATAGTTCTAATTTAATAGTGAGCATATGTGGTATTTGTTTCTCCATTTTTGAGATACTTCACTTAGAATAGTCTCCAGTTCCATCCAGGTTGTTAAAGAAGGTATTAGTTCACCAATTTGTTTTTATGGTTGAGTAGTGCTCCATAATTCACATATACCACACTTTATTAATCCACTCATGTATTGATGGGAACTTGAGTCGATTCCACATATTTGCGATTGTGAATTGTGCTGCAGTAAACATTCGAGTGCAAGTATCTTTTTGATAAAATGACTTTTTTCCCATTGGATAAATACCCAATAGGGGGATTGCTGGATCAAATTGTAGCTCTACATTTAGTACTTTGAGGTATAGCCATATTGCGTTCCATAGAGGTTGCTCTAGTTTGCAGTTCCACCAGCAGTGTATAAGTGTTCCTTTCTCTCTACATCCATGCCAGCATCTGTTATTTTGGGACTTTTTGATAAAAGCCATTCTCACTGGAGGTAAATGATATCTCAATTGTAGTTTTGATTTGCATTCTCTGATGATTAGAGACTTTGAGCATTTTTTCACATGTTTATTGGTCATTAGGCTATCTTCTTTTGAGAAGCTTCTGTTCATGTCTTTTGCCCACTCTTTATGGGGTTGTTTGATTTAATCTTGCTGATTTGTTGAGTTCTATATAGATTTTAGTTATTAGTCCCTTATCAGATATATAACATGCAAATATTGTCTCCCATTCTGTAGGTTGTCTTTTCACTCTATTGATTGTTTCCTTGGCTGTACAGAAGCTTTTTAGTTTAATTAAGTCCCATTTGTTAACTTTTGTTGTTGCTATGATTGCCTCTGGGGTCTTCATAAATTTTTTGCCTAGGCTGATATCTAGAAGAGTTTTTCCAATATTTTCTTCTATAATTCTTATAGTTTTATGTCTTAGGTTTAAGTCTGTCATCCATCATGAATTAATACTTTTGAGTGGTTAGAGTTGTGGATCCTGTTTCAGTCTTCTACATGTGGCTATCCAATTTTCCCAGCATCATTTATTGAATAAAGTTTCTTTACCCCAATGTATGTTTTTGTCTGCTATGTTTGAAAAGGAAATTAATGCTATTCATCATTTTTTAAGAGAGATAGAATAACATTACTGTTAAAATTGTAAGATAATTAATAGATCGAGTCAATGTTATGAGCATTATTCTTTTACCTAGAGAAAAAATAAAGGAAACAACATTAATCAACAAAGAAAACTAGTATAATTGATTTAAAAAAACTAAATTAATGAATGAGAAAATTAGAATATGAAATTTGGAAGAATGAAGGGAAATAATAAATCATATAAAATACGTTGAGAAAAAGACCAGATATTAAATTATCACAATACATTTGAGTCAGTTTAATTCTATTATCAAACAGGAGACTCTCAGATTAGACAAATAATATATACATAGGTTGTAGAATACCATGCAGTAAGCCATTCAAAAAAAATGTAGAATAATATGTAACAAAAGAAGAAATTTCTCCCAAACAATAAAAAGGAAGCATGCCACAAAATAATAAATATAATGAGAATCCAATTATAGAATACATTTGTGAATATGTGTATATTTACACATTGTATACATAGTATATCAAAAAATTCTGAGAAAATTCATAGCAAAGTGTTATAATTATCAGGACAACATTAGGCTTAGAAATGGTTGAATAAAGGGAATCAGTTTTTATGCTATACAGCTCTCTAGGACTTGGAGATTTTACAAATAGAATATCTTTTATGTGTAATATATGAAATTAAATTTCATAAAATACTTCTTTTTCCATATGTAATTCATATAGTTAAAATTTTAAAGAGATAAGTATTATTTATGGTATCTGAATTGATATTCTTTTCCATGTTGCTATTACATTTTCTGCCTATTATTTTTTTCCTGGAATTATACATTAATTTCATTCTTTATTACTGTTACTTGAACTTTGTACCTGTGTTCCACAGAATATCATAATCACAGTCTTTGGACCAGCTACACAAGAATACTTCTTTATGATGCTTCTTAAAAATGTAGATCATTGAACCCCATCTCATATCTACTGAATCAAAATCTCTGTGGATAGGGCCCAGAAATATCAGTTTTAGCAATATTCTGTGTTCTTAATGTGTATTAAAATTTGAGAACCATTGCTCACAGAGAATATTAGATTCTTCTCCTCACTCCTATATACTACTACTAAGTCTTTACTTTGAGATTTTAATTTAGTAGGCCTATAACAGAAACAGAGTATGTGTATCTTTAAACAGTTGTCCTAGTGATTGTGTAGAAAATTTGAGTCACTACTGAAAGTCAGGAAACAGTCTACTAAGAAAGTGAGAAGGAGAAAAGGGCAAGAAAATCCAGTATAATTGCTGGATATTTCACTGTTGTTAGTTATTCAGTATTTAATGTGATCATAGTCAATAGGTTTTTGGGTTTTTGTATGTGTGTGTTTTTTCCCTCCAAACATATTTGTCTATGTGTCTGCATGTGCAGAGTAGGAAAGAGTTTGATTTGACCAGAGTTATGACTTTGCTGAGTGAAAATGCCAAAAGAAGATGAGAACAGAAAGTTGAGTGAGTATGCACAGGAATGATTTAATATGAAATTTGTGAAAGGTGAAGAGAAAAGTATGGGCATGGAAAACAAAAGTGGTAAAATCAACTGATGTAATACTATTGAGCAAAGTATTATGAACATCTGGGTTCTAAGAGTGAGACTGAAATATAGCAGATGGTGTCAGAAATGTGCATGATGAAAGCTGAGATTTTACTTTCATCAGTGATGACCAAATCTATGGTATGGCCATAGGAATGAGTCATTGAAGTAAGATAGAGGAGGAGATTGTGGATCAGAGGTACAGATATTGATTCACAGATATTGAAATTACCCAGTTTTAATGAAGGAATAGTATTAAAGAGAAGTGATCAAGTCAGGAGGTAAAATTTTAAAGCAATTGGGTAGAGTGTCTCAAGAGCTGGAAGATGACAGACAAGAAGTAAAGTGAGATTTGTGACATGAGATTCTAAGTTATGGGTATATAAAGAGAATGGAAAGGTGGTTTAACAATGGCAAAGAGGATTAAAGCACCCACCTACTCCATTCTAAGGCCCCTTTGGTAGCAGACCTCATGTGGTGCATATGCAGCATTCAGAGTCTCCAGGGGAAACTAGGTCCCATATTTTTCCCCCAGAAGATAAAGAGAATTCTCAGAGAAGAAATTGAAATGACATTGGATTTGGGTAGCGACCGAGATCCAAAGGGCCCAAGTAGGTTGTAAAAGAAGTGACACTTGTACCAAACTCTCTCAACACTTACTACAGTGCTACAAAAGTTTTGGCTTGTTCCATTACTATTATAAATTAATGAGCTATTCATTTACTTGTTTGTTTTGTAGATAATCCTTAAAATGAACAAATACCTTTCAGTCAAAACTGTTATATAATTGTAGTTTAGTTATATAACTGTAGTACTACAACCTGGACTTGTACCTATGGTTATGAAATAAATAAAATGACATATATCTAGCAAATCTATTTAAGGAATTCAAGCTCTGAAAACATGTATGACAAGGACAGAAGGGAAATGCAATAAGAAACCTTTGTGTCAAATAATGTGAAAACTTCTTCCTCTACACTTAACTTAAGCCCCAGCAATGTGAAAATACCATGCCTCCTTTAGGCAGAGAACCTGGCACACAGATGCACCATTTTTGCTGTAACTGACACATTCTGCCTGACTTACAGTAATTGAGATATCAGGAGGAATTCTTCCTACAAACTCAATAGAATTGCATGTGAATCTGCTCATCATGGAAATCTTGAAGACAGTCAATTGGTGTTTCTGTCTCAGGAAGCATAGCAGACACCCAGTTTCCCAAGATAGAAACTTCAGAGCCAGCCTTGACTTCTGATGGCTCCTTCATCTCACACATCTAGTCATTCACTTATTAATCCATCCTCAGAAATATCTCTTGAATCTGTTTTTTCTCTCCATTTTCACTGTCAGTGCCCTAGTTCAGACCTTCGTTATCTCTTTCGTGGAACTTTTCTGCAGTCTCCTGTATAAGTAGGTATCTCTTCAGCTAATCTTTTCTTCACTCCAGTCCATACTCCACATTGCAATAAGTTATCTTTGCAGAAAACTACTTCAGTGCATGCTGGTGTCTGTATTCTTAGAACTAATGTTGAACTACTCAATATTGTACAAGCGAGGTTAATTATTGAATATGTATCTTGCTTCCTGAATTCTGTTTTAAGCATCTCAATGGAGAACTTACCTTACATTTTTCTTTCTTTCTTTCTTTCTTTCTTTTTTTTTTTTTTCAGTTTTGGTCGCAATGGTGAATGCAATTAAATAGGCCCTTAGTGCAGACATGGGTGATGGATTGCATTATGATAGGCAAAATTTCAGCATTTTCAGGTAATGTTAGAATTATCTATTTTTTTGGCAATCTCTCCCTAAATCTTCTCTGGCAAATGTCGTATGTTTCCATTATTGTGGAAGATGCCAAGGACACTATCCACTTCTTCTGGTATATTTTATTTATATAATTTATGAGATAGAAATATGGAGCTACACTGAAAATCCCTGATGGGGAAACTAGACTACACACTACAGATAACTGAGGAGTCCAGATCAGCGCTGAAGTCAATATTCAGATATGCTTACATTAATCACTTATATTAACAAAGAGGAGGAGTTCCAACAGCACATTTTATTTTCTGAAACATGACTAAGTATTAGCAGCCTACCCGGCATCTAATATATGACTCAATACTAAGCGGCCATAGATTACAGCTTTGAATAGATGTATTGATTCAGTATTCTGAAAAGGAGATGGTCACAGTATATTTTTGCTTCTGTGAGAAATAGCATTATTTTTGCTATTTTACAGAAGACAGTTATAATAGAATATAGTATTTTGGGCAAATTTAATAGTATGTTCACATTGGAAATTAATTTTTGACCCAGCCCTTTATACTGACAGGAGCTGCAGACTGATGGGTTGAGGTTACATTATAGTAGCAGATATACCATTTGAATAGCAGGGTAAAGAAAAGAAACAAGTTCTTTTAAAGACCACTTATTCTCCTCCTGAGCTCTTTGGCTTTTTGAATTTGAATAATAATTATCTTATGTAATATAGCTTAAGATGAACATAATAACCTTCAGTTAAATGTATTAAAAGAAAATGAAATTCTCTGAGATTTAATCTAACATTTCATCCTGCCATCCTTCATGATATTAAACTCCAACAGAAACCGGTTTAATATCAACACTCTGTGCATGAGCCCCATGAGGCAAAGTCATCATGGCTGGCAGAATTCTCTCTGGGCCCTGCAGCCCAGAGCCTACATCTGGCCTCTACTCTCACAGAGACTCTGAAGAAAAGAAGACCAAAGTGCATCATATTGGCAAAGAAAGCATAGACACAGGTATGGGATTAGGCTGAGGCCAGTGAGCCTTCATCCCAGATGTTTGTTCATATTGTAGCTTCAGGAGGGTGAGGTGGCCATCAGCATGAAGCTGGTGGACTTGTCTGGCTTTGTGGAGGTATAGCTGCAGAAACAGTAGAGGCTGAGCCAATCCTGAGGCAAGTCAGAGAAGAGCTGCAAGTGCTTCCCATCTGTGCAGGGTTCATGTGGGTGCCAGAGCAGCTGCCGTCCAGTGAGATACCTCCTTGATGAGAACTTGCTTTGGCTCATACAAGAAGATACTGTGTGGTCATGGACCAATTCACATAGATCCTTGAGCTGATGTAATACTGCTCTGGTTATTGGGTCATCTGTGTCAACTGTTTCTGAGACTCCTTGACTGGGATCGGTGGGAGCAGGTCCTGAGACTCACCCTTCAGGGTGCTAACTGGAACAGCTGGCAAGGTACTGGTGGTGCTGGGTTGGGCACTGGGAACTCTAGGCTGTTGGGCTCATCCATGTTCAGGGCTTGGTCACTCAAGGCCTCCTCCATCATGGACAACATCAGGCTAAGGGCACAAGGCGATTCCACCTGGGGAGTGGTGAGCTCCTCTATGGTAAATGGCTTGTGCAATGCAGCTGGCCAGACATCTGCACCTTAACAGTGTTGAACTTCTTATGCCAGTGGCCAGCTTGTCTGAGGAACCACCACTGAGGCAGTGGAGTGGTTTAGGAAGTCCAGTAAGGCCTCATGATGCTCCTTGAGCTATCCTCCGGATTCTGACTGAAGACATGCATGTGCTGAAAGAGATGAGAAGTCCTGAACTGGGGCTGCTCCATCAGCCTCCTGGTCCAACAACAGCTGGATGGAGTGAGCACTGGTAATTGGACTTCTTGATGTCATCTCTGAATATGGGAATGTTATGCTCTAAGCACAATGTCGCATTCCTGACTATATGTATATTAAGCAGTCAAGGAAAACTTTCTTCAAGCATATTACAATAGGGGAGAGAGACCAGAACTCAATGTGAGTTCATCCCTGCTGAAACAAATGGCGGAGAGTTTTTAAAGGTTGGAGTTTTTAAAAGATGGGCTAAGGATCTTTGCCCATCCTTTTATTTACCCAAAGGAAAAGTAAACTCTCTTATCTTCATGACAGGTAGTAGTTTTACAATCTAAGGTAAGGTGTCACCAAGTTAGACTTATACTCTTTCACTTAAACTGGAAGAGAAAGTCTCTAATCTTTCTTTGCTATTACTATTTAAAGGGATGGTTCTCAGGTCCTTAAGAAAGACACTCCTGGGTTGTAAAACTGTCAAGAGGCTTTTTAAAAGATTTGCATCTCAAAAGGGGAAAGAAAGCATTTACAATTACAAGTTCTCTAAAGTAAATGCTCTAAGAAATTGGTATATGTATACAATGGAATACTACTCAATAATAAGAAACGAGAGTGATCTAGCACCTCTTACATTTTCCTGGATAGAGCTTGAGCCCATTATCCGAAGTGAGGTATCACAAGATCAGAAGAATAGGCTCCACATGTACTTGCCATCAAATTGGTAATGACTGATGGTGGTCACACAGTAGTAATATTCTCCAGGGATTAGGGAGTTGGGGGGATAAACTCACAACTAATGGACACAGTGAGCATTGTAGAGGGGAAGGCATGCCTCTAACCTCCGCTTGGGTGAGGCAAAGACATAAAATGTAACCAAAATGTTTGTACCCACATAATATCCTGAAATAAAAACATATATATATATATGTACATATATATATATATATATATATATATATAGACAGGCCAGTGCCTAGAGTCAGGAAGAAGACCTTCTAAAGTTGAGTCACAGCTGAGGAAACATTAAGGCTAAGTTTAGTAAAGCTGAAGAAAACTTTTAGACCCTGGCCACCATGAATATATACATATATTCAGTCATGCACTGCATAAAGACAGTTTGGTCAAAAAAAGATTTCATATATGAGAGTAGTTCCATAAGATTATAATAAAGCTGAAAAATTCCTATTGCCTAGTGTCTTAGAGGTGGCTGTCTTGTCATCTTATTGTAATGCATTACTCACATGTTAATGCTGGTGTAAACAAACCTACTGTGCTGCCAGTCATATACATCTACAGCACATACAATTATGTATGGAAAAGACTACTTGATAATGATAATATATGACTATGTTACTGGTATATGCATTTAGTGTACTATACATTTTATTATCATTTTAGAGTATACTCTTATAAAAAAACGTTTTCATAAAGTGTCTTTTGATCTTTCGGGTAGATGCCCAGTAGTGGGATTGCTGGATCAAATGGTAGATCTACT
>VBSM01002608.1:76031303-76048615 GCA_008086735.1 Cheirogaleus medius | reverse complement strand
TATCTAAAGGCTTGTCAATTTTGTTGATATTTTCAAAGAGGAATCTTTTTGTTTTGTTAATTTCATTTTTTACTTTTCCATTTTTCATTTCATTAATTTCCAATCTAGCCTTTATTGTTTCTTTCCTTCTGCTTTCTTTCAGTTAGTTTCTTCTTCCTTTATTTTCTAGTATTTTTAGGTGAAAGTTTAGACTATTAATTTGAGATTTTCCTTCTTTTGTGGTGCAGGCATTTACAATTGTTAAATTTCCTTTAAGCACTGCTTAACTACATCCTATATGTCTTATATGTTAAGTTTTCATTTTTATTCTTCTTCAAGGACTTTTTAATGTCTCTTGTGATTTCTTTTTGGTCCCTTAGTTATTTAGGAATGTGGTGTTTACTTTCCACATATTTCTAACTTTCCCAAATTTCCTATTGTTAATGACTTCTAATTTAATTACACTGTAGTTAGAAAATGTATTTCATATGATTGTATTCCCTTTAAATTTATTGATATTTATTTTAGGGCCTAACATACTGTCTATTCTGAAAAATGTTTGGTGTGTGTTTGAAAAAAATTTGTATGCTGCTGCTGTAGGATGCAGTGTTTCATAAATGTTTGTTAGGTCACAATGCTTATGGTGCTTTTCTGGTCTTCTATGTTTTTGTGAATCTCTTGCTAAGTGTTCTATCCTTTACTAAAAGTGTGGTACTGAAATATCCAACTTTTATTGTCAAATTGTGTATTTATCCCTTCAATTCTGCAGGTTTTGCTTCATGTGTTTTGGGTTTCTGTTGTTTGGTGCATATATGTTTAAGTGTTTGCAATTATTATACCTTTCTGATAGGTTGATTCTTTTATTATTTTTAAATGCCTATATTTGTGTCTATTTTTTTTTTTTTAATGTCTACTCTTTTTTTTCTGAAATTAGTATAACAATTCAGCTCTTTTATGGTTCTTAATCATGATATATCTTATATTATTCTAAATTGTGTCTCATATAGACAGCGTATAGTTACATCATTTTTGATTCATCTGACAATTTCTGCCTTATGATTGGATTAATTCATACTTAACATTATTATTAATATACTTTGATTTATAGCTGTCATTTTGCATTTTTGCTTTCTATGTGCATAATGTCTACTCTACTTTTTCTGTTTCTCCTTGATTGTCTTCATTTGTATTAAGGAAGTATTTTTAGTGAAAATTTAACTCCCTTATTATGATTTTAATGATACCTTTTGGTTAATTACTAGTTGTTCTAGGGCCTGAAATATACATTTTAACTTTGATTATATATTTAATTATATATATCCAACATAAATGAAAGCAATAGTGTAACAATATATAGAAATTATATACATACACAAAATAAATGAAAATATTTATGTGTATATATATTATTTTGTTAATTTGCTTTCTAAATCAAACAAGAAAAGAAAAAAGAAGAAATTTACAAATATATTTAGTTTGTAATTACTCATATAATTTTCCTTACTGGAAGTCTTAGTTTCATAAAACATCAAATTCTCGTGTCTTGCTGAAGAAGTGCATTTAGTATTTCTGGTAAGATAGATCTAGCAATAAATTCTCATTGTTTTTATTTATCTGATAATCTCTTTATTTATGTTCAATTTGTAAAACATTGTTGTATTAAATGTAAGTTTTTTATATGACAATTTTTAATTTCAGCACTTTAAAAATATTGTCCCATTGTCTTCTCACCTTCATTGTTTTTTATGAGAAATCTGCTGTTAATCATATTGGAGTTCATTTTTAAGTGATGAGTCATTTTTCTTTTTCTCCTTGCAAGATTTTCTCTCTGTCTTTCAAAATTTTGAATATAATGTGTCTGGGTATGGATCTCTTTGAGGTTATCACACTTGAAGTTTGTTGAAATACTTATATGCTTATATCTTTAAATTTTTCAGTCACTATTTAAATATTTTTTGGTCCTTTTATTCCTGTAGTCTCCTTTTTATATTCTTTTTACAGCTATATTTTTGTGCTTAATGTCCAACATTTCTCTTAGACTTTTCATTCTTCTTTATTGTTTTGTTTTCTCTGTTCTTCATATTGCATAATCTCTATCATTCTATCTTCATGTTTCCTAGTATTTTTTCTGCCATGTCAAATTTACTATTGATTCCTTCCAGTTAATTTTTTAATCCAGTTATTGTATTTTTCAGCTTCAAAATTTCTGTTTGTGTCCTTTTTATCATTTATCTCTCTTTACTTATATTCTCTATTTAGTGAGGTATTGTCATTACATTTTATTGAAAATTTTAAGCACTGGTTTTCTTTATTTCTTTAGAAAGTTATGTATATATATGTTATGTTATGTTGGCTTTAGGTCTTTGTATGCTAAGTTCCCATCTAGGTCCTTTCATAGGCAGTTTTTGTTGTTGTTGTTATTTGCCTACTTTTCTTCCTGTGCATGGATCAAACTTTCCCATGTTTCTTTACCTGCCTTTTCACTCTTCATGGAAACTAGACATTTTAGATAATATATTGAAGCAATTCTGGATACTGATACTACTAAGAAGGCTGCAGTTGATGTTTACATGGTCATTTGCTTATTTGTTTAGTGATTTGGTGAACTAATTCTTCAAGGTATATTTGCAGTGCACAATCTTTAATGTCTGTGCCCAGATATTTTGCTCTCGTTTTTATCTTTTAGGTGGCCCTTGTGTCAGTACAAGCCAATTATTGGTCAAAAATTCAATTAAGCCTCTTTAGCAGATTATATTCTTTTCTTCTCTCTTTCTCTCTCTCTCTCTCTCTCGCTTGGAGGCTTCAATCACTGTTTAGGAAACTGTTTTTTATTTGATATTCAGCTTGTAACTAGTAGGTTAGAGATTCTTTTTCTGCTTGCTACTGAAAAGAAGAATAATCTTCAAGACTGCCAGGAGGTTTTTCTGGTTTCCTAAGAGAAGTGACTGCTAGATTAGTGTAGCTTATTGCTTAGTCAGTGCTTAAGATCCTGTGTTAGTGAGGCTTCTGACCTAACTTTATTGGTCAGTGTGCAGTTTGTAGAATGTTTTCAAATCTGCCCCTTGTCTTGCTCTGATGGTTCCTGTGGGGTATAGCCTAGCATATGCACACAAACTTCCTGACTTTCACGGTTGTCTTTGGTCCCTGAATAACTCCTTTACCCTTGTTATCTCTAATAAATGTCAGGCTGTTCTGCTGTGCTGTTTATATCAAACCTACAACCTCCACTTAATTATTCTGTAGGAAGATCTGCATTGTTTCAGCAAAGGCATTAGGCACGGAGTTCTTCATTCTCTGTTCCAAATAAAGTCAGTCTCCTCAGATGTAGCGGTAGAGCTCTTAGCCCTTACAACTTGTCTTTCCCTGTGGGCAAAACCTTTGAAACACTGCTCCAGAACTGGGGATTGGATGTGCTTTTCCCAGAATGGCAGTCCAACTCTACAAATTAAAACTAAACAAACAAACAACAAAAAAACTAGCAGTCTTTTTTTTGCTTATCCCTCTGGCATGAAACCTCACTTTACAAGAGAAATAAGATAGGAATAGTCATGACGCCACTATTGCCAGCCTGCCATACCTGGGATAGAACTTCCCCTTCAGTAGGGCTGAATGGGAAAAAGACACATGGTCCTTTCTACTCTATCTGCCTGGAATAGAGCTTTCTGTAACATTAGACAGGGGGTCATACATAAGAGATGCCAGAAGACTGTGTCTCCAGTGGTTAAACCATGGCCTCTGACTAGGACCTGAGGTGAGAGGAAACCCTCATCTTCTTGGCTGTACATTCCCAGGATAGAGCTTTCATTCCATGGAATTGGGGATGGGGTTAATGGAGTGGGCCTTGATTCAGATGACAGAGACATTATTTGTCCTAAGAAGATTTAATATATTTTCTTGAATGCGTGTTTGTCAACTTATATGCCCTTAAGGACAATTTCTAGATATTTTGATTTTTTATTTCTTTGTGAAATTTCCCTGGTTACATTCTTGTTTTGCTGTGGAGAGCGTTCACTGAGCTCCTTACTCTATCATTTTGTAAGTCCTATTCCCTCCAGTTCTTCTGACTCATTTTAATTAAATATTTTAATTCAAACTGTATTATGTTAAAATTGCTTTAATATGTATTGCTTTGCATATGTATTTAGAATAACATAAAATAAATTTCCTCCCCTGTCATAGGCAGAAATATAGCATACCAAAGGTATCCACATCATAATCCCCAGAATCCATGAATGCTTATACTTTTCCTGGAGAAGGGAAATTAAGATTGCAAATGGAATGAAGGTTGGTAATCTACTGATCTTAAAGTAGGGAGATTATCCTGGATAAACTGTGTTTTCCACAGTGTAATCACAAGATCCTTAAATATGGAAGAAGGAGGCAGAAAAGCTTGTGACAGAGGATATGATGTGAAAAAGAGTTACTGGCTGTTGAGGGCTTTGAAGATAGAAAGGGAGCATGAGCTGAGTAATGTGTACAGCCTTTAGAAACTGGAAAAGGTGAGGATATACATTCTTCCCTAGAGCCTCTAGAGAAGAATGCAGCCCTAGTTGCACCTTCATTTTAGCACAGTGAAGCCTATTTTGAACTCCTGACCTCCAAATCCATGAGGTAGCTAATTTGTATTGTTTTAAGTTAAGAGGTTTGTGTTACTATGCTACAGCTGCAATAGGAATCTAATATATCTTCCATTACCTGCAAATGACATTTATTTTTCCTTTTTTAAAATTTTTTCCAGAATATTAGGGGGGTATAAATGTTAAGGTTACGTATATTTCCCTTGTCACCCCGCCCCCCTCGAGTCAGAGCTTCAAGTGTGTCCATCCCCCAGTTGGTGTGCATCACACTCATTATGTATGTATATACCCATTCCCTCCCCACCACCTGCCTGATACCTGATAGAAGTTATTCCTATATGTCCACTTATGTGGTGATCAGTTAATACCAATTTGCTAGTGAGTACATGTGGTGCTTATTTTTCCATTCTTGGGATACTTAATAGAATGGATTCCAGCTCTATCCAGGAATATACAAGAGGTGCTAGATCACCGTTGTTTCTTATAGTTGAATAGTACTCCATGGTATACATATACCACATTTTATTAATCCACTCATTTATTGAAGGGCACTTGGGTTGTTTCCACATTTTTGCAATTGTGAATTGTCCTGCTATAAACATTGGAGTGCAAGTATCTTTTTCATAGAGTGACTTTTGTTCTTTTGGGTAGATGCTCAGTAATGGGTTTTCTGGATCAAATGGTAGATCTACTTGTATCGCTTTAAGGTATCTCCATACTGCTTTCCACAGAGGTTGAACTAGTTTTCAATCCCACTAGCAATGTAGGAATGTTCCTATCTCTCCACATCCACACCAACAATTATTCTTTTGGGACTTGTTAATAAAGGCCATTCTCACTGGAGATAAGTGATATCTGATTGTGGTTTTGATTTGCATTTCCCTGATGATTAGAGATGTTGACCATTTTTTTGTATGTTTGTTGGCCATTATTCTGTCTTCTTTTGAAAAGTTTCTGTTCATGTCCTTTGCCTACTTTTTGATAAGCATTTATTTTTGAAAAGTATTAAAACAAGTTACAAAGCCAGAAATCATAAAATAGAATGCCCCATATCTCTGAATTAAGAGAAATTTCTGTGTAACAATTTAATACTTGTAAAATGGATTGAACGTCAGGGTTGGAAAAGTCTTTCATCATGTATATGAGGTCTATCCAGAAAGTATGCAGCCACTATTAATATAACTAGAACAGTTAGCATGACACGAGTGCAACCTGCCAGCCCAGGAAAGTGGACTGGGATGCACATGCATGAACAATGACGACTTCATTGTACTAGTCAGTGGGGCGCTAGACACCATTGAGTGAGCCTGTGTACTGTGTGGCCCTCGCATTCAAAATGACTGAGTGAGCAGAGCAAGGAATCTGCATCAAATTTTGCGTTAGGCTTGAACATTCCTCCGTGAAAACTATTCAGATAATTCAGAAGGCTTTTAGGGGTGACACAGTGAGTGCCGTGCAAATAAAAGTATGGCACAAACACTTCAAAGATGGTTGAGAATCTGTTGAAAGTGATCCACGTTCTGGATGACCTGCAACAAGCAGAACACCTGAGAATGTTGAACATGTATGGTTCGGTTAAGAGACAGTGGGAGAGCTGTGTGAGGTCTCAAGGTGCCTAAATTGAAGAGGACTGAGGCATCATTGTCCTACATACAATGTTTCTTGTTTCTTGTATCTTCTTCAATAAATGTCTCTATTTTTCCTATCACATGCTGCATACTTTCTGGAAGATCTAGTATATAATATAAATAATGATATATATAACATGTATATAATATATATATATATATATATTTGGCACTTAGTCCAAAATCACAGCCAATTCTTCTAACTTAGCCTTTTGTATAATATAGGCACATAAGAAAAATGAATACTTTAAACATTATATTACTTGCTGAATTGTTGAAAAAAGTATTTTGGGAGATGCTAATGATAATCTAATAATTATAGAAAATGTCTGACATAAAATTAAACAATAAAGTTGAATTATGTAAGAGAAGCAAAAAAGTAGCAGGAAAGAAGCTGGAACCAAAGGAAATATACAATACAAATTGCAATTATCGTATTTGAAGCAAAATGTATGTGGAACCTGAGAGCTGCTAATAAAAATTATTTTATAAAAAAAATAAACAGTAAGTAAACAGTTATTTTCAGGTCATTACTATTTTTATCACAGGAAAATTTGTTGTTTTTATAAGAAATCTAAAATACACAATCAAATTTCAATTAAAATTATATTTCTTATATACCTCATCAAACACACAGGTTATTCACAAATATATCAGGTGTTGATGATTATCTCCAAAGTAAGATGACTTCTCTGAATATAAACACAATATGATTAGTTGAGCATAGACAGGCAGTTGGCAGGTTCTGGGCAAGAAGTTAAGAAATTTGGCTTCGAGAGAAAGAAAAAAACAACCTGCTTCATATTAATATTATGACTCAGTCATCTACAATGATGATCTTGTTAAATTTATTTAATCACTGTCTACACTAAGGTTTGGTTTGGAGTTTTTCCTTGGTACTGTGGAACATGATGAGAGAAGAAAGTCACAAACTGATTAAGAATATAATATTTAAAACTATAGAGTATCATTTCACACATCCTCTTCTCAGTTTTGTAGAATTTAATCAATTTAGAAAATATAATTTGGGCTCTGGGACATATTGGTGCTCCCTTAGGTATTTTCACCTTTGGGATTCTTTATTAATAGTTCCCTTCTCCATTCAGTTAATAACAACAGATGGACATGTTTTATTGTATCAATGTTCTACCTTCTTCTTGTCATTTGTTAATTAAGGAACATGTATGAAGAAACAGGTCCTTTTTTTGCCATTTTCTTGTCTGAACAGAGATTAAAGTAACTTTTTCATTGTTGTTCTTATATTTCTATAAGCCTTAGTTTTACTGAGACTTGTGTTTATCATTTATATTTGTCTTTGGTTTTGTGTTCTTATTTCCATAGTTTATACATTTCGTTTAAGCCTTTTAAAGTTGTACTTGTTGGAGAGCTCCCTGGCCTCTCATAGTATTGCATTTGCTGCCTTCTCTTTTTTCCCATAATAAAAACAAATTATATTTCATAACTATAATAGAAATGTGTTTTTGAGAGCTTCTCAACTCTCTTGAGGCACTTTCCCCCCCAAACTACACCCGAGCTGTGATTTTTCCCACCTTCTCCTTTATCTGAAACATTTCCTTCCCTCTGGGATGATCTAGCAACTGATATCTCTAGTCAGCCTTCTTCCACTCTCCTTCACTCTCTTTTCTAATGACCAAAATGACCAAAATAAGTATGGAAGATTTCCATACACACTTCAGCACAAATTTTTGGCAAACTGTACTTTTTTCCTGGGTAGTAGCTTTCATTCTGTCCAAAGTACCATATTTTCCACTTATGATCATCTTAACACTCATTTTGATTTTTTTCCTTCTACAAAATATAATAAAACCAGGTGTTCTCTTTGTAATATTTCCTCTTTTCATCTCGGCATCTTGGGGCTCTTTACTTACTCTGGTAAGTTAAAGTATAGAAAGAAAAACTCGTGGTATTTTTCCTTTCCCTAAAGCACCTAAATATTGATTATCTTAAATGTGAAGACACTGTAATGGTCCCATTGAAGTTGTGATCATTTTTTATTGTACAGTTTCAGGGATATCAAATTCCTGAAAAGTTTTATAACTTTACCCCTTCTTCTCTGGATCAAAAATGAGTTAAATATCCTACGTATGCATCCCCATATACTCTACCAAACCATTATATAGGCATTAATACTCTGCATTTTAATTACCTACTTACTTGACTTCCTCTTCCACATTGCTGTTATCTCCTTAGAACCATGACTTTGATGAGTTAATTAACTTAGCATATAATTGAGGGACATGTTGAAAGGAGACTCAGTAGAACTTGACAATTGATTACATGTCATGGAGGAGTAAAAGGGGCAATCCAGAGCCATCCGTAGGTTTCTGATATCAGGGAATAGATAGAAAATGAGGCCATGAAGTAAAATATGAGAAACAGGTAGAAGATTTGTTTATAAGTATTTTTATGTAGATTATGGAGCTGGTTCTTCTTATGACATCAGTGCGGGTATATTATTATTGTGTATGAAAGTAGCAAGATTTTATAATGATGAAATTAAAGCTTAGATAGCTTATTTTGAATTGTCTAACATCACACAACTAGTGAATTGTAAAGTTAGAGTAGGTTTCCTAACTACTCGTTTCACAAATCAATTCAATTTACTTCCCTGGTCAATATTTTTCAAGATAAATGTGATATTCATATTTTAATTTTGCATTCACAGTGCCTAGCATGTGCCTGCCACAAAGAAGGCACTGAGCAGATGCTGAATTGGTGAATTTTTATGTAGCAAAGTTATACTTTTTAAATAGTATGCCAAATGCCCCTAGAGTGTCTCTTCTCTTCAGACACATAACAATGACTAGGGTGTTCCAGAGACTTTCGATATAAGCTTGAATACAGTCTTTGTACTATATGAATCATTCAGTGCAAAATGAATGAATATCTGTAAAACATTTTCAGAAATATTTAATTTTTTAATTTGATTTCAAGAAGCTGCTTTTAGAAAGAGTTAGGTAGAAAAATCTTGCAATCAGACATTCCCTTCTCATGCTCAGAGCAATTTGGCCCTGGTTTATCCTGATGGTTCACAGCCTTTTTCTCAAAGTTGCTACACCAAGAAACTCAGTTAATTATCTGGGAAATGAAAGCAGAATAATCACTGGGGAATATATTCTTTTTAATACAACTTGAAGAAACCATATTAAGAACAGATACTGATATACTAATCTAGAATGTGGAATGACAGACTAATACCTGAGACATGATCCTGGCCCCCTGCATGTTTTTGTATGGACCATGAAATAAAAATGTTTGTTAAATTTTAAATGGTTGAAAAAATCAAAAAGAGAATACTATTTCATGACAATTTTATGAAATTCAAATTTCATTGCTTCTAAATAAAGTTGTATTGACTATGCATACTTTATTTGCATATTGCGTATGGCTACTTTCACAGACCTTTGGCAGAGTTAGGTAGTTGTAACAGAGACCATATGGCCCACAAAGCCTGATATATTTATTATCTGGCCTTTTCACTACCCTTAAAACTATAAGCTTATTGTGTATTTTTAAATCTTAATTTCACAAGCTAACTTTATTCCCAGCTTTTTGAGGGTTTTGCTATTATCTTCGATTATTCTATTTACTGACTTAATTTCTAATTTCAGTAATCTATGCTTTTCCTAGTTCTTTATTCCTTTCTACCACATTTCTTTATGGTGACTTGGGAAAAGTTGTTAAGAAAGACCTTCCAGCTGCAACAAACACAAAATTTGATATTTGGATAACAGCACTTTTTTCTTTTAAGCTATTAAAGTCCAAGTTATGTATCTTAAATCAGCATAGGATTATAGACTTGGATTTGAACACTGGAATGGCTAAATCAAACACAGCCTGACTAAAGAGATTTAGGTGAATTCTAACAGGAATAGTGCAAATCTAATTTAAGTACCATTTATAAACAACCATATGATATCCTATTCATATTATAAATGTTCTTATTGATAGTTTTGTTGTTTCTTTTATCCTTTGAGAGAATATATAACCATAATGTAATATATATGAAAAGCTATTTTTGCACATATTCTGATTTAACCTCAAATATAATTGGATTAGTGTTAACATTTTTACATAATAAAAATTGATTATGTATTTGTAACATTTATGTTAATTTCTAATAATGAAATTACAGTTATAAATGCACCCAGAGAATACTGTTAAATTCCAAGGTTTTAGTTCATAAAAGTCATTTCTTGTAAACCTGATTTTATTTCCTGGTGAAAATGGGAGCTCTGAGTAAATCTATATTTATTATAAATATGCACATTTTTAAATATATTAAAAAGAGAGACTTCTTTACCAACTCATTTTCGTATTCATTTATATGTTTCTAACTCTTGCTGTCTTTCAGTGCTTCCCCAGCCCAAATGTTAAACACCTTCTTCTTCAAATCTCCAGTTAAGCTCCCTCCAATGAGGCATTTCTTCACTATTTCACATCTAATTATGTCTTCCTACCCTTTCATACTTGTATTAAATTCAATGCGGAGTGCTGCTGTGACAATTATCACATTTATTGTAATTGATGGGTTTTATGTGCATAAACTATAATTTGGGACTATGTCACTTCATCTTTATATTTCCATAGACTGGCATATCCAAAACCACAAAATAAACCACTAGAAAGGAATTAATGAAACTTGTGGTTGAATTGAGTAGCATGATGATGCAATTTAGTACAAAATAAACTAAGAACTCCTTATGAGAACAAATGAATTTGCTCCACTTGTTAGGAAGCTTGGGAAAAGTACATCATAGGATAAGGTACAAGAATAATTCCAGGAAGAAATATATATCTACTATATTCACAAATATCTAAAAAAGTAAGCTATCTTATATAAAGAATGCCAATCAAGAACTGGCAAAAAATGATTTGGCAACCTTGACACTTATTCTCAATGCCAATTTTTCATGTCTTGCCAGTTCAAAATCATATCTCTCCAAGATAGTATTTGGTCTCACAGGCATCTGATATAGAAAATAGACCATATTATCACATCAGAGATTAATGTAAATATATTTATTCAAAGTGCCAAACTGGAATGACAGAGCAAACCACAGCACAACTTGACAAATGGATATGAACTATACAAGCTAATAACAATCTGAGAGAGAATCAGCCAGTAGAATCTGTGACTCAGGCAGAGTGCAAATAGCACCAGCAGACACTTGTGGATCAGCCATTATTTCCTGTGAAAAGTATTTTTTTCTCTTACCATGATGACTTTAACTCAGAAAAGGAGCTTTCCAGAACAGGAAATCAGCATATGTGGTTTACACTATTTATCCTTTATTCCACCTAAGAATATCACTTTCATATAGCAGGATATTGAAAATGACTAAATCACTCTGTTCTTTATTATTTCACAGGCTTCATTTGATATATTTCCAATAATAACACTGTGATATAAATCACTGATACTGATAGCTTTTATATGCCAAAATCAGTGACCTTATTTTTTGCCTGTTTCCTTTATGTTCATGATGAATGAAGGTTAAAATAGAAAAGAAAGCAACGACTTTGTTTTAAAAGAAAAAGACTTCATCCTGTGATTTCCAAATCCTTGACACAGATAAGAATAGCAATCTAGGAGTAATGAAGAAAATGTAGAAGAGAATACTCAGGGCAACATAGAAGCAGATTCCGAAGAATGGCAGTATTAACCTTTCAGATATATAAATTGTCCCACTCATCTGCAAAAGAAGCCAGTATTCTCTGTTCTGCATTAAGTAGTTCAAATAATGGTTCTTAGAAGAGAAAAAAAATAAATCAAGGTGTAGCTCTTTTTTAAAAGCATTTGTTATTTAATGACCTCTGGCCAATCAGAAGGTTGCACATTCTGCTTTACATATACTTAAAATTTTATTCATAATTATGAAAAGTTCTCACATTTTGCTGTCACTTATAAGCCCCAGAATAATTTCATATAATTTACATGAAGTTATCAAGATGGAAATGAATAAAAATTTCTTTTTCTATTGAGCTACGAGATGTAATTTATATCATTGAATTTGAATACAGAATGATTTTGTTCAAGTTAATTCAATATAAAACATTTAAAGAAACCATCTTTTATTTTCTTAATTTTAGCTCAGTAAAAGTATATCATTTAAAATATAAATTATTAACCTAAATGTAAACATCCAAATATACTCATTGAGTATTTCCTATTTCCAGGCACTGTGTCAAATATATGCTTCCTTACTTAACCTTTCCACTAGCTCTTTAAGGTCAATGTCATTACTACATAAGGATATCAAGGTTTAGAAAAGTTAGATCAGTTGCTCAAGAATGTACAGCTACTAAGTGTAAAACTTAGGATTTGCACATCTATTTGTCTTAACTGATCACCTCAACATTTAATGCACGCCAATCCACAAAAAAGTATCAACTCACTGAAAATTCCTGTTTCAACTTGAGTTCTAGTAGCAAAAAAAATTATGTCATCCAGAAGTTAAATGAACATTAATATGACCACAGTGAGCAATTTTCTACATCTGCCGATGGATTTATAGAATTAATTCTTAAATTTGTTCACTATGTATTATAAAACATCAATTGCTAATATAAGATATAATTATAAAATATGAACAGTATTTCTTACATATTTAATGCTAATAAAATATTCAAAAATAGGCTGCACACGTATTTGCCATCAAACTGGAACTAACTGATCAACACTATGGTGCTCACACAGTAGTAATATTCTCCAGGGATTGAGGGGTTAGGGGGGTAAATCCACAACTAATGGACGCCGTGAGCATTGTAGAGGGAAAGGGCATGCCTCTAATCCCCGCTTGGGTGGGGCCAAGTCATAAAATGTAACCAAAATGTTTGTACCCTCATAATATCCTGAAATAAAAAAAATTCAATGCATCGTCTTAATTCTAAACCTTCTATTTTTTAATTGATTTTCTTCTTTACAGGAGAATCTCATAAATTCATCAAATTTAAGAAAAATGGGGTGTGACCCAAATAAAATGAGTCCTTGGGATTAAAATGCTGGATTATTTCTACAATATTTGAAAGACACTAGAACCTGAGAAGTTGTTTTTATTTACTTTTGGTAAGTTTTGTCACACAAATTCTAAAGGAACATCAGAAAGAGATGATAACCTTGAGATTTTACTTTGAACCTCTCACTAGATTGACGATATAATTAAACTGCAAATCCAAATATGAGAAGCTATTTTCATTCCTTGAGTTTTGCTGACTCAATGACTTTCCTATAAAGCATAATAATATTCCCCTCTTAGCTAACTATCTAAACGCAAAAATAGAAGTTCCCAACATTTAAAACTTCATGAAATTTTCATTTTCTCTAACATCTCGACAGTCATATGAATTATTGGAATTATATGCCTCTAATAGGATATTTATGACCACACACCTGCTGTTGCAGGGTACTGGTGAATTCATATAAAACTGCTAATAAAGTCTAATTACAATGCTCAGTACCAGTGTTATCCCTAAGAAAGAATAACGGTGACTACCACTAATAAATGCAAATGAAACTACTTTGCAAAACATTAAGTTATATAGTATATAATATGATAATATTTAGAATTTTACCCTGAACTTTCTTTCAGTTATTAAGTAAAATAGCCAAAAATGTGAGTCAATTCCTATGTAGCTGTTTACTTTCAATTCTCATAGTATAGTTCTACCTTTGAACTCTGTAGTTAAAGCATATGCTTTAGTTCTTGCAATCTTCAGATCAGTCTTCTGAGGGTTTTGAGGGGCAAATGCACTGGAGTGGACTTCCTATTCTACATGGCCTTCCTGGGAGTAGTCTAGGGGGAAAAGAAAGATCTTTAGCTTTGGAGTCATTCGGATCTAGCTTAAAATCTCTGTTCTCTCAATTACTAACTATATACTCTATGGCAAGGCAATTAATAATCTGAAATTTGAGATAACAGACAAAAGAGAGAAATTGATGCCTACTATGTACCCAGCTATATTTGTAAAAAATATCAGAGACAAGCTAGGTCTCACATATTTGTTGAATGCATTTGAGAACAAGGAAAATCCTTCCCTGCCCTAGAGAGTTATAGTGAAGGTTATCAGAAATCAGATGTGAGATAGAATGGAACATAATCCTTGGCAATTTAAAGCAACTACAAGGTTTTAGTTTCTCTTTTTTTATTACTTTCTTTTGTCATGAATATTCTTATGATTCTGAGATTGCTTGCCTTTTTTGTATCTCAAAAGGTCACTCATCTATATGAATTATCCAAATTTATGGCTCTTTGATCATTTCCTTTGATTGAAATTATTGAGTCTAGAGGAGTATTTCATGAGGTTGTCTAACAATGTGCTGTTTGAAATTTAGTAGAGGAACCTTACTGAAGTACATGTTGAATACTTTTTTTTGGGAAACCTTGGCATGGCCAAGAATATTAGTTATTATTTTAAATATTTTCAGTTATGTAAATTTTACCAGTATACATTTTTCATGTCTGATCCTTAACCACTTTTTTTCTCAACAGTTATTTTTTTTATTTAGTGTACTTTGATTGTAGGAATCAGGAACTGCTTTCAAATCAGCTTTTAAAATAATAGGAACTTATATAAAACAAATGAAAATTCAATTTTTATCAAATAGGTCAAACAATGTAGGCAGGGTTCAGCTTCATCTATGTAACATCCTAGCTCATCAGCTTTGTTTTGGATTCTTTCCTGGGAAACTCCCATTTTACATCTGAGAAGTGTCTGCCTAGTATTTCCTGAGATTACATTATTACATTCTTACACGTTCAAATGCAGCACACACACAAAAGAAAGAAATTAAAGAAAATCCACAAGCCTTCTTAGATTTATAAATAGGGAATGGAGTACTTTAATTGGATTATGCCAATCAGTCATATTTCTGAATATAAGGGTGATGTTCAATCATAATTAAACTACATAGCTGGAAAATATGAACTGCAGTTATTAAAATTTGGCAGCCAATAAATATAAATCTCAGTCTAACTCTTTGGCCACCCAATTAAAAAATTATCTTCTCATAAATGACTTCTAAAAATATATCTCAGGATACACACACATACACACACACACGCAAACACATATACAGACACTTAACTCCTCTTAAAAGGGAGGAAAAATCTGATGCTATTATATTCAGTTTTATACCCAGGATCTCTGTGGATGATATGCAAACCATGCCTCTTTGTGAAATTTGGCTGTAGCTTACCATGGTCTGACAATCTATCATTAAATAAATAAGTTTAACTAGACCTAGGACTTCCAATATATTCCTATAGAAAAAGCATATGGAACGTATAATAAGACATTCATTTGGAGAAACTTAATGGCCACTAGTTTATAATAGATATCACAGGCAGTTGAAATAAAATAAGAAGCTATTCCTATGCTATCATTTAAGTGGTGTTTTGTTTTGTAATCTAAGACTTTTGGTTGTGTTTTGGAAGATTCTACCTCATTCATTGCATTTCATTCTTGTTGATTCTTCTTCCTTGAGAAATTTCTTTAAATAGTTGTCTCTATTTCCTCTGCTACTATTCCCTCTGTTCCATAGGCCACTGCAGGTTTGTTCAAATTTTAGGGTCTGGGTATTGCTACAGGGGCTAAGAAATCATATACTCTCACAGCCAAAAGTGGGTTGTCCTTGACAACAGAACCTATACAAAAACTGAACAGATTTCTATTCTATTTGTGATCAATTCCAGAGGTATTTTAAGGTATAATTTTTGGTCTAGGAGAGTCATCTTGAGTGACTCTTTTTTTAAAAAAAACATATAAATTTGTCCCTTGCCATTCTTTCAGACTTCGTTTTCCTGGAATTTGCCTCCAATGACAAAAATTATGATAATTTCACCTGTACCTATGTATAATTCTGGTTGCACTGTTAAAATGACCCTGTTTTCCATCAATAATAGAAATTTCCAAGCATAGAAGTATAATTAGATGTTTGTGAGCTATCTATGGGGCCAGGTTCCTCCTAGAGTCCCAAGTTTTCCTTTTCTAATTGTCCGTCTCTCAGGGTTTTCTAACTGTCCTAGGTTCCAGATTAATTCATTCAGGTGTCTTTGTTTATAGTCCCCAGGTAGAAAACTCTCCACTAATAAAGCCATATTTTTTTCACTCTATGACTCCAGTGGCCAGTTTTGTAGTATGCTTTCTTTTATTCTAAGAAGTTGCTAAAAGATGCAAGAAGTATTCAGCAAACTCCAGCAGTGTGAAATTGTCCTACCAAATTTCCTAATGTTGTAGTCTAAGGTGACACATGATCTGTGTTCTCAGTTACATTAGTCCATATCTTACAAGGGTATAAAATGGATTGTTGATTCCTCTAAGATGATCACTGCTTTCACCAGAAAGAAAGGAAACAGTGTGGCAGGATATCATTTTGACTGCAATAAGCTCACTCCAAACACTCCTTCAGTGAAAGCAGGTATATATAATAACTACTATAAACCCATAAAAAACTTATAATAAGCAGAATCTACAAAGAAGTCAAGCAAATCAGCAAGAAAATATCAACGAACCCCATTAAATAGTGGGCAAAAGACATGAACAGAAGCTTTTCAAAAGAAGAGAGACTAATGGCCAATAAACATATGAAAAAATGTTTAAAGTCTCTAATCATCAGAGAAATGCAAATCAAACCTACAATAAGATATCACGTAACCCCAATGATAATGGCTTTTATTAAAAATTCCCAAAACAATTGATGCTGGCTTGGATTCAGAGAAAAAGAAACACTTGTACCCTGTTGGTGGGACTGCAAACTAGTTCAACCTCTATTGGAAACAGTATGGAGATTCCTCAAAGAATTAAAAGTAGATCTACCATTTGATCCATCAATCCCACCACCGGGTATTTACCCAAAGGAAAAAAAATCATTTTATCAAAAAGACACGGGCACTGGAATGTTTATTGCAGCACAATTCACAATCACAAAGATGTGGAATCAACACAAGTGCCCATTAATTCATGAGTGGATTAACAAAATGTGGTATATGTATACCATGGAGTACTACTCAGCAATAAAAAATGATTTAATACACTTTGCAACAACCTGGATTGGATGAAAATGGAAACCATCCTTCTAAGTGAGGTATCGCAAGAATTGAAAATT
>VBSM01002608.1:76016663-76031203 GCA_008086735.1 Cheirogaleus medius | reverse complement strand
TCAGGCTGATGGGTACACTTACAACTTTGACTCAAGGAGAACAAAAGCAATCCATGTCACCAAAACATTTGTACCCCCATAATATACTGAAATAAAATAAAATAAAAATATATTTTTTTAAAAAAAACCCTCATATGATATACTCTAAGGCTCAGAATCCCCTGGCCTAAGCCAAGACCAAAAGATTCAGAAGAAGTTTACTTTTCCTAAGTATAAGATTAAAGTTAACATGGATTGGGGATAGAAAGAAGAGAGTGAAGGTTTATGTGGCCAATAGAGTAGTACACCAACCAAGAAACCATGAGCTTACACCACAGAAGAAACAGCCCGGCATGCAATGTTTGAGTAATGCTTTGGAAAATGAACAAATGCTGAGTTGATTCACTTGTTACTTATCGGTGAGATCTTTGTATCTGAGACTGCTAATATTCATCACACATTGCATGCACAGTTTGACTACATTTCATAGTCTCCCTTGATGTTAGGATTGATCACATCCCTCAGATTTAACCAAAGAAATATGGGAGGACATGGCCTAACACTCTCTCCATTCACCCCAAATAAGCAACCACTTGCAATAAGTTATTACATGTGCCTTCACACTCCCTACTAAAGGGACAGGGAAAACCATGTAATCTGGAAAGTTATATATTGCAGATCACAGAATGGTCTTCATCTTGGGTTTCTGAATATGCAAAGCAGGCCACTCACTCACCTGAATACTGTCCAAGACTGCTACATAAGCAAGAAATAAATTTCTGTTGTATGTATCCATTATAAGTTTGAATCTGGCATTTTGCTTAGCCTACACTAATACAGAAATCATTATTTACCTTGACTGTCATATGGTGGGTAATGATAAAACTGACAGCAGAGACTGGAAAGGATTCCCATGTCATGCATTGATTAAAAACACTTAAAACACTTGATAACCCTGTGACTTCAGTAATTCAGACGACAAAGAGTCTACCTTTAGTGTAGTTCCAGGGGAAGAGATCCAATAGAGCCCATCCAGATAGAATTTTAGTGTTGCTGCCTTTAGCAAAGTTTTAATAAAAAGAAATTAGCTCAGGTAAGAACTTGCTGTTTGAGAGCAGAGATCTAAGCGGATAAGAGTCAAGGAATTAAAAGCTTTTTTGAGGTGGAAAGTCAACTGCTCCTAGGCTCCCAGCTACAGAATATAAAGTTTTCTATCCAATCGTGTTATTTTATTTGGTCTCAAAGTTAAATTGACTCCTATTAAAATGAAAGAGACTTGAGGACAAAGAAAAAAAGATAAAAATAGGTCTAAGAATTCTTTCCTGGAAATAAATTTAGTAAAAATTACTGGCTTATGGAACTGAATGGAGGGAAGAAGATCAGAAGTCTACTGAGGTGTTTTTGAAGGAAACCATGAACTTGAACAAAAAGATCCGTGACTGTGAAAATCTGGGTTGAACAACCTGGTGCAGAGTATATTCCCTAACATCCACTTCAGCTGTGGCTGCACAAATAATGGGCAAGAGAGGGACTCCAGTAGATAGAGCCAGAGCATAACAGTAGATCCCAGATGCAATCTTATCTTTGGAGAAAAGCTCTATTTTTCATAGAATGCTAGAGGAGCGAGGTAGTAGAAAAGAAGGTTAAAGCTCAAACTACAAGGTAGAAAAGCAATGTAAACTCTTAGTACTATGGAATAAACCAGCATGAAAGTAGACAAGAACAATACTCAAGAATTAATTGTTGTCAAATCTCCAGTTTAAAATCTTAATGAGAGCTAGAATAATATGTCTTTTTTATCCCCATCCACCTTGAATGCTAAAATGGGGAAATTCTAGAGAAAACTGGGACAAGTTGGTCACTGGACGAATATATAAATAAATGATTAAAGAAATTTCTAGGGGCATCACGAGATGAGCCTACATATCTAAGATTGGCATATGTTTGTTTCAGCTATGTTGAATAAAATTTTCTATGATGAAGGGAAAATTATATAATCTGAACTGTCTGATACAATAGACACTATACACATGTGGCTAATGAACACTTGAAATATGGCTAATGCAACTGATAACTTGACTTTTATGTTTAATTCAATTAATCCAAATGTAAATTTAAATAGCTATGTATCAGCATTTGAGTTGAGCTACTCATATTTCTGGAATGAGAGATGATCATAGACATATTTATTTATTTATTTATTTATTTATTTATTTATTTCAGATACAATCTAATCAGGATCCAAATAACCTTCATTTGAAGGCAAGTCTTCGCTTTCAATTATCATCTATTCATTCATGTATTGAATCTTTCCTTTCTTGCCTTATAGGGTACTAGTTAGCAGTTTTAAAGATAGAAAGTATCTTCTAAAACCTAATTGAAGAGGAGATAACAGGATATAATTTTACTTCATGTTCACAGAATACAGTCAGAATTTCAGGACATAATTTTGTCCTATGTATTTCCATCAATTTTTTATTATTGGGCCTCAGCCTTTCCTCCCAGCCTGATTTCCAATTATTCTTCCAAATAGTCTTTATATTGTAGATGAATCTCACTATTCTATCTTGAAGTCATTCCCTCAGCTGTAACCAACCTATCATATATTTCTCTTTCTCCCTCCTCTCTCCTCCTGCTTATTTTTAAAAATAAAATCTTTATTTTCTATTTTAAAAACAATTGAAGATCATCTTCTCTTTTCAACTTCCATCTCCCTCACATTCATAAAAATCAATTTTCCTACTTTATAATTTCATAATTCTTACATATAACTATTATAGTATTTATCATCATTTATCATGCTTTTCTATTAATTTATGAATGACTTTTCCCTTTGTCTTCTGAATTTCTTGAGACCCTGGTAACCTTGAGGTTTGAAACCTTGGGTTGAATTTTTATTCAAATACATTTTTCTGATAATAGCACATTCATTTTGCTACCCTGTTAGCAATATTAGACTCTCTCTTATAATCATTGCCCTTTGCAACTTTGGGGTACAATGGAGAATATTCTTTCAAAAAAAAATCTTAGCATAGTTAATTGACCCCAGGGGCCTGCTAGCCTACTCAGGAATAGATGAAGTTTCAGTCTGTCTCAACCTAGATTCAGAGTAGGAAATATAATTTATGAAGATTTTATAAATAATATTTTCCTGTGTTAAATATTCTCTTAATTACTTTTGCCTGTACTAAAATGTTCTCACAACTACTCAGTTCGACAGTTCCCATCTAGCCATTATAACTTTAGCACTATATCACTACAACCCATAATGGGCAACACAGTCACACACAAGAAATTTTGCCTTTCCCTAGAGTCATATTGCCATTCCATATTCTACCAAATCAGAGGTTTATACTATATGATTCAGGAGGCCTATGGGACATGCTCATTCTAGAAAGCCAGTATGAAATGTGATTCCCTCCAAATCTTCCTGTCTGACGTTCATACCTCAGAAACCATAAATTATCAAAATATTCTAGAGTAGCAAGAAAAAATATGAGTATTTTCACCTTTCTGTTATCTATAACCTAATCCCATGAGCCATAACTAAACCCAGGCAAAAATCTAAAATGTCTTCAGATCTCCATCTTCTAATGTCAGGCAACTCTACTGTGAAGCAAAAGAAATATATTGGCCTTGTATGTCTTGGGATAATTGTATCATTTGGTTAATTAGAAAAAGAAAGTACGTCCAAATCAAATTACTTCTACCTTTAGCTTTCGTCTCTTCAAGCATATGATTTCAGGACCTCTGTAACTCTTGCTGCTTCTCAAGAATTTAACACAACATCTAAGTAAAGGGTAAAGGTGGGGGTTCACAAAGTTTTCATCCTTCTCAATCTTCTGTTTGATCAGTTTTTTTTTAATTTTTATTTTTTTTCTTTTTTTTTAATTTCAACATATTATAGGGGTACAAATATTATGGTTATGTATATTGCCCATGCCCCCCTCCCCCCTCGAGGCAGAGCCTCAAGCATGACCATCCCCCATACGTTGCACATCTCACTCATTATGTTTGATCAGTTTTTATTTCTGAACAAGTTCTGTTCTATGAATTATTGTTTAGACCATGGAATTTGAGGACAACTCACTAATTCACTAGTTTGTTTTTGTTGCACAGATTTCACAATACCAAGCATTTTAGGTCAGGAACTAGTGTGAGTCTTATTTACTTCTATATTACCCAAGTAATTACCAAGTGGTTCAGTAGTTCAATTCTGTGATAGTAAACTTGTTAATTACTACTACTCCCTCAGTGTGTCCCATTACCGTCAAGTTCAAGTCCCATTAGATCCTTAGAGGTGTTGATGCCAAATGGAATTTCTTTTAATTTCTTTTATTTTATTTTAATTTCAACATATTATCGGGGTACAAATGTTTAATTTACATATATTGCCTTGGGTCAGAGCTTCAAGCTTGACCATCCCCCAGAGGTATGCATTGCACTCAGATGGAATTTCTAAATATTGATCAAATAATGAATACTATAGCTCGTCATACTTATTATCCACCTGCATTATTTACCATATTATCCTTGTCTAAAGAATCGAACTGTTATGCAGAAAGAGAAGCTTTTCTCTATGTATTTTCTTTTCAATTGGATAATTGTTAACTATAAACAAAAGTGAATCTGGTAGATACTAATATTGATATTGAGTTAGGGTTGATTCTTTCAAAGTATTTTTTCAACCACTTTTCAAGTCTATAGTTCCTATCTAGCCAGTACACCTTCCTAGAACTTGTAATGAGAAATTGGAGTCAAATACAAGAAAGTTTGTGTTTCCCAGGGTCCCTGGAGTCATATTGACATTCTATTATCTACCAAATCACTAGCTTTGCTCACCAACCTTAAATTGTATATGTTTAATGCAAGCTCACTTTATACCTGAATTACCTTTCATTTTTCTTTCCCCTTTCTTTCTCTTATCCATTGTAAAGTAGTAACTATGAATATGAGATCCATGTTGCATATGTCTTAATTCTGTGTTGTGCTCTAAATCTTAGTTGCCAAATAATTCCCAACCCTGCTCTAGGAGGGTTTGCAGAAATATAATTTAGATAAATTGATTTGGGCAGTGGATAGAATTCCATGTGGGAAATGAGGGGAGTGAGCAGGAAAGATAGAATAACAAAAGTCAGATGACTTTATTATACTCTAACATTTGCCATTTTTAAAATGTGTTTTTATGTTTTTTTGCTGTATTTTTCATATGTCAGGCTATTTTGGCAAAGATTGTTTAAAACACTGTTTTTTTAATATATCTTTAATAATATTTACCCCACCTGCACTTGAGTCACTGGTATGTCCAAAGCCTACTGAATCTTTAAACATGCAACTACAAATCTGCATTTTTATCAAGACCACTCACCCTCTTTTGACTCTGAAGCATAAAGGAAGTTAATAACACCTGGCCCTGACTTCTCTGGGGGAATTTACTTGGAAAGATTACAATTTAAGGTAAGAATATTTGAAGAACTAATATCAGCTGACCCTCTCATGACCCATATTAGATAGTCAGGGGACAATCAAATTTGTGTATAATAGCTTTTATTTAATTTTCTTGTTCTAAATTAGCGATCAGAACGTGATGGCATTGCAACACAAGAGACAATTTGAAAGACTCTACTTGGGGGTTATCTTTGTATTTTAAAGTTGCATATAAATGCTTGCTATTTATAAATATGTAGTTTTTAGTATTCATTTATATAACATGTCATTTTTGCATAAATTATTACTCAAGTAAATCTAAAATATAATGTTAATTTTCTTATCCCAAAGCAGTCACTTCTTCATCTCAATATATTTGAATTCCTACTATGAACTAGAAATGATTTAGATTTTGAAGAACAAAACAAACAAAAACTTTTGCCTTCACAAAGCTTAGATTCTATTCCAAGAAGGTAGGAAATAAATAAATACATAAGTAAGGCATATTGTGTATTAAAGTAATGAATGCTTTAAAGAAAGATAATTTAGGAAAGTTGAAATAGGAGATTTTAATTTACACCATAACCCAGGAAGTGAAGCAAGACTCTTAACGTTAGTGATAGACTTTCTTAGAAGTACTGAAAAGAAACATTCACAAAGGAGACCCTAAGAAAGAAGAAATAAATAATATGACCCAGCTTCTCAGCCTGATGAATAAATATTTTTCTATTTGTCTATTTGGGGATCTTGGCAATAATAGAAAAAGAGGAAAGGAACATTTACATCACTTCTTCTCTGTAACATATTTTTTTCTTTCTTATCCCTGTCATCACTGTATTTGTTCCCATTTTACATTTCCTTTGATTTTTACAAAGTTGGGCACTATCTCATTTTGTGCTTGACATCCCATGTAACCCATTGATTTTCATCTTTTCACTCACTATACTCCTATCTTCTTTGCAACCAATAAAATATGACTGCATTGCTTAATTTACTTCTTAATCAACTTTCTCTGTAAAATATCTGTTTCTCAATTGTCAATATATTCTTTCAAATGATTATTATATTAATATATGTTCTTTTTATGGAGAGACTCAACATACATTACTATATTACAATAGTTAAAAATGATTATATAAACCACTAAAACATTTAAGCCAAGACTAGCCACAACAAATGCAAAGAAGTGATTTATAGAAATATATATGAATATTAATTTGATAGAAATTGATCTGGCAATAATAGGCAAAAGTAAAATAAATCGTATTAGCTATAAAAAGGATCTATTTTGTTCTCTTTTGCCATCACAGAATAGATTGTAATGTAGTTGCCTGCATTATTGCAATGACTTTCTATCTGAATTACTAGACTCCAGAATGTCACTCTTTCATCCAATATGTTTTGCATTTTTTACAGATTTTTAGGAAATTCAAATTTTCATATATAAATTTTATTTTTTCTATAGGAAACTATAAATTTTCTTCTGTCATGTTATGAAAACCTTTTTATAATCACACTATACCAATATGTTTCCATTACTATCAAGTAGGAAATTTAAGCACCACTACATGGTAATATCTTAACTGCTGCTTTTAGCTCTTTTCATGTAAAGGTAGATGGCATTTACAATGGGCATGAGAGACAGGGGTTAGAATCACTAAAATATAGAGTAAGTAGGAGAAAAGTACATTTTGTTGGTTTGTTGGCTTAATTTTTGATGAGACATTATCTCATCTTTAATATAGTTGATATCTTTTAGGACGGAGATCGTAGCTATTTCAATGATTCAAAGGCCCATTCCTAAAAATACTTATTAGAAAGATAATCTGTGGTGCATGTCATGGCCCACTGTATATGTATTTGTGCCTGTGTGTGTGACAGAGAGAGAGAGAAAGAGAGATACAAATAACATTTAGAAAAGGTCTCATGCAATTGTATAATAGGTTAGTGGCAGAATGACTCTCATTCTCTCATAATATTAATATTTCCTAAATTAACTTCTCTCTTTCCCTTCGTGTACTATTCCTTTAGGAAAAAAGAGTAATTCATTCCATTGGTAAATTGGTAGGTCACGTATGCATATACCGCTAAAAGTCTTTCTCCCAATCTCTTTGGCATATAACAAATCTCAGAAAACTGATTCTTATTGACAATGTTCAGATGGAACAAATTCTTGGATTGTAGAAGACACTGATGCCATGCATTTTGAGAAGATGTAAAAATATTGTAATGACTAAATTGTGCATTCTGCATTGTTGAAAATATTAATATGAACAATAGCAAACTTGTATTTCAATTATTCTCATTTTCAAGCAATAAGGGAGACAATAAAACTCTGTAACTTGTATCTCTAAAGCACAATAAAAATCAGGAAAAAAGGAAACAAAACACTAGAATGATACTGTTTTTGAAATGAACTGAGAACAAGGTGCACCGTAGGCTTAGAAATTGAGGTATAGGTTTTTAAATTTAGGCTTATGTAGGCATATTTTCTTCTCTAAATTATACTAGCTTTATTTATATTAATTCTCTTCCAGCACCTAAATTCTGGAATTCTGTGACTATGTGCAGATATTAAAGTATCCACTACATGTAACGTATAGTTGATGGTTTATAACTATGAAAAAACACCTATTCATATTTTCCAGATGCAGAATGGGCTCTAATACAATAAATGGATGAGCCCTCTAGAAGAAATGTTAAGGTTATCTTATAGAAGACGCAGAAGATACTAAGTTTTTTGTCCCTTCAACTTGTTTCTATGTAAAATTATAAAATAAAATAAATGTCATTGACATTGAATATTAGGTTTAAACCACAGGAAAGTAAAGTATGCTTAAATACACTCCTGAAGATAATTTTACAATATCATCATCAATATGTGGTTGTGATTTCAGTAGAGTTTGTGTTCTGCATTAGTTGACGCAGGTAAAGCTTTCAGCTAATGATGTCAAAGTGTTTATACTGACTAATGGATAGTTCACGCTATTCTACACTGAAATTATCACATATGACACTATTACATTATTTCTGGATGTTTTAAAAATCTAGAACTCTGGTCAAAGAAGGAAGAGGATAGAAGACAGTGACTAACAGCAGTGCCCATAAATAATGATAGAATTTTAGATTCACAGTTTAAACCTATAGATTGTGACTGACATTGATGAAAACAAATAAGAAATACCTAAGAAAACTGAGAAGAAAACAGTCACACTAAACTCAGAGTTTATATCTTCTCATTTCAAGATAGTCTAAGGAATTTAGAATTCCACGTATACTTTTAGGATTTTCTTCTTTGCCTAACAATGCTTGTTTTCATAGTCTATCACTTGTAGTAGCAGAATAATGGTTTCCAAATAGATGTGCAAATCCTAAGCCCCAAAACCTATGAATGTGGTGAGTTACATGGTGAGAGGTATTAAGATTGCAGATCCAATTAAGGTTGATAATCAACTAACATTGAGATGAAAAAACTATCCTGGATTATCCCAATATTCACAGTGTAATAACAAGAGTCTATAAGTGTAGAAGAAGGAGGCAAAAGAGTCAGTGTTAGAGTGATGTGATGTAAAAAAATACTCAACCAGACGTTGAGTTCAATGCTAACTTTGAGGATGAAGGGGATCAAAGAGTCAAGGAATGAATATAGCTTTTAGGACCTGAAAAAGGCAACAAAAGGGATTCTCCTCTAAAGACCCCAGAAAGAAATGTAGTCCTTCTAACACCTTCATTTTAGTTCAGAGAAATTCATTTAGGACTGCTGTCCTTTCAGAATTATAAGAGGATATTTGTGTTGTTTTAAGTTACAGAGTTTGTGGTAATTAGTTACATCAGCAAAAGAACACTTATAGATCACAAATGGGCACACTTACCAGTGTCTTTTATGTTTTGACTCTTAATTCTCCTAGAATTACATTGTCAGTCTTGAATGATTCATTTTTTACTCCTATTCTGGAGTTTATACAATCTCTTTTTGACAATTAAGTAATTATGCCCAACAGAAGAGTAAGTGCAGTGTTATGACGGCCGAGTAGAATCTACCTCACTATTGATTTGTAGTGTCATTGAATAACAGTCATATTTTCACTTCTTAGAATTATGAATAAAGTTTTGAAAATATTTATTTTATCTTCTTTGTGATTGGGAAGAGCGAGATAGTTTCAGTATGTGCACCCTCACATGTTAACCCCCAAATCTGTCATTACAAAATAGTTGTTAAATTTTCTATCTTAAAATATTAATACTGCTTAAAATCTATTTTACTAATGCCTACATTAGCTTCATCTTCTATGCTTTGAAGCATTTGGAACAACCTATTCAATTCAACTGATGTAGTTTATTACCATGAAGTTAAAAACGTGGACCCTGAATTAAACCTGCTTCCGTTTAAGCTTGATTTTTGTCACTTACTGACTGAGTGACTTTGGGCAAGTTACTTAAGGTATCTTTGTCTCTGCTTTTTCACCTACAAAATGAGTATAACTAATTTAAACTACATTATAGACTTGTTACTGAAGAGTAAATGCAATAATTACTATGAACATAGCACATAGCAGAATTCTGTAAAGATTATATCTTTTAGGGTTATTTACTTGCATATGTGATCTTATAAGTCACTGAGAAAATACATACTTTTAGCAAATTGTTGTCTCTTAAACATATATCTTTAGTTCACCCCCTGGAATGGTTTTCTTTTCTCATTTTGTAAACACATTAATTCTCACCATTTATCAGTGAACAGTCCCTACCTTAGTCATATACATTCTATCACTCATCTTCCTTTCAACAGAAAACTTCCTAAAATCATGATTTGTTCATGTGTGCCCACATCTTCTATTCACTAAAACCTAAAACTATTCTTAATAGCATCATTGATGATTTCATAAATTCAAGCAAAATTGCTTATAATTGTATCCTTCTTTATCTTTCTATTCATAGGATCACTCATACTAAAATATTTTTTGAAAATTATTTATTTTCCTTATTGTATTCAACATTATTTATCTAACAGTTTCACTTACCCCTTCTGAGAATATTTATCTTCTGTTTTTTTCACAAGTATTTACTCCTTCGCTCATACTCTACATGCTAACGTATTCCATTTTTAATATTTCAGATGGCTTGGGAAAACTCATTAATTTTCTGAAATAAATGATGCTAATCACTAATCATTATCAAATCTTTATCAAACTTAGGCTCCTTCCTAAATTTTACAAATGCATTTTAATTGTTATTCTGTTTAAATAAATGTAAATGTACTGCAGCATTTCAAATTTGGAGACTGAACACACTGCCTCTCGATTTCTAAAGAAATTAAGTCTGTTTCATTCCATTTAGTTCTGTTCTGAGTTTTGTTATTTCTTTTCTTCTGCTGGTTTTAGATTTGGCTTGTTCTTTTTCTAGTTTCTTGATATGTGACATCAGGTTTTTAATTTGTGATCTTTCTGTCCTTTGGATATAAACATTTAAGGCTATGAACTATACCATTAGCACTGCTTTTTATGTAGCCAATATATTTTGAAATCTTCTCTCTCCTTTGCCCTTCAGTACACAGAATCTTTTGATTTCCATCTTAAATTCATTGCTGCTCCGAGAATTATTAAGCAGTAATTTGCTTAATTTCCATGTTTTTTGTGAATTTGAGAATTTCTCTTGGAATTGATTTCTAGTTTTATTCCACAGTGGTCCATTTATTTGCATCCATGGTTGTCTACTACAGGACATTTGACACACTATTTTCTTATTTCATATTTCAGAATTTTAAAAGTATGATAACTTTTCTTTAATATTTTCACTATGAATCAATGTGTAATAGTATGTGCTTCAAAAGAATGATGTTGGTTTTCCATAGTTCACAGTATTCTGTTAAGAGCAAAATTAAAACTTTACGTTTGTTTACCTTTGTCAATCTTTATTAGATACATGGTATGATTTCAGTTTTTCTGAATTTACTGAGACTTATTTTGTGGCTTAAGATTTAATTAATCTTGGAAAATGTCCCATTTCCTGATGAGAAGGATGTATATTCTGTAGTTTTGGGGTTAATAGCTACGTAAATGTCTGTTAGATTTTTTTTGTTCTATAGTTCCTTTTAAGTACAGTGTCTGTTGATTTTCTGCTTCGATAATCTGTCCAGTTTTGTCAGTGGGATGTTGAAGCTCCCAGTGACTATGATACTACTTTTTCTTTCTTTGCTTAGATCCAGACTTCTCAGTAGAGTCCTTACAAGCAAGAATTGATTGGGGTCCCATCATTAGTGTTCTTAAATGGAACAACTGCTAGCCATGAATTGTGTATCATGCAAAACTAAGTTTCATATATGATGGAGAAATAGAGACTTTCCAGACAAGCAAACAACAAGGGAATTTTTTACTACAAGATCTGCCCTGCAGGAAATGCTTAAAGGTATACTATGCATAGAACAGAATTGTAGATACTCACCAGTGTAAAAATACCTGAATGTTAAATCTCACAGCACTTGTAAAATGGTAGCATAAGAGGAAAAATGAAACTACTAGGTATCATTTAATGTGATGAACAGAACAGATTCCCATCTATTAATATTAACATTGCATATGAATGGTTTTAATTTTCCACTTAAAAGACATAGACTGGCTGAATGGGTGAAAAATCACAACTCAAATATATGCTATCTACAAGAAACTGATCTAACTTACAAGGACTAACAGACTCAAGAAAAAGGAGTGGAAAATACCATACAAACTGAAACCAAAAAGGAGCAGGTGTAGTGATTCACAGTCAGATAAAATTCACTTTAAATAGGCAATGTAAAAAAAAAAAAAGACAAAGACTGTCATTATAGTATGATAAAGGGAGCAACTGAGCCACAAGACATAACAATTCTAAGTATATATTCACCTAATACCAGAACTCCCAGATTCATAAAACAAATTCTACTGGATCTATACTTCATCTTTTAAATGCCACATTTGATCCTATCACCTAGGTATTAATTTGGTATTTGGCACATAGATATTGAATATCCACCATATGTCTTGAACTAATAAAAGCTGAGAATACAAAAATGAATAGACAAAAATCCCCCATGTAGAAGTTATATATGATAAATTAAAACAGACTAGCTGTCTGTATATTTGTGTGTGTGTCCACATGTGAAATTTTGTGTGTAATTTTTTGAAATGAACACTGTGGTAGATATTGTGCTTTACTTTCTATGGAAAATGATTAATCTAAATGAATATTGTTAATTACAGCACCACTATTGTTGAAGGATTCATGAATGGCCATTTGATTCAATTCTCACAAATGAGATGTGAGGATCCAACTGCTGAAGTACACTGGGAAAGTCTCAAACCTAAGTGAGAGCCACAGGAAGAGAGGTTGTATTCTTCCTCTGAACTTCATCATGTTTGCAACTGTTTTTATGTCTTCTATCATTCAAACACAAAATGTTGATTTTTAAAAATATTTGCATCCATGGTTGTCTACTACAGGACATTTGACACACTATTTTCTTATTTCATATTTCAGAATTTTAAAAGTATGATAACTTTTCTTTAATATTTTCACTATGAATCAATGTGTAATAGTATGTGCTTCAAAAGAATGATGTTGGTTTTCCATAGTTCACAGTATTCTGTTAAGAGCAAAATTAAAACTTTATGTTTGTTTACCTTTGTCAATCTTTATTAATGTGGAAAATACAAAATGTAAAAACAATAAAACCCTTCTTGTATCATTAATTTAAAAACTTCCAAGAGAAAGCTATTTATAAACTAATTGGGAGGAACAGAAAAAAAAAACACATATTGTAAGGGTAATTTTTTCAATGTTGAATATTTGAAACTGAACACAATAAGATATAATTACAGAAGCTATCTCAAATTACAAGAACACAATTACCTATATAAATTTTATTTTGTAGATAAACTCTACAAAAACAAAATAATATATTTTTTATTTCACTTGGCCACACAGTAGAAATTTTCACTGAAAAAAATTTTCATTTTAACATTTTATATAATGTTAAAAGTGACAAATAAAAATATCACAACATTACAATGTAGCTGTTAATTTCAGATGATAAATAATGTCATACCCAATATTTTATCACAAAAAATAAAAACAAAGCAGTAATATGATCAAAAGTCACAATATTTCAGGAAAAAAAATTCACATGCAGCTAATTTAAAATGTTTATTTTAATAAACTAAGCATTGGATTTAAAGGTATAATTCTCTTATAGGGTATATAAGAAAGCTTACACCTCTAAATTTCTAAATAAAATAAGATTAGTAATATTAATGCTGTACTGAAATGTTTACTTATTTTTATATAAATTATTGATGATTTAAAAAGCTGTATGATAAAGTTTTTTCTTTTTCTTTTCTGAACACAGCAAAATACCAAATTTAGCATTTGACATTTGTAACATTTTAGACATTAAAAAGAACATGTACATATACATACATTTTCTTTAAAATTTTCTAAAATTTAAGCACAACTGTATTTTCTCAAATTTACAAAGTAGATAATAGATTTCCATTAGTTGCTTGGCAACATCATTTTACGTTCTGCAGCTGAATTTCATATTGATGAATTATTTTTAAAGGTACCTACAAGAAATTGTTGAAAATCTGATCAGGTTATAGATAAATTTACTGAATTTCCCATACATCTGGAGTTCATTGTATCGAAGAAAATAATTAATATGATTAGCATATAGCAGATGCATAATAAATCACTGCCAAGTTGCCAATTTGCATTTTACCATTTATGTTCTGTATGCTCAAAAATTTAAATTGTGTTAACTTCTTACTTTATATTAGTGAAAATCACCTTCCAGTACTGAAACTGAATTCTCGATTAAGAATACTGCTTTTTCTATTTACTTGTAGACACACAGAGACACACACACACACACAGACACACACGCACAGTAGAAGCAGTATTTTCCCTTAGTGGTATAATTTAGGGTTTCTAAAAATGATCTCTTCCCCTGGAAAATCTCCTTTTTACTCTCTTCACAAAATGTCTGGATTTCCTATAAACGCTACACTTCTTTCTGTTAAAAATTTGTGTTTTAAAGACGATTGTTCTGGTACAAATCACACAGTCCCGTTCGGCTAGCCGCTGAGCGCGGCCAACTTGCA
>VBSM01002608.1:76003970-76016563 GCA_008086735.1 Cheirogaleus medius | reverse complement strand
AAATAAAAGCAAAAAAAAAAAAATAAAGACGATTGTTCTAAAGCAAAATCACCAAACTAAAGGAATGTCCCTACTTATTTGCAAGTACTTAACTAGGTTACTTTCCTACACAAAGAAACAAATAGACAAGAATCAAGGAGACGAAATGTGAAAAAGCATGGATACGTGTTATGTTTGAAGTTCATAGACTGTAGATCTTCAATGATGGGGCACAGGAATTAATGGACTTGGTATTTTGACTGTAATATGATATCAGCTAGGAATCTTGGTAGGTAAATCTGAGAGTTGGAAAAAGAAAAGAAGTGTTATGGGAGGTGAGAAAGTATTAATACTAAAGTTCTTGAGTTGTCATTTCCCTTTTTTATGTATTGACACTAGTATTTCATTACTTCCAGGGACTTAAAAATTTAGGGCTGTTCTTTGATTCTGTGTTTTTCTGCTGAGAATAATCTGGAGAAGCCTTTTAGTGCCACAGTCCAAAATCAATCTCTTCTAATGGCATTCAAGCCAGTACTTCTGGTCTCAACTAGCATTCCATCTTTGTTTCTCTCTAGGAGTGTTTCACCTGAAGCCCAGCGACATTTACATTCCAGGCAATTTCACAATTATGCTTGGTTTTCATATTGTCCAGCACCAACCTCTGTTGTAAATTGTTTTTGAAAAGAGGAAGAATTTCAGTCATTTTCTCAGCCTGAAATATCCTGTGCTTATTTTTTCCTCTCCCTACCACATTATTTAGAATATTTTCATTCCCAGTTTGATTTCTTATCTTTCTTAAAGTGTTAGTTATTTCTTTATCGTAATATTCAAATCTTTATTTTCATGTCATTCTTCATTGTCTTGCAGTAAAATGTTTATATATCAATATCTGTCACTCGATTGTACACTTCGCTGTGAGAAGGAAGTTGTCTTAGTTTCCATGATATTAATATAGAAAACAAAGAATAAATATATACTGCTTTTAAATTTAATAATCATTCTTGGACCACAATTACTTAAAATGCCCTTTCTTCATAAGACACATGTATTTCCATTTTATCCATGTGAATTGTTAGTCTTTCCCAAAACATAAAAACATGATCACTTATATACATTAATAAAAACATGATCACTTATATACATTAATAACATCAGATACTCGATAACCTTTTCCTGACTCTCACTTTGAATGTATCCAGAGAGTTCAAGTCATAATACCCTTGGTCAAGTAAAAATTATTATTACACTATAAAAATATTTTAAATTTACATTAAACGATTTTTTAAAACATATAATCAATATAGACCACATCTATTATTACAAAGAACAAAACAAATCAATTACAACATGATCATTCCTGAGAATGTTATAATCCAGGCTAGATAGGCAGCGCGTACAGCCCCAAACTTCCAAACAGTCCTTCAGGCTCCCACAGTTAGTTCAAGGGACACCCACAAAACTTTCTAAGAATATTTTTTTTTACTGAAATTACACAGCTTACTTCTGGTCTCAGAAGACCTTGCTTACCACAGTTTGAGTGGCTGATATATAATCCAAAAATGTCACCCCAACTTTAGAAATGGAAAAGCATTCAAGAAGATTTTATGATTCTTTGCTTTCTCCTCTAGTTATTGTTATTATTATTATCATAACTATTGTGGTAAAAAAATACAACATAAAAGTTATCATCTTAATCATTTTAAAATGTATAATATAGTAGTGGTAACTATATAAATGTTGTTATGCAACAGATCTCTAGAAATTTTTTATTTTGCAAAATTGAACTTGTATACATATTGAGCAATGAAAACTCCCCTTTCCTCACTCCCTCCCAACCCTCTCAACCACCATTCAAGTGTCTAATTCTAAGATCTTGACTACTTTATATTTTATGTAAGTGTAATCATGTAGTATTTGTCTTTTTGTAACTGGCTTGATCACTTAGCATAATATCCTTAAAATTCATCCATGTCATAGCAAATAAGCACAATTTTCTTCTTTCTTAAGGCTGAATAATATTTCATTGTATGTATATACCATCTTTTCTTTATCCATTCATCTTTTGATTGGCATTTAGGTTACTTCTACTTCTTGGCTACTGTGAATAATGCTGCAATGCATATTATTATGCAAATGTATCTTGAATATCCAAATTAAAATTATTTTGGATATATACTCAGACATGGGTTTGGTGAATTATATGGTAATTCTATTTTTAACTTTTGAGGAAAATTCATACCATTTTCCACAGTGGCTGTACGATTTTACATTCTTACAACAGTGCACAAGTTTTCCCATTTCTCCACATTCTCTCAAACACTGTTATTTTCTGGTTTTGGTTGTTTGTTTATTTAATAATGGCCATCTTAACAGGTGATATTTCATTGTAGTTTTGATTTGCATTTCTCTGATTATTAGTGATGTTGACGTCTTCTCATATGCGTCTGCATTTCCCTCATGAATAGCGATCTAGACATCTTTTCATGTGCTTGTTAACCATTGGATACCTTTAATTAAGATTATCTATTAAAGCCTTTAGGCATTTTTATTTTTTTATTATTTTTTAATATAAAAATATCCTTTCTTTATTTCTTTATTTATTTTTTCAGCATATTATGGGGGTATAAATGTTAAGATTGTGTATATTGCCCTTGCCCCCCCTACCCCCTTGAGTCAGAGCTTCAAGCATGTCCATCTCCCAGTTGGTGTGCATCACACTCATTATGTACATATATACCCACCTCCTAAACCCCACCTGCCCAACACCCAATAAATATTATTCCTATATGTCCACGTAGGTGTTGATCAGTGAAACCAATTTGCTGGTGAGTACACATGGTGCTTATTTTTCCATTCTTGGGGACACTTCACTTAATAGAATGGGTTCCAGCTCTATCCAGGAATATACAAGAGGTGCTATATCGCCATTGTTTCTTAGAGCTGAATAGTAATCCATGGTATACATGTACTACATTTTATTAATCCACTCATGTATTGATGTGCACTTTGGTTGTTTCCACATCTTTGCAATTGTAAATTGTGCTGCTATAAACATTCGAGTGCAGGTGTCTTTTTCATAGAGTGACTTTTGTTCTTTTGGGTAGATGCCCAGTAATGGGATTGATGGATCAAATGGTAGATCCACTTGTATTGCTTTAAGGTATCTCCATATTGCTTTCCACAGAGATTGAACTAGTTTGCAGTCCCACCAGCAAATGTAGGAGTGTTCCTATCTCTCCACATCCATGCCAACATTTATTGTTTTGGGATTTGTTAATAAAGTCAATTCTCACTGGAGATAAGTGATATCTCATTGTGATTTTGATTTGCATTTCCCTACTGATTAGAGATGTTGAGCATTTTTTCATATGTTTGTTGGCCATTATTCTGTCTTCTTTTGGAAAGTTTTTGTTCATGTCTTTTGCCCACTTTTTGATAGGTTTGTTTGTTTTTTTCCTTGCTGATTTTCCTGAGTTCTAAATAGATTCTAGTTATCAGCCCTTTATCAGATGTGTAGCTTGTGAAAATTTTCTCCCATTATGTGGGTTATCTGTTTGCTCTCTTGACAGTCTTTGGACATTTTTAAATCAGGATATTTCCTTTTTTGGTCATTGTTGCTGAATTGTAGGAGTTCTTTTTATTATATATCCCAGTATTAATCCCTTTTTACATATATATTTTGCAAATATTTTGTCTCATTCCTTATGATGCCTTTTCATTAATATGATTGGTTCCTTTGCTGTGCAAAACTTTTAATGTACAATGTAGTCCCATTTGTCTGTTTTTACATGTATTGCCTGTGCTTTTGGTATTGAATTTGGGAAATCATTGCCAAATTCAATAACATGACATTTCCCCTATATTTTCTTCTAGGAGTTTAAGAGTTTCAGGTCTTACATTTAAATTTTTAATCAATTTTGAGTTAATTTTTGTGTATGGTGTGAGGAAAGGGTCCAATATTATTCCCTTGCCTGTAAATATCTACTTCCCAACATCATTTGTTGAGAAGAAAATACTTTCTTCATTGTGTAGCCTTGGGACCCTTGTTGATAATTTGATTTTTTATATGAGGAGTTATTTCTGTGCTCTCTATTCTGTTTCTTTCACCTATATATCTGTATCATGCCAGTACCACCATACTGCTTTAATTTGAAAGGATGTTGGATTTTGTCAAATGCTTTTTCTGTATCAATTGAGATGATCATGTGGTTTTTGTCTTTCATTCTGTTAATGTGATATATTACATAGATTCATTTTACTATGTTGTACCATTCTTGCATCTAGGAATAAATCCCAGTTGGTCATGATATTTGATTCTTTTAATGTATTTTTGAATTTGGTTCACTAGCATTTTGTTGAGGATATGTGTTTCAATATTCATCAGGGATATAGTCTATTATTTTCTGTTCCTGTAGTGCGTTTTTCTGACTTTGGTATGAGGGCAATGATGGCCTGTAAAAAAATGAGTTTGAACGTTTTCCCTCCTTTTCAAGTTTTTGGAAGAGTTTGAGAAGTGTTGATGTTAGTTCTCCTTAAAATTTAAAATAAGTGTGTGAGAGATCTTTCCATAATTCTGACCATAATACTGACCAATATTTGACAAGGATTTTTATTATTCACCAATCCAATAGATTTGAAAAGATATATTGTCATTTTTCTTGATAAATAAAGGTTGAAAATCTTAAAATGTTTGTGATTATTGATATTCTAAGATAGCTACAAAGAGTCCATCCCTTGGTGAACATACCTTGTATAATGTCTGTGGATGTGGATAAGACCTGCGAATATATGAGACACAACTTCTATGATTATGTTCTGCTATTGATAAAAGGGAATTTTTAGGTGTAATTAACTTCAGAGATTTTCATAGGTGTCCTTAAGATCTTTAATCAATTGGCATTAGTTAGGGAGATTATTTGAATGAGACTTCAATAAGTGGGAGCCTTTTAAAAGGGAGACAATCAAAGCCAGAAATGCTTTGCCTGTCTTGAAAACATAACCTGATATGTTACGAGAGTAAAGGGTTACAGGGTAAAAATCAGAGGGCAGCCTCTAAGGGCTTAAAATGGCCCCCATTGAAAATCAGTAAGAAAGTGGGGGAAATTCAAGGAATTGAAGTTTTTAAAACAAACTGAATAATATTGGAAGATGACCCATAACTCCAGATAAAAACTATAGCTCAGCCAACATCTTGATTATAGCCTATGGTAGCCTAAGTAGAGGACCCATATAACATATACTTAGAGTCTTGACCCATGGTACCTATGAAATAATAAAGGTACGATGAAATTGCAAACTTTGTGATAATATGCTACATAGCTTTAAAAAAATATGATTTTTAATCTATGTGGATTATGCTTTCTGTGGATTACCTAAATACCAATTGTTTTGATGATTAAATATAATGCTATCATAAACATTTTTGCATATGTCAAGCTCTGCAAGCAGTTCTCCCATTTAGGCATCTTGTAGTTTAAATACTGGGTTGCAAGAGTTGCAGCTGTGTAACTATGAGTTATATTGGCAAAGAGTTTTCCAAAGTGAAAGTATGTACCCCAAGAAGCTGTATGGAAGCACATCAGATATTCCACATTTTACATATAGTGTCAATCATTTTCATTTTAGTTATTGAAAGAGTTATAGTGGTATCTCATTGTGATTTTAATTTACATTCCCCTGATGAAATACTAAGTTGAGTAACTTTTAATTTGAGATTTGGGTATCTTCATTTGTGAGATTCTCGTTCCTGTCTATTGTCATAATCTATTAGGTATTGATGTTGTTGTTATTGATTAATACAAAATCTTTATTATGAATGTGGGTCTTTTTCAGACCTGCATTTTACATATCTTTCCTACATTGAAACTTGCCTTTGTAACTCTCTTCAAGATGACTTTTGATGAGAAAATATTGTTACTTTATTCCAATGAATAATTGTTATTTTTTCAATTGAATTTTCAATTAAATAATTGTTATTGTTTTCTCGTGTACCTATGTCAATTGTTCATCTCAATTTAATAGTACTATATTTTTTATTGTTTAATATGGAATTTGAAAACAAGTATAACAGTGTGTTTGAGAGCAAGAGCTCAGGTTTTATGACCATCTGGATTTGAATACTACTTTTACTACTTTTTAGGTATATGACTTTGGTGAATGTCTTAGTCTGTTATGTATTGTTATAAAGGAATACCTGAATAATTTGTAATGCAAAAGGGCTTATTTGGCCCACGTTTCTGATGGCTAGAATGTTGAATATTGCTATATGTACATCAGGTGAGGGTCTCATGCTTCTTCCTGTCAAGATGGAAGGCAAAGGGGAGTGTATGTGTGCAGAGATCACATGGTAAAAGAGGAATTAAGAGGCATGGGGAGGTGCCAGGCTCTTTTTAACAACCAGCCCTCATAGCAACTAATAAACGTAGAACTTATTCACCCTCAAGGAAGAACATTAATATATTCATGAGGGATCTACCCCCATTACCCAAACACCTTTCATTACATTACACTTCCAAGATTGGGGATCAAATTTCAAAATAAGGTTTAGAAGAGCCAAATATCCAAACCATAGCAAGGGAATTTTTTAACCTTTCAACATAAGTTATCTGTAAAATAACTTAACATGCCTCAGATAATAGTTATGCTAATTAAATAAATAATCTACATGGAAGCCATGAATCAAAGATTGGATATAGAAAAACTGCACAATAAATTCAAACCATTATGTGTAGTTTTAATTAATCCCACATTTATAGAATAATAAAAGCTTACAAAATTAATGTTAGTCATCCAAAATAGTAGGTCCAATTTTCTGACTTAATTTTTAACAATTATACTATGTTAAAACTCTTTGCTTGTTGGAGAAGTTACAGGTGATGAGTGAGGAAAATACATATAGCCATCAGGGCAATTAGCTGCAGACAATAGAATATTACTCTGGATAATTTAAGCAGAGAGAGAAGTCTTTAAAAATATTTTGGGTTCATGTCATTGTTGGTATAGCTGAACAACCTGGTAAAGAGCTATACCATCAGAAATGGCAGCCAACATGTTACCGCACAATGCCCTGGTAAGGGCTCCACTGCCGCCAATATTGCTTCTGCATGATACATATTTTTCTCACTGTTGATGCTGTGGGGAACTGAGTCTTGCTGCACCTGCTACTAGTTTTGGATAAAAGATTTCCACAGAGCTTGCCTTTTCAGGTCAATTACTTCCAAATATCTGTTACCCTCTGTCTCTGGATCTTCTTTCCTCTTTTGTCTGATAAAGCCAGTTGGCATGCTGTGAGCTGCCCTACGGAGAATCTCATGTGGCAAGAAACTGAGGACAGCTTTCACCCAACTCCACTAAAGATCCAAATGCCCTCAGTCTAACAACATATGAGGAATTCAATCCCGCAAAAAGGCACATGCGTGAATTTAGAAGTGCATCCTTCCACGGTTGAGCCTTGAGATGATTGTAGCCCCAGCCGGACTATAATCTCATGAGAGATATTGAGCCAGGGGAACCAGATCTTCATAGCTAGTTTCTGAAATACAGAAACTTTGAAATAGTAACTGTTTTCTTAGGACTCTAAACTTTGTGTTAATTTTTATGCAGAAATAGACTACAATATCAATACAATGTCTATCAATATTTTGAATATTATATTCTGACAATGAGTATCAAAGTTATTTAAAAATAATAAAGCCCAATTTTAACCAGAACCCATTTAATTAGGATACTGAAATAAATGGATTCATTTTTCCCTGAAGTTTACTTTATAACCTTCTGTAATGAAACTATATTGAGAAAAAGAACAATAGCAGGGTATACATTAGTGTTAAGGATTAGAGTATCTTATTAATATTAGTGTCAAGTCTTCTATATTAAAGTATATATATGTTAAAATTGATATAAAAAAAGATGAGCCTTGAATTTTGTGAGTCTCTAAAATCAACTAAAGAGTAAAACTTATGATCAGGAGTCACACATTTCTTGGATGATAAAAAGTCATTAATAAAAGGCCAAATGTGGTGGCTTACACCTGTAATCCTAGGACTTTGAAAGGATGAGGCAGAGGATTGCTTGAGGCCAGGAGTTCAAGACCAGCCTGAGCAACAGCGAGATTCCATCTCTAAAAAAAAATAAAAGAAAAGAAAAATTAGATGGGAAAGGTGGCAAGTGCCTGTAGTCTCAGCTACCAGTGAGGCTGAGGCAGGAGGATTGCTAGAGCCCAGGAGTTTGAGATTACTGTAAGCTGTGATGACACCACTACCCTCTAGTCTTGGCCACAGAGTGAGACTCTGTCTCCAAAAAAAAAGTTAACAAGTGTCTACCGAATGAATGAAAGACTTATTTTCTTTAGGATAATAGTCTTTTAAGAAAGAAAAAACATAAATAAATTATAATATGATGATCAAAAGTATGGATCAAGTGGCGTAGTTTTTGTTTGTTTTAAATGAAATTTCACCTTCCCTTAACCATTCTAATTAATTCTAACATAATCTATCTACTTAATACAATGAAGATAATTTAGTTACTGCAATTAATATAAAAAATTTTCTCTTATTTTCCACTAATATTTTCTTTGTTGTTATTGTAGTTCAAAGTAGCACATTATTTTCAAATTAGCATTTAAAAGAGGTAAACCTAACAAAAGGGGATAAAAAATACTCACCAAAATTGTTATTATCTCTCTGCTTTAAACTGCCTCAAAAGTCATTGAATTATTTCCTTTTTATTACGATTTTCTTTCAATATAAAAAGAATCACTTTAGACAAGAGACAGAAAGAGTAAAGTCAATTACTCTTCAAAAGTAACACTCTCTATGTGTAATACCAAAAAATGACTTTTATGAAATTTTAGAGTTGAATTTTCAACTCTCAGAAATAATAAAATTTCAAGTCACATCACTCAAAGCAATGTTAACAGTTCTTACTTATATGCATAATAAGCTGGAATAATGTCTATTAAAAATAGCTTACTAAGAAAAATTCTATTGATTAATATTAAAATGTTTACCTTTAACTCCACAAATCAAAATATTTTCTCTAGTGCTTTTGCCATGAAAATAGAGGTTAGGTATTTCAAGTTTATGTTCTTCTGCATCATTCAAATAAAAGGCTATTGATAACTAAATAGTACTTTACAAAACTAACAGAAGTCTTTGTAAAACCATGCCTACTAGACTAGTATAGCCAAAATCTAGTACCTGTCATAAATTAACTATATAAAATGCATTCGATTCAATACATATCCATACAGTTCAGCAGTGTGCTAGCCAGCCTACAAGATAGACACCAATGATTTTTGATTGCTAGAATCCATGCCTTTGTATAATTCATCCCATGTGGAGTAGGTCTGATCTGTATAAACAATAGGCTATTGTGAAATATGACATAGCTAGGTCATAGAAGACATTGCAACTTTTACCTTGCTCTCTGGGATCACTTCTCTAGAAGTAACAAGCTGCCACATTTTGAGGCCACTACAGTAGTCTTAAACGGAGATTAACATGGGAAAGATCTGAGGCCTCTTGACAACAGCCAGAGAGAAACTGAGAAACGGAGTCTCCTACAAATAACCATGTGAACAAACAACCTTAGATGAAAATCCTCCATCCATAGTTAAGCGTTCAGATGGCTACATCCCCAGTTGGTGTCTTGGCTCCAACCTCATGAAAAATTCCTAGTCAGAACTAAACAGTTACGCTGCTTCTGAATTTCTGACCTACAGATAATGTGTGACATAATACATATTATAGTTGGGTTAAGCCTCTAATTTGGGGGGATAATAAGTTGTACAGCAACAGATAAATAATAAACACATAATGATCTTAAAAAGGCACAATTAGTATTCCGGTACTATTGTAAATTTGTGCTTATGTATATGTTTGTGCATGTATGGGAAAGAGAGAAATATATACATATTCAAAAGATACCAAGAAAGAACGTATCAGAAAAATGTGAAGTGAGCATATCTAATTTCCCAAGGAGAAAGCACAATGTGTGATATGGATTTTTAAAGAAAAATTGGCATAATAAATTCTTCTCACATAGACCATCATCCCAAAGACTGTTAAACATGGATTTTGCCCACTGTTGCACAGCAGGATAAAAATTAGAGATGTTTAACCAGGTGTCTCCAGAGCTTCTCACCATTTCTGTCAACCAAAATGCTCAAACGGCTCCTCTTAGGCTGTTTGCATTAATGAATAGATGATGTCTAAAACCATATGGGATTCTGCATTTGCCTTAATTAAAATTAATTGCCCCATGAATGATTAATGCTTAGTCTGAATTTTTCATAATTTCTATATTACTGTGATACCAAACAATGGAACTCATCTACATTTTATTTTACTCTTTCAATCCCCATTTAAACAGCAATTTATTACTGCATCTGTTTTCTTTTGCTAAATATGACTAATTGCTAATTTTTAAACATTAAGTATTTACTAAAGAAATGTACCTGAAGAAATTTCTAGTACCTTTAGTTAATCAAATTCTGCTTAGAACCATGAATAATCATGACTATCTGATAATAAAGAAAACTCTAGATTGGATTGATTTGTTTTACTTGTCAATAAGAAGAAATAGATATATCATTGAATCAATTTTTGATAATTAAAAATTAAAATATATGTAAAAATTTCTACAAAACCAGTGTTTTTCAAAATATTAATTTTTCTTCTGTTATAAAATCTTAGAAAATGATCGTTTCTATGTTTTACTTGTACAATATTCACTTTCTAAAAATATTTACTACTATGGTCAAGAGATTATATCTTCAAAATTAATATATCTGACCCAAATTTTACACTCTAGGATAAGGACCTAGTCATCTAATCTTACAAAGTGATGTTCAAGATTACAAAGAAGGTTTATGATAGAGCCTAGACTGAGTTTTTTGTTTGCTTGTTTGTTTTTGTTTTTTTCTCTTGAGAGACATGGCCTACTCATCATGGAACTGCAGTGGCCATTAACACTTAGAAAATACTAATTGGTTCTAAGAGTTAAATTTTTTTCCAATTAGTAGTAAATGTCTTCTCAAATATATTTTAAGCAAATTGGATTATTTAAGTAAACTAGTCAAATATGCCACTTTGGCTCATTAATTGAATGCTTTTAAACTCAATGAACCAATTTAGATTATGGACCATTTATAAGAAAGCTAATGAGACTAACATTTCAGTCTTTATTTGAGAATGTTAATTTTATACACATATCAGCTGAGCCCTTATCACCAAATTTTACTAATGTATACCAACATTAATGAACAAAACACATATTAGAGAAGAGACAGAGTATAACCCATAACTTTTCCAAAGAAACTCACATAGCATGCTTTAAAAGGATGGGTAAGTAACTTAAGAAAATGATTGACACATGTTTAAATGCATATTCTAATTTTTATTATAATTTTTATCACACATTTTTAAATGCATATTCTGATTTTTATTCTAAATTTTATAAAAGTAACACAGGTACTTAACTTATAAAAATAAAATAGTATTACATGGTTTATAATTATGAAATATATTCTCTTCCCCCTAAACTCTCATCATTACTGCCCTAGTCTTTAGAGGTATGCACTTTTAACTCAGCTAACTTATCAGCTAACTTATTTACTTCCATATTTCTAAATTATTTGATTATATTTCATGTTTTCTTAAATTTAGATATTATTTATTAGCCTTTTTCTACATGAGAGAATACTTTAGGTTTCCTATACTTCCCTATCCCCCCAAAAGTAATACCTAAAGATTTTATATAAAAGCACCTTTCTCAGAAATTCTTTGCCTATACCAATATCTGATAGGGTTTTCCCCACATCTTCTTCAAGGATTCTTGAGGTTTCATGCCTTAGGTTTAAGTCTGTTATCCATCTTGAGTGAATTTTTGTGAGACATGAGGTGAGGATCCTGATTCACTCTTCTGCATGTAGCTAAATAGTTTTCCCAGCACCATTTATTGAAAAGAGACCCCCAAGGCAATCACTGTCGCATCAAAAATAAACAAATGGGATCTGATCAAATTAAAAGTTTCTGCATAGCTAAGGGAACTATCATTAGAGCAAATAGACAACCCACAGAGTAGGAGAAAATATTTGCCCTCTACACTTCTGATAAAGGCCTAATAACAAGAATCTATCTAGAACTTAAAAGAATTAACAAGAAAAAATCAAACAATGCCATTAAAAAATGGGCAATGGAAATGAACAGAAACTTCTCCAAAGAAGACAGAATAATGGCCTGCAAACATATAAAAAAATGCTCAACATCTCTAATCATCAGAGAAATGCAAATCAAAACCACAATGAGATAACACCTAACCCCAGCGAGAATGGCCTGTATCAAGAAATCCCAAAACAACAAATGCTGGTGAGGATGTGGAGAGACAGGAACCCTCTTACACTGCTGGTGGGACTGCAAATTAGTGCAACCTTCGTGGAAAGGAATTTGGAGATACCTCAAACAGCTACAAATAGAAATACCGTTCGACCCGGCAATAGCATTGTTGGGCATCTACCCTAAAGCGCATAATACTTTCTATTATAAAGACATCTGGCCCCGAATGTTTATGGCAGCACAATTCACTATTGCACAGTCATGGAAACAATCCAAGTG
>VBSM01002608.1:75919032-76003870 GCA_008086735.1 Cheirogaleus medius | reverse complement strand
GTATATTTACATAATGGGTGAGGTGCGCACCACCTGAGTGTTGGACACGCTTGAGGCTCTGGCACGGCGGGATGGTAGAGGGGTGGCAGGGGCAATATATGTATCCCTAACAATACTTGTACCCCCATAATAAGAGGAAATAAAAAAATTAAAAAAGTACCTTTCTCTCCTACCCTCTCAAGATTTTGATGTACAAAAATTTAGTTAAATCAATAGTCAGCATTTACAATATTATGATGATTCAACTATTATTGAATCGACAATTGTGGCAGGCAGAATCAATTCTAAAGAGGTGCTCTCAACATTCCTGTCCTGTGGTTATTCAATCAAACGCTACTTTAGTTACTACTATGAAAGGATTTTGCAGAAGAATTTAAAGTTATTAATAAGCTGATCTTAAAATAGGGAGATTATAGGGAATTATCTGAATGGCTACAATGTAATTACATGAGCCCTTAAAAACACACAAGGAAAACAAAAGAATAACTTAAAATGATGTGGAAGAAAAGAAGGCAAGAGACATGAGGCAGAAGTGGAGATCAGAGAGATATGAAGTATGAGGACTCAATCCACCATTGCTGGCTTTGAACGCAAAAAGGACCAGGAGCCAAGGCACACAGGCAGCCCTGAGGCTGAGAATGGGCCCTTTCAAAAGCGAGTGAGGAAACAAGGACCTCAGTACTACAGAAACATGGAATTGAATTCCACCAATAACCTGAGTGAACTTTAAAGTAGAGTTTTCTCCTGTAACCTCCAGATTAAGAGTCCAGACCAGCCATTACCTTGACTTTAGCTTACAGAGTCTGTAAACAGATTCTTAGGGCCCACCCAGGCACAAGCACTTCTGACCTACAGAATTGGGAGATAATAATTTAATGTTGTTTTGAGTCCATAAATGTGTGGTAAATTTTTTACAGCAGTAATAGAAAGCTAATATGTTCATCATTAAGATACTTAATACAATGTGATCACTTTTCATTTATTAGAAATGTCTAGGCTCAGATCATTCTTTACACTTGCCATATAGTGATTACTATGACCATTACCTTTATCTATCCACTGTGCGAATGTGGGATATACTGTTTCTTTAGATACCAGAACTTACTTTTTATTCTTTCATTTTTGTGGAAGAAATCTTTCAATAGTTTATAGAGACAGAATACAGAGAGAGGCAGATGGGGAGAGGGGGACAGAGGGAGAGGAGGACAGAGGGAGAGGGAGAGGGAGAGGGGGAGAGAGGGAGAGGGAGAGGAAGAGAGGGAGAGAGAGAGAGAGAGAGAGAGAGAGAGATACCTTGAAAGAACATTGTTTTCCAAGACTTTGCTTGTCTGAAAATAATCTTGGTCAATCCATGATAATAAGAGTTTTTCTAAAATTTTCTTCTAGAATTTTTATGGTTTCATGCCGTAGGTTTAAGTCAGTTATCCATTGTGAATTGATTTCTGTGAGAGGTGTGGATCCTGATTCAGTTTTCTACATGTGAGTATCCAATTTTCACAGCACCATTTACTGAATAGGCTTTTTTCCCCCCCAGTGTATGTTTTTGTTGGTTTTGTCAAAAATCAGATGGCAATATGAAGATGGCTTTATATCTGGGTTTTCAGTCCTGTTCCAATGGTCTATGCCTCTGTTCTTGTGCCAGTCCTATACTGCTTTGATTGCTATAGCCTTGTGGTATAGTTTAAAGTGTGGTAAATTGATGCCTCCCAATCTGTTCTTTTTGTCTAGGCAAATAATTAATAAAGAAGACCCCAAAAGCAATTACAGACACAACAAAAATAAATAAATGGGACCTGATCAAATTAAAAATATTCTGCATGGCCAAGGAAACTATCACTAGAGTGAATAGACAACCTACAGAATGGGAAAAAAATATTTCTATGCTACACAAACAATAAAGGGATGATAATTAGAATCCATATAGAACTCAGGAAAATCAGCAAGAAAAAAATCAAGCAGTCCCATTAAAATGTGGGCAAAGGACATGACCAGAAACTATTGAAAAGAAGATAGACTAATGGCCAATAAAGTTATGAAAAAATGCTCAACATGTCTAATCATCAGAAAAATGCAAATCAAAAATACAGTGAGACATCACCTAACTCCAGTGAAAATAACTTTTATCAAAAAGTCCTACAACAAGAAATGTTGACTTGGATGTGGAGAGACAAGGACACTCATACACTGCTGGTGGGACTGCAAACTAGTACAAACTCTATGGAAAGTAATATGGAGATATCTCAAAGAACCAAAAGTAGATCTACCATTTGATCCAGCAATCCCATTACTGGGTATCTACCCAAAGGAAAAAAAGACATTCTATAATAAAGACATTTGCACTTGAATATTCATAGCAGCACAATTCACATTTGCAAAGATGGGGAAACAACCCAAATGCCCATCAATCCATGAGTGGATTAATAAAATGTGGCATATGTATACCGTGGAGTACCACTCAGCAATAAAAAAAAGTAGTGAATTAATACCTTTTGTATTATCCTGGGTGGAGCTGGAACCATTTTTTTCTAAGTGAAGTATCACAAAGTGGAAAAACAAACACCACATATACTCACCATCAAATTGGTACTAATTGATTAACACATACAACCATATGTGAAAATTATATACGCAGAACTCATGTGCACATATGTAAAATTCATAGGGTGTTGGGCAGGTTGGGCGGAGGGGATGGGTAAATTCACACATAAAGGGTGCAGTGCATGCTGTCTGGGGGATGGACACACTTGTAGTTGTGATTCTGACAGTACAAAGCCCATTTATGAAATCAAAACATTTATACTCCCATAATATTCTGAAATCAAAATTTTAAATAATTCATTATAATAACTTCATTAAAAGTTGTTTGGATGTATAATACTAATTTGGAAATAATTTGCCTTTAGGATTTTGAAAGGAAATATTAAGGAAATATTCAGTCTTATTATTCAAAAGTTCAATGCCATTTTGTTACTGGTCTCTTAATATGAAATCTTTTTTTCTCTATCTTTCTCCAAGCTTTTCTTTCATCATTAGGCCATTCTTTTCATTCCTAGTGTTTGGAAGTTTTCTAAATCGTGCCTTACTGTGTTTCCATTTTCCATTAGAATTTTTTTGTTGTTTTTTAGCCCTTTCCATCTGAAAATGTAGGCTTATCCATTCTTAACAAAAACAAACAAAAAAAAGTGTTGAAATAATCATTTTATACTCTTTTTTCCTTATTTTATCTGTTGTCTCTTTTTGCAAATTAAGTTAATGATAAATTTGATATTCCAGAAACACACATATATTTTTAAAATTTCTTCCCTCATTTTCTATATTTGCTTTTTTTTCTACTTTCATGGAGATTTTTTTCAAGTTCATGTTAAAACCCCTCCTTTGCCATTTATATTTCTGCTTTCATGTTTTTAATCTCTAGAAATTCCTATTGTATACATATGTCTAAGAGTTCTTATTTTCTGAATGTTTATTTATATAGAACCCTGTTCTTGTTTTATGGTAGAAAGATATACTTCTATATCTCTAAAGTGATGCAATAATTTATTGTACTGAATTTTTCTTTTGTTTTACTTCATTTCCCCTTGTATGGCAATAACTATAGTATAATTTTCTATAAATATAAAAAGTATATCAATCATTTTTTATTTTGCATTTATTGTTGATAGAATTTTTTGTGTATGCATAGCTGTGATGCATAAAACACACATATTTGGGCAATCATTTTTGATGTTTATAGAGCAACTAGGAATTCTAGTTAATTCTATTGTGCACTTTCTATTTTAAAACAAAAAATGTATGATGTAATTATAATTAAATATGCTTCACTATTGAAAATTTTCCTGACTTAAGGGAACTTCAATTTTGACTAGACAGTTATAAGAAGCAAATCTCTTTTTGATAAAGGCCATTCTTACTGGAGATAAGTGATATCTCATTGCGGTTTTGATTTGCATTTCCCTGATGATTAGAGATGTTGAGCATTTTTTCATGTTTGTTGGCCATTATTCTGTCTTCTTTTGAAAAGTTTCTGTACATGTCCTTTGCCCACTTTTTGATAGGGTTGTTTGATTTTTCCTTGCTGATTTTCCTGAGTTCTAAATAGATTCTAGTTATCAGCCCTTTGTCGGATGTGTAGCTTGCGAAAATTTTCTCCCATTCTGTGGGTTGTCTGTTTGCTCTCTTGACAGTTTCTTTGGCTGTGCAAAAGCATATTTTAATTTGATCAGGTCCCATTTATTTATTTTTATTGCTGCTGTGATTGCCATTGGGGTCTTCTTCATAAATTCTTTGCCTAGGCCAATGTCTAGAAGAGTATTTCCAATGTTTTCCTCTAGAATTCTAATCGTTTCAGACCTAAGGTTCAAGTCTGTTACCCAGCGTGAGTTGATTTTTGTGAGAGGTGAAAGGTGTGGGTCCTGTTTCAGTCTTCTACATGTGGATATCTAGTTTTCCCAGCACCATTTATTGAATAAGGATTATTTTCCCCAGTGTATATTTTTGTCTGCTTTGTTAAAGATTAGTTGGCTACATGAGGATGGTTTTATATCTGGGTTCTCTGTTCTGTTTCACTGTTCAATGTCCCTGTTCTTGTGCCAAAACAAAGCTGTTTTAATCATCAGGGAAATGCAAATCAAAACTGCAATGAGATATCACTTATCTCCAGTAAGAATGGACTTTATCAAAAAGTCCCCAAACAATAAATGTTGGCTTGAATGCAGAGACATAGGAACACTCCTACACTGCTGGTCGGACTGCAAACTAGTTCAGCCTCTATGGAAAGCAATATTGAGATACCTTAAAGAAATACAAGTAGATCTCCCATTTGATCCAGCAATCCCATTACTGGGCATCTACCCAAACGAATAAAAGTCACTCTATGAAAAAGACACCTGCACTCAAATGTTTATAGCATCACAGTTCACAATTGCAAAGTTGTGGAAATAACCCAGGTTCCCATCAATACATGAGTGGATTAACAAAATGTGGTATATGTATACCATGGAGTACTATTCAGCTTTAAGAAACAATGTTGATATAGCACCTCTTGTATATTCCTGGATATAGCTGGTACCCATTCTACTAAGTGAAGCATCTCAAGAATGGAAAAACAAGCACCACATTTACTCACCAGCAAATTGGTATTAACGGATCAACACCTAACTGGACATATAAGAATAACATTTGTGGGGTGTCTGTTAGGTGGCAGGGGGGAGGAGGGAATGGGTATACACAAACATAATGAGTGAGATGTGCAATCTTTGGGGGATGGTCATGCTTGAGGCTCTGCCTCGAGGGGGTAGGGGTCATGGGCAATATACGTAACCGTAATATTTGTACCCCCATAATATGCTGAAATAAAAAAAGGAAGCAAATCTCTCCTTATATTTTATAATTATATGTTCCACACTGGTTATCAGTTCTATATATCTGAATCTGTTTCTCCTTCAGTATCCACACACTACTGGTATTCATACTATTAGAAGTGTTTGAATTATATTACTTCAGCTATTTGTACCTTTTTATTACAACTGATGAAGTAGATTGTTGGGCAATACCAGTATTCCTGAAAGCCACTTCTACCACAAGACAGCCAGCAGTTATTTAACACTAAAAAAATTACCACAAACCACATACCTGTAATCTACCTAAACCCTCATTAAATATATTTCTAATTCATCTTTCTTTTATTTAGATCAAAGAATACTTGCAAATCCTTGAGTACCACCCAACGGGAGGAAAACTGGGATAACCAGAGATTAAATTGTCCCTCACTTTGTCAGAAAAGGGGTAGGTACCTTAACATCATGAGGTCAGGATCATATTTTGGAAGTTTTTTTGGGTGTCGGTGAGTGGGGGGGAGGGGATGGGTAAATACAAACATAATGAGTGAGATGTGCAATGTTTGGGGGATGGTCATCCTTGAGGCTCTTCCTCGAGGGGAGAGGGGGGCATGGGCAATATACATAACTGTAATATTTGTACCCCCATAATATGCTGAAATAAAAAAATGCTATCAAAACTGAGTAGTTTTTTCCTAAGAACTGAAATTACTTCTTGGAGATAAATATCAGGTGGAAATTTTCTAGAGAAAAATTTACTAAAAGGGCACCATTTGTATAGTGTTAAACATGATGTTTAAGGAAGCAACATATTAATCTGTGAAAACTACAAGAAATGATTTATTCATCAATTTAAGATATCATTTTATCATTGCTCTAAATCATGGTTATATTTGGAGTCCGATTTTTCTCATCTATTTTTCCCTCATTTAGAGGTGAAATATTCTTGTGATTTTGTATGGCATGTAAATAAACAAGGCATGTAAATAAAAAAATAATTAATAAATTAAATGATACACTGTCTATCTCTCCTACTCTATTCAGCATCCTTTTCTTTACCGCTTCCACCTTCAGAGCTACTGGTGCCTCCTATTCCAGAACTTTCTGATGCTTCCATAGCAAATTATCTTGCTTCTTGTTGCCTCCTGACTTACAAGCAGTTGGAGTTGATCCATTTTTGCTCTTTTATGTCTATTACCGCACATCTGCCTATTTTATATTTTTTTACAATTTTGTTGGCATTTCTTGTCCAATGTCACCACCATAGTGTTCTTATTTTTTTAAATTTATACATTTTCTTTTATTATATTACTATTACTTCTGAAGTGCTGTGGATATAGACAAGATAAACAAGTTCATTCAAATTTTAATGGATGTTATAAACTAATTTGCATCCCTCCAAAATTCACAGGTTTGAAGCCCAAACGTCAGTGCGACTGTATTCGGAAGTACGGCCTTTAAGAAGACAATTCAAGTTAAATGAGTTCAGAGTGGTAAACTCTAATCTAGTAGAATTTGTAACCTTGTAAGAAGAGGAGAAGATACCAGGACTATGTGCACACAGATCAGAGGCCATGCGAGGACACAGTGAGAAGGTAGGCATTTGCAAGGCAAAGACAGAGGCCTTAACAAAAGCCAACCCCGTTTGCACCATAATCTTGGACACCCAGCCTACAGAACTGTGAGAAAAAAAGTTTTTAAGGAATTCAGTCTTTGATATTTTGTAATGGCAACCTTGTCAAACTAATACGCTGTGGATCATTAGACATCATTTTATATTTTGTTACAAATTAAATATCACATTCATGATTATGACAAGCAGATCTTTCTCAGTCCTGTTCGATGTTATCCTCCATTCTATTCAGGGAACCATAAGTAACTTGGGACACTAGAAAATGTATAGAGGATCCTTTTGATGTTTGTCAACACCGATCAATTCTCTACATTTATTTATCAAGTCTGTATCTTCCCTTGAAAACATGCTGTTCTATGACTTTAGTTCTTATTCATGGATTTTTGACAAGGTAGCCCTAAAACTTATGGTTGGACCTTCCTAAATTAATCACACAGGCATTCCTCTCAGACATCCTGCTCCATTCCAGAGTCTCCTGGAAATAATGGGTTAGGATTTCCCTCCCGAGACCATCAGAATCCTAATCTCTCTCTCTGTCTCTGTCTCTGTCACTCTCTGTCTCTGTCACTCTCTGTCTCTGTCTCTCTCTCTCTCTGTGTAATGGACTAACACTTTTTTAAATAAAATTTCACCGCTTATACTTTGCTCCCTCAAAGTCATTCACAATCTCTCCCTGTCAAACTATGTCACCTAGAACAGCACTAAGAAAGTGATGAAGTCAGAAGTTGCAAATTCAAAATGTAAGTTTTAAATTTCTTCTAAAAATTTTATTTTCATAAACACAATATGTTATTATTTGAAATAGGTTTTAAAATTATGGATTTCTGTTCTTACTCAAATATTTTGTAGATCTGATGACACAGACTACTAAAAATCTACTGGAGATAAGTAACGTTGCCTATGCTTATGTGGACTATGAGCATTGCCTTGACACGATTGTATATCTTATAGTCAGTCTGTTTTCCTTTACAGTTTCCTGTGTCATTATTATACCCTTTTGAATTTATAAACTAAATTATTAGGGAAAAAACCAAAACGAGAGGTAACAGGGCAATGATGAGAGTTGTGCAGATTGGGCATCAAACAAACCTAGATGATGTAATTTCCATTAGTCATTAAGTGAATGACACTGCCCAGATTTGTGTGCTGGAAAACTAGCATAACTATATGAAGTAATCCTTGGACTTAGTTTTCCTCTAAAATTCTGCTTTTGCCCTTGAAACACAAATACTCATAAGGCAAATGGATGCAAAGTTCTGTTCACCTCTTTGGAAATAGAAAGGAAAAAAAGTATCATGACAACAAAATAAAGTTTAATATCTCAATAAATTACTCTATATAAGGAAGTATACAATTAGTATATTATCATAGAGTAAAATATTTAACAAGCACACTGAAAAAGATTGAAAATACCTGTAAAATTTTGAGGCAGTTATGAAATTATTAATATCTAGACAGAGAAGTAGTTCATTATCGTGTGAATGTCTGCGTCTTCCCAAAATTGATACATTAAAATCCTAATACCCAATGTAATGGCATTTAGGGAGTGGGGCCTTTTTGGGGCAATCAGGTCATGAGAGTGGAGCCTTTGGAAATAGGATTAGTGCCCTCATAAAAGAGACCCCAGATAGCTCCCTAGCCCTCATTCCATCTTGTGAGTATCCAGGAACAAGTCAGCAGTCTGCAAAACCAAAGAAGGTTCTACCAGAACCTAATAATTCTGGCAACTTGTTCTCAGACTTACAGGCTCCAGGACTGTAAGAAATATATTTCTGTTGTTTATAAGCCACCCAATCGATGGTACTGTTTTATAGCAGCCTGAACTGACTAAGACATGGTACAAATAAGATATCACAAATTATGGTTTCCAGTGTAGTAAAGAATACAGCACTGCCAACTGAGAGGTCAGAGTTCTTATGCTTAATCTTCCTAGGATGCATGACCATTATCTGTTTTAAAAAGGGATTAAACAACGTGATTATTTAGAACTCATTTTACACTTAGTTTCTTTGGTTATAATAAGTAGTAGTACACATTCTTTCAATTCCTGACTCTCAAAGAATGTAACATTGACTAGTGAAATCTCTTTTATGGTTGTTTTTAAAAGAAGCTTTTAGTGGAATGATGTTTGTGCTCAGAGCAATCTAATACTGACTTATGTTCCTTGTATTATTCTCACTTGTGATAGAAGAGGGTTTGGTTTGATTTTTTTTTCTTGAAGCCACTGCAGATTTAATTTCCCTTTAAGCAGTAGACTAATCACACTCTCTCCTTCACCCCACAGCTTGAACAGATTGAGAATTTTAATGGGGAAGACATCAGTGCAGGTAGGGAAAGCCCAGGAGGCCCCAGGAAAAAAAAGCCCTAAATGTAGTAAAGGAGGGAGATATAACAGCAGTATGAGTTCTACTGTTTGGCTTCCAGGGAAAATTCATTCTTTATACATTCTCACTTCCCCCTCCCTATTTTTTCTTAATCTTGTTCCTATTTTCCTGAATTTTAGCCTCTCAGTACTCAAGGGACCAGGAATAACAAGCTACTTGCTAACTTCCCTTCATCTGAGCATCTCTATCTCAGATCAATTCTTTATCTTTTTTTTCATAGATACACAATATGTTCTTTGAGAGATCATTACACTTATAAGAGTTTTCAAAAGTAAATTAAAATCATAATTGTCCAACATCTTAAAAACACATTTTGATATGATGTATTTGGCAATCACCACTCAATTCTTCATTACAAAATCTAGAGCAACAGGCAAAGGATTAAAAAAGCACAAGGTCAGCTAAAATAAAGTTTTGGCAGGAAAGACATATCATTTTGATGAGATCTCAATAATGTCTCTGTCTTTACATATTCTAGTGGAACTAAAAACAATGAAACAAGCTATGGCAGAGCTATTATTCAAGAACCTAAGTTCACAGGATCTTTCAGGTCAGAGCTCATCTTCCCAGAATCCAAATGAAAGTCCAGTTACCAATATATGTTTTTCCACTACTTTTGCTACAATTCTCACAAATTGAGGACATTTAATTTCAAGGAATAACAAGACCACTCTTGATCTGTTATTTCTATTTTTTCTTTAACCTCAATGCTTAATTGCCTTAATTACATACCGTTGTGATTATATACTATGCTTTGGGAATACTAATTGATTACCATTCAATAGAAAAGTGAAAAGTAGAAAAAGAATATCTTTCAGTTTAGCAACCACACTAAGCTTATTTTCCCTGGAGAATTTACTACCACACTGTGCATCCTGTACTTAGTGTGGTTATCAATTATTTTTGTTTGTATATTTTCTGTAGATTGCATGCTGCTGCTTTTAAGTGTTTTTCACCCAATTTCTCCAATCTAAAAATCTTTCCATCTCCTCCATTCTTTTTTTTTTTTTCCTTGTCATATGTAATCAATATTTTTTTTCCTGCTGCCTGGTTTAAGATTCCCATTTCTTTCAGGAAGCTTTTCATGAATACCAAAGCCCACTGTAGATTGCCTCTTGCTCTTTATTATAATATTATTTATGTTCTGTACTGCTTGACAAAGACATATTGTATTGCAGCAAGTCTCCGAAGAGTAACCATGGTACATGGGTTTGAGTTTCTTCTCCTTCATTTAAAATTCTGAAGCTAAGATTTTCCATCTCTAAAATGAATTGAAAAATTCTTCTATTTCTGACGTATATTGAGATTTGAATGAGGAAAAATGTATTACTGCAAACATGCTAAGTGTGTATGTTAGGTGTGACTTGTTTTCAAAATACTATAGGCTCTGTGAGGATAGGGGCCAAAGTCCCTGAAATGCTTCCTATTGTGAAACTTAATCTTTGAACAATATAAGTGTTCAATAAATATATGTTGGTTGGTTGAATACCAAATAGAGCTGTTTAAAACACCTCTCAATCTCTGTAAATAATAAATATATATTTTGTAGTACATGCAACAAGTAGATGCTGACAGCTATTGTATCAAAACATATCACTCTACTATTTTGCCTTCTAGTCTTTTTTTTAGAAAGTTCTAAGCTTTGTATATATAGGGAGAGATTTGGAAAATATTACTTTTTGTGCTTCCTATAAACTAACAATTTTCTGTTTGTTTCATATCTTGGAAATGTGGACAAAGATAATTTGAGAGGAAAAATCTGCTTTCAAGGGCATGGGGAATATGTAGTTGAAATAATTTTTTATACTTTTAGGTGAAATTCTTACTTGGTGCTACAAATATTACCTTAAAACACTAACTCCAATTATTTTGTATAATATAATTTGTATATGTTGTATAATATAATTTCTTATAATATTTCCTCTTTTCCTTTTTAAGAAATCTCAGATCAAATGATTCTTACATCTTGGAATTTCTATAGAAATTATTTTGTGTAACTTTTGACACTGTCATGAATTAATTTTATTCTTATCTTAATACATATGAGCTCAGTATGGGCAGATAAAGTGTCATTTTCTTCTTAATAGGTTTGGTAGGCTGAGTAATGGTCCCTCAAATTAATCCACATCATATATCCTGGTCACGTGAATGTTATGTATGTAACAACAAAGACTGCAGATGTTATTAAGTTAAGGATCTTGAACTAGAAATATTATCCTGGGTTTTCTGGGTGGACACTTAATGATATCACATGTAACCTTCATAAGTGGGAGATGTGATGATACAGAAGACAAAAAGGCCACATGACTAGGGAGGCAGAGATTGGAGTGATGCATCCACTTGTAAAGGGATGCTGGTTTCCAGAAGCTAGAGACATAGAGTGGAATCTCTCCCAGAGCCGCCAGTGGGCACTCGACACTCCAAAATGCATACTTTGGTTCAGCAACACTGATTTCAGACTTTTGACCTTCAGAACTGTAAGAGAACGCATTTATTTTTGTTTTATGCTACAAGGTTTTTGACCTTCTCTCTTTTTTTAAATAGCAACAATAGGAAGCTAATATAGTAGGCAAAGGTCTTTTTTGTTTGTTTCTTTCAGTAGGTGGATATTTGGTGTTCCTTAGAGTTTTGTGCCCTTTTCTCTTCTGTAGTCTTACTTACACCACACATGTCCCAGGAAAATATCATCTAATCCTTTCATTTCAAATTATATTCATACCAGATGACTTACAAATGAGTCTTCAGTTCTAAACTCTCTCCTGGGCTCTAGATCCTTGCATCTAAGTTAAGAAAATTTATGTTTTGAAATTACCAAAGTACCACAAACTCAACATGCTAAAATGAAAACATATGCTCAAATTATTTTTCTTGTGAATTCCATGTCATAATAATTAACACCAATTTCCAAACAGCAACTCAAACCAGGAAACAAGCTAGATTTAACTCTTCATTTTTCCTCACCACCTTTATCTACATAGGCTATACATTTTTGTACACTAGCAGCTAAAATTTCCTTCAATATATTCACTTTCAAAATCCCCTACCAAAAGCATTATTCAGACTACTGTTATGTCTCCTCTGGGCTGTTAAAACAGCCTCCCAACTTTACCTCCAGTATTGCACACCCCAACCCTACCCCCATACAGATTAAGGACTAATTTGTAAAATGCAAATTTTTAATCCCATTAAAAACCAATAGATGATGTTTCATTGTCCTTGGTATGAAGTGCAAATTCCCTGAGGAGCTCTACAAGCCCCGTGGGTATCTGAGTGCAGAATATATCTCGAGACATACTTTCTCATCTTAACTTCCAAACCTTGCTCTCTGGTCATATTAAATTTTATTAAAAATAAAAATGTTCTTTTGTGCTTCTGGAACATTGCTTGTGCTAGCCTATCTGTTGCAATGTTCTTCATGTTCCCCCATTAACTCAGCGACAACTCAATCTTAAGATTTCAATATTAATGTTCCCTCTGTGAACCCTTCCTTGATACTCAACAGACCAGATAAGCGACTTCCCACCATTGTTCCCATGGTGCACTCTACATTCCCTGTGCAGATTGTATACTTGTCTGTCTCTCCTGATAGACTCTAAGCACTGTAAGGGCTGGGCCACATCTGTAGCCCCATTATTTGCATCACCTATAGTAATCCATTAATACATATTTGCTTGGTGAATAAAAGGCTATAGATAAGGCCAAACTGGAAGGCTACAAGAATAGATGCAGCATATATATCCTTCCTTGAACATCAATATTAAATTTACTTATAGAAATTGGCATCAGGTAATAAAAATACCACAGGTTGAATGTCTGACCTGAGCACTACTTTTATTTTTAAAGTATATTTGAATAACATAACAGAAAATTTTCACACAAAATGGCTAAGAGTACGGTAGATTTTTTTTCCAATTGAAATTTATGCAATACATACTTTTAAACTTTGCTGTCTACTCACTGCTATAATTAAATTCAAACTTGTATGTAGCAGCTATAAGAAATTTCAAACTAAAATTAGGTGACACTGTCTGCATCAACATTTCAATTTCACAAGGTTACCTTCTTGGTCCATGTTTATTTACTCAATTTCTTAAATTTTTAGTGTATTTTGTCTGTGTTTCTTCATAAAAATTCCATTGAAAAATGTACTTAATGCCAGCAACATAATATATCGTAGGCTCACTCTTCTCAGAATAGAAAGCCATGTCTCCCAGGAGAACGGAGGCACCTAGCCACATGTGAATCTTGTTTGATAGAAGCGAGTGTGGTCTTCTCATTCCCTATGACAAATAGTAGTTTTATCATGGTCATGTGACTCAGCTAATCTATGAAATGAGATGAGAAATCTTCTGAAGGATTTATAGGAAAGACAGTTTACATTCTTACAAATGGACATGAAGTGCAGGCATTTTTTTTTAATTTGGACTTAGTTTTTTTTTCCTAAAAGGATGTGTTGATTGGAGCTACTACCTACCTACATCTTGTGACTCAGAGATGTGTCAAGAAGATCACACGTGGGCCCATAGGGAGCCATAACTTTGTTGAGTTGTGAATAATAATAATAAAAAAGTCTTGAATGTGGCCACACTTTAAATTTATTATGTAAGTAGATAAATTTTTTTCTTAATTCTTCATACCTCTTTTTATCATTGTTTCTCTTGCTTCTAAATATGATACCTATATATTTATTGTACTTTAAAGTTGGAAATTACTAGGCATGATAAACCTTGTGAAAATTTCAACCCTAAAATTAAGACTCTAACTGAGCCTAGTCTATCAACTGTTGAATACAAAGGAAAAGAATCACATTCAAGACTGTGTGTGAAATGTTAAAATGATAACATTAGAGTTTGCATTTAAAATCTAAATATAATTAGAAATTTTACATAAGTTTTACCTCATTGTGAATGGAAACTCTTTTCTAATAAATAAGCCTGATTTTTTTTAACTTCTACACCTTCCACTCTTATATATATATATGTGTGTGTGTGTGTGTATACATAGAGAGAGAGAGATTTTTGGAAGCATGTAATTGTGTGAAAGTAGGGTCTCATAATATATCCATTTGGTGTAGACATATAGTTTCATTTTGTGTAGTTAATCATGTTTGAGTGAGAGTAAGTATGATCATGATCCCTTCTGCTTTTAAATATTTATCATCATTTCTCCAATGTTTATAAAATTTTCTAAGTAGTAACTTTTGTTTTTTAGATAACCTGATAGGGGATTATTAAACAGAATAACATCATGTTCTGCAGTCATTACGATTATATATTTGATTCTAGGTAATTTTGATATATTTGAGTAAAGCAAGGCAATTCATTTTTCTATAATGTGATCAAGATGCATAGGTTCAAATGGAAAGCTAAAAAGAAACACTATGAGGTCAACATATTCAGAAAATAAGACCTGCAATCATTACAAAAGTTCCTTAAGCCACTTATTAAATTTGTGACTTTCAAATTCCTACCCACTTTTTTGGAAAGTACTTCTAACCAATGAGCTTTATTATTGTGTTTTTGTTTTTTATTGTTTTAGCTTTTGTTTTTTCCAGTACTATAATCATTACCTATTTTACTCCATAACCTGTGGGGAGAAAAGTTTATGTGCTCTTCCAACTTGGTTGTATGTCTATTGTTTAATAAGACTAAAAGTGAAGGCACCTCGTTCATCTTACTCCCCTCAGGTACTCTGATTCACAGTGCTGAAAGTCAGCTTGTCTGATTTTCCTTTGGGAGCCTGGCTGCACTAATGAGCACTCAGGTGTAATTCATTGGAAGAAGTTTTGCAGGTGGAGACTGTTACTTATGGTGAAAATGAGCATACTATACCCGTGTAAAATGATTTATTACAACTTTTTGCAATCCCAGCAAAATGGTTCATACTTGCCAATTTTTGCTTTATGTGCAAAACTTTTTTGTTTAACAGAAGTCACTGTATTCTTGATATTAATTGTGGTAGTATTTCCAAACAATATAACTTCTAAAAAATGTTTGAGTGCTTCTTAGGAAAGCTTTTTTTTAGGTAACATGCCAGTGGTATGATTCTTTTGGTAGGAGGCTTTTATTTTATTTATAATTATATTTTTAAATATCCCAGAATACCACATTATAATCCTATGTACAAGAAAAAAATGGATCTACTTTAAAATATGACTATATATTCACAAGGACTTCCTGTTAATAGAAATGTACTCAAACTGTTTTTACTTTAATATAAATGAGTTGATACTAATGATGTGATATAGTCTGTACACCATTTAATTTTACACACACATAATTTTTTGAACTAAATATTAGTGTGTTTAATAGGATTTTAATTTTAACTCCTCAGATTTTAGATTGGTCATGCACACTTTATGTTTAAAATATTTATTAGTTGTAGAGGCCTTATTTATGCTAACATATCTCATTTCATTGTTTCTGTAAAATATGTAATACATGTCAGTGGTACAAAAAAGTCAGATTATCATTTAACAAAAAACAGACACTATTCTTTCCTGGATAGCTCAGTAGGCCAGTGCTATAAATTTTCCACTTTTTTTTTCCGTTCCCATCATTTGTTGGAAGGAAGCTTCTAAAGAAACATTAACAACATTCTATCTTCTGTATTAGGTAAAATTCTAATAACTGATGGGTCATTGGTTTCTACTATCTTTTAGTACTCAAAATTTACAGTTGTGCCATTAGGAAGAATCTCTTCATAGTAAGATCCTTCACTGGCATGAGCTTTTTTTGTACACACGACAATGTTAAAGCCTCTTCTGTAGTGGTTTACAGACATAGCTTCATACACTTACTGAATTAGGATCACTGTTTTAACATCGCACTCTCTGGGGTGCTGACTGCGCAGCCTGTCTAGCGTCAGATCAAGGACTTACATTTGGCAATTTTAGTCTAACAGGATATCCTAGGAATTGGAGTGGTTTGCTCACTGCCGTCAGTAAGAGTGATGATGGTATTGCCTGTATTAGAGACCAAAATCTCAGTGGGGCATTCATGAAAACTGGTGCTAGTCTCAGTTTTCACATTGACTAGGTTGGGGACCAGGCCATTTTGCAATATTTTTCTGGGCTTCAGTTTCTGGCATGTATAATTAGGGAATTGAACTAGATGATTTTCAGTTCATTGACATGAAATTTTATGACTCCTCCATATGCTTTTTATGGGAGGATATCATGCTGCTGAAGTTTCTGCATCTATTTACGGGTTACGAGGAACCATTTATTTTGCTTGTCTCATTTGCCCCACGTAGAGTTTTTAATCACAAGGAAACCAACATCACAGACACAATACTTAGAGTGGGTGAATAAATATAATCCTTAAGAAAGTAAGAATATTTATATTGCAATCGCAGATTTATTTCCAGTCTAGAATATATCTAACATGTAGCTAGAAGCTTACAAAATATTTTTGAAATAAATGAATTCATGAATGAGCCATCAACACAGAGCTTCCTGCTTATTAGTGATAGAACTAAATTTATTTTTCTCAAAGAATTATACTGTACTTGTCCAGGGATCGAAAATGAACACTGATTTCCTTTTAACCCACCAGTCAGGAATAAACAAATCTCACAGAATTTCAGTCATAGGATGGAAAGGTCTTTACATCATATAATCCATTAGGTGATGATGATGATGATGATGATAATGATGAGAATGATGGCTAATACATGCAAGGTGTGTTTTAATCACTTTATATCCTTACTTCAATTATATGAAGTAGGTTCTCTTTTTACCAACATCTTTAACAGAAAAGAAAACTGAAGAACAAGCAGGTTAACTTGTTTAAGGCCCTAAAAGCACCCTGATCAAATACCTTACAGTAGTCTCTACTTTCAAGATGCCCTCTACTGTCAAGAAGTGTATGTCCATGCATACACTTCCCAGATATATACCAGGTGGCTCTGTGCTTAAGGTAGCATTGACAGTATTCATTTTCCTTAGCAACACCTTAAATTTCTAGTATTAGAGAGTCAGAATTCAAAATCTTTGCTCTAATTCAAAAGAGAAATACATTCATTTTGAAGCAGTCCATATACAATAATCAAATACAGCAAATGAAATGTTCCTCATTGACAAAAACGTAAACTTTTTGTTGACTGTCCCACTGACAACAAAAGTAAAATTTCCCACTTAGTACAGTTCTCTTTCTTGCCTTTTACAACTTTATCTTTATCTTTATCCAGAACTTGCTAATATTTTTAAATTTATAAGATTAAAAATTTATACATTTTTAAATTTATAATCATATCAATGGTTCATTTATAATAAGAAGTATTAGTCATCTCAGAACTCAATGATTAATGTTAGTTCTTTGTTTTAGTTTCCTAGGTCTGCCATAACAAAGCATCCCAAACTGGGTGGCTTAAAACAAAAGAAGTTATTCTTTCATGATTCTGGAGGCCAGAATCCATGGAAAATTAAGTATTGTTTTTTGCTGAGGGTGCTGAGGGAGAATCCATTCATCCCTCTGCCCTACCTTCTCCTGGTGGGCAACAATCCCTCATTTCTGGACTTGTAGATGTATTACTCCAATCTTTCTATGTTGCTCTCCCTTGTATCTCTGTGTCCAAATTTACCTTTCTCTGTAAGAACATCAGTTATACTAGATTAGGGACCACCCTAATGACCTCATTTTAACTCGATTCAATTTTCAAAGATTATATTCCAGACAAGGTCACATTCACAGGCACTGAGGTTTGGGAATTTAACGTATCTTTTGGGAGATACAATCAACCCATGCTCTTTTAATAAAATAAACATTTTCCCCACAACAATAGTAAAAACTAATTTGACCTTGATTTCCCAACATTTATTTTTAAATTAACATTTATACCATCATTAATGTGTGTCATGCATGATTCTAAAACAATTTACCTGTACCAACTCATTAAATTTTAAGCACAACTTTGGGCAGCAGAGATTTTAATCTTTCCACTTCCTCTCCCCTTTCTTCTTACTCTAACACCTCAGTATGTTTCCAGTCTATCCTGTAGATCATTCCCTGTGCTACCCTTATACACATTCTAGATGTTATTCCTCATTGCTCAAAATGAACGCAAGTGACAATATTTTCTCCTTTCCAGGATTTCAAGAATGAAATTTTCAAATTAGCCCGCTCAAATGCATATAAGTGGTAATGGTGTACATTTGATTTTTTTCAAATTGGGGCTTTGGATAGAAAAGAAAATGACCTAACTATAAGGTCTAGTAATTATTTTAGTGGAAATTCAGAGGCTTCAATTGATTCAAAAGGGTTCAATACTGAATCTGTGCTCTGCCACAGAGCAGCTGGCCGGCACTCTGAGTTTCTGTTAATTTCTTTAAAATAGGGACAGAAAGCAGGTTAACCTTATCATTCCCTTTAACAGATGAGAAAGTTGAGGTAAATGGAGTTCATGTAACTCCCCCAGGTCACATTTACTAAACTGAAGCAATCCCAAGCCTGCATTGGACTGTCCCAGCCTTCCTTTATGAGGCTGTTTGTAAGAATTAAGTGAGATAATGCATTCTCCCCTAAAACTGTTTCATATATTTTCCTTCTTCCTAAAACATACCTGCTTGGCAATGAAAGGGATCATTGCAATTATCAGTCATGCTACAATTTTCTGAAAGAATTCCCTGCCATTACAAGCCAGAGATCAGTGGTGTATACATTTATCTTTGATTAATCTTCATAACTCCAAGTCAGAACTAAACCCAAAATGTGAATAAATTAATGGATGATTGAAAAATTAAACAGTGTATGTTTAATAACATACGTGTATTTAAATATACTTTTATTTCCCCTTTAAATGAGAAAATAAATAGTTAGCCTTTTGTGTTAAGTATGAATAATATTCTATGCTATATACATTTATAAATATTTATGTCTGACTCTCTTAGTTAGCTTGTGCTGCCATAGAAAAACACCACAGACTGGGTAGCTTAAACAGCAGTAACATTTCTCACAGTTCTGAAGTGTTGGAAGTCCTGGGGTACCCAGCAACTCAGCTCGTGGTGAGGGTTTTCTTTGGGGCTTGTAAATGGCTACCTTCTTGCTATCTTCATATGAACTTTTCTTGGTCTGTGGGGAGAGAGAGGGAGAGAGAGAGAAAGAGAGAAAGAGAGAGAGAGAGAGAGAGAGAGAGAGAGAAAGAGAGAGAGAGAGAGATCATCCTCTTCTTATAAGGCCTCCAGTCCTATAGGCTTAGTACCCCACCCTTATGACCTCATATAAACCTAACTGCCTCATAAAAGCTGTACCTTTAAATATTGTCATATTGTGAGTTAGGGCATCAACATACAGATTTTGGAGGACACAATTCAGTCCTTTGACTGACTCTTACCCATTTCACTTAAAATGATTCATTTTTAAGACTGAAAACAGAAAAAAAAGTGAAACAAAATTTAAAATGTATCATAATGAATGAATTCTTTTTTTAAATTTTATAGTAAGTCTTAATCCTTATATAAAGATTAAAGCATCAGCCAATCTTAGCTTGCCTGTGGATATCTGTTCTTAGATTTGAATTTTCTTGTAACATTAGGTAGAGATTGTTTTTGTTATAGTCACAAAACTACAAAAGTTGTTGGCATATTCTTATTGTAATTAAATTCTCATTTATAGAAAGTCTAGTGTTTAAACTGAAAGTATTCTATTTCCATAAAGCCTCCAAATGAAAAATCTTATTATCTATGTTACTACTCAATGTTTAAAAGCCCAGATTGTGAAAACATGGTTATATAGTCAATTTCCATTTAGGCAAAAAGCTTTAATAGAAGCATCAAATGTGCTATTTACTGCATTAGTACTTTTGCAAGTCTTCTTGAAAGAAAGCTTTTACCTTCATTTTCATAACTATATTAGAGATAATTATAGAAGTGCTCCCTTAATTTTTAGATCAAAACTCATTCCCTGAAAGTCATTTATCCTGGTTAAGTTGTGCTTTGAAAGGAAGGCACTGTGTTTAGGTGGTATTGAGAAGAAACTTTACATCAATTTCAGAAGCTTCAGGGCCTCCCTCATAGTATGACCTGGTTATGTATTCTAGGCATCACTGGGACAGCAGATGCATGTACTTTCTCTCTGTTTTCATACCTGAACCTCCTATCTTCAAAATATTTTGTAAAATAAAAAATATTCATTTAAAAGTCAAAAATAAATGGTTTTATTTGATATGGTTAGCAGGCAAAAAACATATTGTCTTTTTTATATATAAAGATATAATTTATAATTGCCTATTAACAATGTCTTAGTCTATAGGATTTTATTTGTGTATGTGGAAGTGATAAAAAATACTTGGATCAACCTAAACTCATATATATATATATTTGTGTGTGTGCCTGTGTGTTTGTGTGTGTGTGCATGCACACATGCATGCTCACACTGGGGTGAGGGAGAGAGACAGACAGATATAGATAGATAGATAGATAGATAGATATTCCATTATATCCCAATTACCATTTTAGGTTCTGAAAATACCAAAATGAACTGGAGCTAGGAGCTTATCATCTAGAAAGGGAGAAAGAGACATGAGCTATTAAACAGTTAATTCTGTATAAGTTTGCTACAATAAAAGAATATACTATGCTTTAGTAGTACAAAGGAGGGTATGATAAAATTTCCCCTCAGGCTTACAAAAGAAAGTCAGGAAGGGCTTCACAGAAAAAGGTAGATGTGTAGTAAAGTATTAACTTTACCTAAGAGAGGTCTGTCCTTTGTCCTTGTTCCTGAAAGATATCCTCTAAACCCTTGGAATTTCCCAAGTTATAAAAGTTCTTTGTTACTCATGGTAGACTCTTAGATCATGTTAAAGAAAAAAAAATATTCAAGAGTACTTGTCAAAGCATGTAAAGAAGACTTTATTAAGGACCATCTATATAAGTATAGAGACCATTACAATGGGATTTTGCAGTGGGGAAGAGAGATTAGGCTCAACTCCAAACACATCATAGGCAACTGGGAATTTACAGCAAGGAGCATCTTGGGGAATAGTGAATGAAAAATTAACAAGAGGAAATTCAGAAGTAAAAGGGAATATTGTTAAATGCATTGATATGATTTGGATATTTGTTTCCTCCAAATCTCATGTTGATATTCTATCCCCAATGTTGGAGGTGGGGCCAAGTGGGAAGCATTCAGGTCATGAGGGCAGATCCCTCATGAATGGCTTTGTTCCCTCCCCTTGGTAATGAGTGAGCTCTCCCTGTATTATTTCACGTGAGAGCTGGTTGCTTAAAAAAAGTTTAGGCATCCTCTCCTCTCTCCCTCCTTCTTTCACCATGTGACACCCCGTTCCCTCTTTACCTTCTGCCTTGATTGGAAGCTCCCTGAAGCCCTCGCCAGAAGCAGACACTGGGGCTATGCTCCTTGTGCAGTCTGCAGAACCATGAGTCAATGAACCTCCTTTATTTATAAATTACCCAGACTCAGGCATTCCTTTACAGAAGCACAAAACCAATTAACACACCTACCTAATAGGATTTTTTCCAAAGACAGGCCAAGGTGATCAGACATCACCTGGGGATAGTGGAGGATGTGGATCCCAATCAGATATGAAGGGTGATCAAATACCAAGGTTGGGAAGTTTTTGTTGAACTGTTTTAGCAAGATTCTTTGCTAAAACTGGATTTTACAGGGAAGTACACAGATATACCTACAAAAAGATTCATAAGCTTGACTAGCCTTTGCTCAAACAAAGAATCTTTGTCAACTACATCTGATAGGTTTTTCTTTCAGCTGTTTCAAAATATGATTGAGAAATAAAAGTTGCATATATTTAAGCTATACAAAGGGAAGTTTTGATATACATATCCATGTGAAATGGTTACTACAATAAAAGCTAATTAACATACTTGTCACCTCATGGTTACTTATTTTCTCTTTGGTAAGAACAGTTGAGAACTACTCTCTTAGCAAATTTCAACTATACAATACAGTATTAACTGTAGTCATCACGTTATATATTAGGTATTCAGAACTTACCTACCTTATAACTGAAAATTTGTCACACCTGATAGTTTATGCTAATGTGTGGATTGTAAGCGTAGACTTCTGGGAGTTCCTTGACTTGTTCTAGTGAATTATTGAATTTGACGTAGCTATGGAAACAATCCCTGAGATTTTAATCAGCTGATATGAAGTAGGGTGGCCTTGGGGAAACCCCAAACTTACAGATGGCATCTATCATGAGGGCAGTCTTGTGGGGACTGCTCCTACAGACTCTGGAATTTGCCTAATTCTTTACAGTGGCATTTAAATTTGTGTTTATAAACCTGTGGATTTGGGCAGCTAGATGGATATTTGGATAGAGAATGAGGAATCTTCCTATAATAATGTCATTTACTCTAACTAAGTTTGAAACACAAAACCTTTAGATTGTTAGTGGGAAGGGGTATACTTATAGTAGAGCATCCTCTTTTACATTAAATTATTTTTTCCTCTTTAAACCAATCTTAGATTCTTATTTGAATCATATGAAAACTTGAGGGAGAAAAATGGAAGTGTTGTAAATAAAAATATAAGAGGGCCAGGTACAGTGGCTCACTCCTATAACCCTAGCACTTTGGGAGGCCAAAGTGGAAGGATTCTTTGAGGCCAGGAGTTTGAGACCAACCTGGGCAACATAGCAGGACCCTGTCTCTACAAAAATAAAACAACTAGCCAGGTGTCATGGTATGAGCCTGTAGTCCCAGCTATTTGGGAGGCTGGGGCAGGAGGATTACTAGGGCCCAGGAGTTTGATGTTGCAGTCAGCTATAATGATGCAACTGTACTCTAGCCCAGGTGATAGAGCCAGACCCTGTCTCAAAAAAATAATGAATTGTTAAATTGTTTCAATGAAAAGTTTATTAGGCCCCTAAAACACAAATAGCACTGCACTGGGGATATTAGAGGCATATAAATTAGATTAACTGTTTTGTCCATTTTGACCTGCTTATACTTTGCCTTTTTATGCTTCATAACTTATAAAACTAAGAACTAAATTTTATGACTCCCTTGCAACTAGGATTCTGAACATGACTTTAAGATAACTGTGTAGGTCCTGATTTGGAAATGAAGTCAATGAATAGAAAAGCAGGGCATGAACCACCCATTACAGGTGCTGAGCTATTACCAGAAGCTGTAGTAGAAAGTTTCCCATTTATGCGATCACACCAACATAGTATGAATCTGGAGCTAGCTACTACAGTGGTGACTTCCACTTTCCAAAGGTAACATAATTATCTTATCAGTACAGGATGCTTCCTTGGAGTATACTTGTGAGGTGAGCTTCTAGAAGTCATTTCTGGGGATCATATATAGGGTTTGTGTGATTAGGCTAAATTAATCTCCAAAGCAGTTTTAACCCATTGCTTAATCTAGCTATTTTCAGCAACTAAACCATGACTGATAAACTATAATAACCTTCTAAAATAAAATATACAAAAAATAAAAGGCAGGCATGAAATCCCAAGACAAATATAGTCTACCTGGGAACTTGTTAGAAATATGAAATTTCAGACCCAACCCTAGACCTCCTGAATCAGAATCTACATTTTAAAAAGATTTTTACTGATTCTCAGTTGACATTATTTTTTTTTCTATCAGTGAAAGATAAAAAATGAAGGAAAAATAAATTTAATGATAACTGCTAATGAGGCAATACAAGAAGATGATATATTGCGAAGTGACTGGGGCAGGGTTCTGCTACTTTAAGTAGTTTGCCAGCCTAGGCCACAGAGAGGTTCTGACATTTGAACTGTGTGAGACTGGTGATAAGGACCCAGGCCCGAGATAATCTGGAGAATATTTCTGATAGAAGGTCTGTCAACTGTAAAGGCTCTAAGACAGCAACAGTTTGACCTGTTTAGAGAATAGAAAACCCGCTGTGACTTGAACATGGTGAGTATAGAGAAAATTAAAAGTTTAGAAAAGGTAAGCATGAGCCCAGCATGTAGCCCTGTCTCTGATATGACAAAGGAACATTCATTTATACTAGCTGAAACTGGAAGAACTATTAGTGGATTTTAATCAAACAAGTATTATGATTTAATCTTTAGAAGGATAAATTGCAGAAAATAGATACTAGACAGGAAAAATGGGAAAAAAAGGAGTTAATTTCATTGCACAGGCATAGTAGCTTAGACTAAATTAGTGGCAGTAGAGATGAGAAGAACTGGAAATAGTCAACATTTTGCACATCATTTCAACAGGACTTGGTAACGGATTGGATGTGAGAAGCAAAGGAAAAACATGATGCAAGCATGACTCAAGATTGTAAGTGGTAGCCAATTGATAGGATGATTCTGATATTCCTGAGAGGAACAAAAAATAGGAAAGGTTTGGTTGTAGGGTCACTAGAACTCTGTTTTTGCACATGCAAAAATATATTGAGGTATTTATTAGATGTATAAGAAGAAGGCATATGGGAAGCTTAAAACGAGGTGAAAGTTCAGGAAAGAAGTCAGAGCTACAGCTGAAATTTATTGATCATCTGTACTGGGATCATATTCAAAGCCAGAGTCTAGGCTGAAATTCCCTAGTCAAAATATGTGCACAGGGATAATAGAAAATAAGAACCAATCATTGTGGTTTCTTTTGCATTCACAGAATAAGTACTTAAGGAAGAGACAGTAGTAATGAAAACTAAGAAGAAATATCAGTGAAGTTAGAGGAAAAGAAGATATATATGGTATGTATGCTTTTGGCATAAGATCACGTTATTATATTATATGAACAGATTGATAGTAATGGGAACCATAATAAAGTGAGAAGACAGAAACACAAGCAGCAATCCCAGGAAAATATGATGAGAGATTTTACTAAGAATGGGGCCAAAAAATGGGTCAGTAATTGAATTAAGATGTAGGTTTGAAGTTCAGGGCTCTATTTAGTTTTATGTTTTTTAATGGGAGATAAAAGAGGATGTTTGCACGCTACAAGAATATTACTGTGATAAAGAGAATACATGCATTAGTTGTAAAGCAAAATCCCTGACAAGACACAAGGAATGTGAACCAGAAATTAAGAAGAGGAATTTTTTTTTATAGAGAAGAGACTTCTTATGTTTATTTTATAATACAAAGGAACATTGATAGAAGTAAGCTCAATGTTACTGATATTTGGGGAACATTTTTCTTTACCAAAGGATGGTGTGATGGACCTGTGCTTAATGATCTTATTTAAATCTAGATGTGGTCCAATGACTAAATTCTGGTTAGATTGCTATTACTTCTGACACAAACTCCCCAGAGTTAGACCAAACTTCGGAGGTTAAGGGCATAGTCCTCCACAAAATTACCTCACTTCAGATGCTACAAATGCGGGGGTCCAAGCTGGCAAAAATTTGGGGGGTTTTCACTACTCACTTAGGTTCTGAAAATTGGAAGAATCACTTTGAAAACTGAGGAGAGCACTGCACTTATGGTTACAGTTTTATTACAAAGGATACAAATCATAACTATTCAAAGGGAGAAAAGATGCGTAGGGCATGGTCTGGGAGGGTCCCAAATATGCAGCTTCCTAGTCCTCAAGAGGCATTAGCCTCCTGACACATCAACAAGTGATTATATGCAGAATGTTGCCAACTAAGGAAGCTCACCAAACATCAGTGTCCAGAGTTTTTAGTGGGATCTCATAATATAGGTATTTTTGATTAAATCATTGTCCATGTGTTTGAACTCAATCTCCAGTCCTCTTCCCCCACTCCCAGAGTTTGGGGTGATATCATGTGAATCCAACCCCCAACCCTCCAATCACATAGTTGGTCTTTCTGTCATGGACAGCCCCATCCTGAGCCATCTTATCAGCATAAACAATGTAGGGGCTGACCACCAGTCATCTTGTTAACATAAAGTCTCAGGTTTGGTCCCACGGGCTCACAATGAATAAGAAAGACATTTATTACTCAGGAAATTCCAAAGATTTAGAAGTTAGTTCCCAAAAACTAGGGACATAGGGCAATCAAATTCTTTATTTCAAAAGTTTAATGGTTTCTTTTCAGGAACCAAGATAAAGATGAGCCAAGTTGTTCATTATACAAAGATATAATTTAAAATGATGTGCAAGTCCTCTTGGAAGTTAACTTTAAATAAGTTGATTTTAGTGAGAAGGAAACCCATTTGCTGTTCTACTTTTTGTGCTTCTCCTGACTCTCATCATGAATATTATGTCTAGAGTTCTATGATCATGAGTTGACTTAGAGGATGAAAGCCACACTCTAGGGCAGACTTTGTAAACTACAGCCCATGAGCTAAATCTAGTCTACCACCTGCATCTGTATATAGAGTTTTACTGGTATGCAGTCATGACTATTTATGTCCATGCTATCCAAGGCTACTTTTGCACTACAACGGAAAATTGACTTTTTGTCACAGAAGCAGAGTTGAGTAGTTGTAATAGAGACTGTGTGGCCTGGAAAAATTAAAATATTTCCTGTCTGGCTCCTTCAGCTTTCCTATCCTTATCTAGAATGACAGAAAAGAAAAAATAATGTCTATGTCCTTGGTAATTGCAGAACTTTTATACCAGCTCTGGACTATTTATCTCCAAACTTCTTTCAAGTGAAAGAGAAACACATTTCCAACTTGTTTAAGCCACTGTAAATTTTGCATATGTATTTGTAGATATTTATGTATTTAACTCTATACAGTAAAGTCTTATCTTAAGTGATAAATCTGGTATATAGCAGATTTAAAACCTACCTAATATTTAAAACATACTTTATATTAAAAACTAATACATTTAAATGTTTACCTTGTCAACATTTTGCCATATGTCATTTATTTTACTCTTAGAAAGGTTTTAAGAACTTTTCTGGAAATTTTTGGCAAAGTCTCATTTTGTTAGCACTCATTAGAAAAGTGCTAATTAGAAGGGGAAAAATTAGGGAAAGAATTTTAAGACAACTATTAATATCCTTCTTCTCCCTCTAAGATGATTTGCTTGATTTTCAATGAGCCAATATTTGCTGTAATCCAAAAATATTCTGAGAATATAGTCATTAGTGTAAATATCCCACAGCAAGATATAAATTCTACTAATTGTCATATGTCAAATTTTCAATCTCCCTGCTTAGCAACAAGATACTGGTTATTTTTCTGTGCTTCATGCTGTAGATAATATTTTTTACAAAAATACCATGCCTTCTTCTAATAGTATCTTCACAATAAAGTTGACTGAGTTTTCTAACATTTTATCTAAAATGTTATTAACATCTGGAAGGATCTTGATTGATATTGGAAAATGCTACATTAAGTTTTAGTGTTTTTAATATCTTATAGTACATCAAATAATATCCCAGTCTGTACTAGGCAAATACCATGGTTATAAGAATTTACAGTTATATCTTAGCATAGTTCCATAATTACACATTTATTTAACCAATTAAGCATGAAAGTGGCATTATTGTCAGAGATATGATATATGACCTGAACATAATTTGGTTAATGAGGAACAAGAAATGCCTGCTAAGTAGGGCAGGTATTCTGTTAGCAGAGACTGCTAATTGCCCTCTGACATATGTCGGATTGAAAGGTTTTATGTAAAAAAAAAAAAAGTTGAGTGGAAAAATCATAATGAAAATAAGCCTCTTCTTTTTATTTATAAAATGTTTGTAAAGATTAAGCTCTAAGAAGTAAAAAAAAAAGTTTTCTATAGACAGTAGCTGCAGACATTGTGCAAATTCTCTTGTGTACTCAGTCAATGATAAATAACTACTGCCATTTCAGGTTTTTGCCTGTTATGAACTTCTAGAGAAAAATCTTTACTCCCAATTTCTAATTATCCAGACTCCCAAATGGATCTACCCACAAACTTCTTTGGCTTAAGCTGAAGCCAAGTCTCAAGTCATAAAATCCCTTTAACTCCCTCAACTCTTTCTCCTTTCTTATAGATAAGAAATACAATCAGCATTTTACCTGAAGATGAGAAAAATTTCAAAGGTAACAGATATTGAATGTCTGTAGTAAGATTTCAGTGAATTTCCTTATGGCTGGGTGACAAAGAATTAATGCAAATCAACATTAGTAAGTCCAGCCAATGTGGGGTGGATGTTTGAAGGGGATTTCTGCTAGGAAATACAAAACACCAGATGAAAAGGAGATTCTTAAATACAGTATATTTATCTTTATTGATGAAAAATAGAAATATACTTCTAATGGCTCAGCTTGAGGTTACTGAGATAATTCAGTAGGATTTCTAGAGCCTAGATTTGTGGCTATAACCCATATGCATTAAAGAAAATAGAAATGGTCTATCTGAAATATTATGAACTCTTTACTTTTGTTTTACAGAATGTTCAGTAATTTGTTAATAAAGCTGTTTTCCAAATATTATGTTAAAGAGGCAGTGTAGCATAGAGATTACAGTATCACACAGTTCTTACACTTACCAGATTTATCATATAGGTTAATTTTAAAAACTTCTTTGCAACTTGCTTCATGTGATAATATCCTATATATTATTACTGCTCCCATAAATTTATCACACAAAAATAATACTTAAAATTTACATGTAGTAGTCCTGTCTGCATCTCTATTCCATACCTCCTTCTTTACCACCAGGCAAAGAGACAAAAAATGTTTTCTCTTAAACATAAAATATATTCAATTTATTAAAAATATACAGTGGGATTTACAAGAATTGACATCATCTGTCAGCTTCACAATTAGGTTAGTCATAAACAGTAAAGTTATATTGACAAAATAATAGCAATATATTCCCTCATTTTTTCCAAGTTTACATATCCAATTTTTGTTAAATTGGTTAGCATACAGAAATAATTTTAAATTATTTGAAAAATTTTAAATGTAATTTAAATTTAAGTATATTTTAAATATAGAAATTTTTAGGTAGCTTTTTTATGTTTTATTCTTTATAATTAATTATTTTCACTGGTAAAATTCACTGATCATAGTTATGTTCCTTTACAATAAGTGTAGTTAAATAAAACTGAAGAAGTTCAAAAACAAATTTATTGCTAGTTTTTTTTCATTTTATATAAGTTGGGAATATCAAAGACTTAATACTTTTTTATATAACACATACTTTAATTCTGTATTGGTGTATGCAGTTATTATTGTGTACTAAAACTTCAAATCATTTATAATTAAGTTATATTTTATGAAAAATGTAGTGTGCTCGTCTGGTAAGTAATAAAGGCATCAAACTCTGATTTCTTAAATAAAAAAATCTTTCCAATGTTCTTTTTTCTTGTGACAAATTAAGAAAATTGTGTTCTGCATTCTTTCCATTTGCTATTCCCCAACCATATTTTATTGAAAATCTATGACTCATATTTTGGTACCATTTCTAATTGAGATAAGTTAGATCTAATGTTTCTAAACACAAGTTCACGAGTCTTAAGTCCCATCTGACCTCCATAAAAAGCAAATGTTATATGCATTTATATTTTAAATATGGCCACACCCTAACTATTCATATTTATTTCTTGTCATTTTTTCAATCAGATCCTTCAGCTCTAGGAACTATGACACCCAAGTCAAAGATGGTTGGTTCAGATCATTCCATCTTTTGTTTTTATGCTCAAGTTTTACATTTGTCTAGAATTCTTTCTACCATTAGCCATATTAACTCACACTAACTTTTTGAGATCTTTTGTCTCATTTCTCTTTTCTCATGGCTGTATACTTCATTCCCTAATATCCTATAGAAATTGGAATCTGCCTCCATGAAATACAGCAATAAATGATTTACATTGTATAACTGTGTCTGTATTAGTTCCAGAAATGTTAGGTTTATCTCCCAAATAGTTTATGGTCTTTGGAGGGGAGGAAAAGCATATTATTCTTTTTCATTTTCCACAGACATAGTTAAAAAAAAATGTGGCCAACCTTTAGTACTCAATATAGTGCCTGCCTGCTTCTCTGACTGAGTGCTCAGTGATTGAAAAACATTATGATTGTCATTATTATTTCCTCTTCCTTGATTTTATTTCTTCAAACCTAGATTTCTCAATATTCCTTTTGAAATTGTATCCATTTTACAAAAAAAAGTGTGCTTTCTTCTCTTCTAAACTTTAAACGTTGATGTGTCCAGGGACTAACGCTCTAATCATCTCTCTCTATACTTCTGCATTTACTCCTTCGTTCACTTACTTTCAAGAAATTCTTGATGGAAAGAGATATTTGTATGATTATGCAAAGATGGAAGAGAGGTAAACAGAGTATTCATTATTTTTTATTTATTTTTTACTTTTTAGGAAGGTAGAAATTTAGAGATTTATGTGAGAAAAGGGTGTGACTCAATGTAAAGGTAGGCATTTCCGTAAGATGAAAGAAGATGTAAAATCAATGGAGAAGATATCAGATGGCGTCAATATTCTCAATGAAGTAAAGCCAAGTTGGCTGGGTAGTCGTCAAAGAGATAGAAAAGGTTGTGTGGGAATATTAAGAATTGTGAGGATTTTGCATTGCCACTAAGCAGAAAGAGGTATTTTACTTCAGACAAAAATAAAAAGTAACTGACAGCACTTGGGTCTTTGTTGAAGTTTTGAACTTAATAAATGCTTTGCATTAAGACAGATCTTTATCTGAAAAAGAAATGATCTTTGTCCCTTAATAACTGAAGATCTAGTTTAGCAAACAAGCACATAAAAGTGTTATAGGTAACACACTTTGCTAAGTGTAAAGAAACAAAAAGTATGGTAGAGATTTTAAAGGACTAAAAGTTTACTTCCATCAGATAAAAATGTAGTCATATTTCTTTGAGGCAGTAGCATTGTCTATCAGATATCTTGTGAAATAATAAACTCTGAGAATTGGAAAAACTGGGACTAGTCAATTTCCTTTTGACAATTAAGGGCTTTCAAGAGCTTTCATACATGTGCCACACAATCCATGCAGACATACAGAAATAAACTTGACAAACTTCATATATTTTGTTTTTCTTTCCAAAATATTATGGGAGTATAAATGTTTTGGTTACATGAATTGCTTTTGTACAGTTTGAGTCAAAGTTATGAATGTGCCCATCACCCAGATATCCTGGCCCATCACCCAGATATCCTGCATTGTTCCGTTAGGTGTGAATTTACTCATCCTCTTCTCCCTCCTCCCACCTGCTTGATTTCCCTTGATTTCCCCTTACAACCATATGTACACATGAGTGTTGACCTATTAGTTCCAATTTAGTAGTGAGTACATGTGGTGTTTGTTTTTCCATTCTTGTGATACTTCACTTAAATGGATGGAACAGCACAGTTCACAATCACAAAGATGTGGAAACAAACCAAAATTCATATATTTAAAAAGTTTGAATTCTACGGGAAGACATATGGTATGAATGCAAGTGGCTATGATATTAATACAAACATGAAAGTTATATGTCTTAAAATATATTTGAACATTCAAACATGGGAAAGAATCTGGTCCTGAGTATATCACTACTTTGGTTTATAGATTGAATCTATGCTGCCAAAAGTCTAGTCATGTTGGCTATTTCCATGGTTTATTTCAGATTGTCTTTTCAGGCAATCATAAAAATGTCTTACTATTCTTCTTAAAGATCGAGAATTAGTAGAGAAAAGAGTTTAGGGCTCATAGTACAACTGCCTTTAATATTTGTAAGCCTTTGACATGATTCTAAATAAGTATGAGCCTCAGTGTTTTTTTTTGACAATGTACTTTCCTGGTACTCTGTGATCCTGGATAACAGTGATGGTTAAGAAATCCTATCACTCTTTTGTGTCCCAGAATACAGTTTATTAAAAACATTACATTTTTCATATGACTTAGAGCTCAAGGATGCTCCATTTCTTTACCTATAACAAGACCATACACAGAGCCTCCAAATTACTATTATTTGCCCTATAAATAATAGGCTGAACTGCTTTGTTCCTACTGATCAATCAGAACAAAATAATTCCCTTCTTTATGCCTCTATGAGCAAGAGAACTGGAATGAAATGCCTTGTAGGTACCCATACGGTCTTCTTTTACTTGTGGGGAATTTTGCAGCCAATCTTATACATTGTCAAACTTATGCCTTGATGGACTGAAGATGAAGAGCTAATGTGGACAAGAAATGTTAGTAGTACCTCTGTTGCTCCATAGTTAGTCAAAAACAGAACATTGGTCCACTTTTCTTTAACTACATTATAAGTTAAAGAGAACATTGCCAGGAGGCTTCTATCCTTCTGGATGGTCATAATTTATTAAACCCCTTTTCTCATGGTTTGGGTAAGTTAATCAATAATTAGAAATGTATCTCTCATTATAGGCTCTATAGCAGATTCTACTGCAAAGGCTTTGGTTGTACAACAGACTCCTTTAAATTCATTTGCTGAAGTTGTCATAGATGATAGCATTACTCTAGATTATTTAATGGCCGAACAGAGAAAAATCTATGCAGTTTCTGAAAATTCTTATTCTATATGGATGAATATTTGGGTATTATAGAGACTCCAGTTCAGGGAATTAGCAAACAGACAGCTTAGTTAAAAGGAGTAGACTCTTCATCTGGTTTACTCTTGATCTATTTGATTTTAGTTGGTTTGGTTCACAGGGACCTTGTCTAAGGAGCATAATCCAAACTCTTGGTATTAATTTCCTGGTAGTCATAATAGTAGTTTCCCTGGTGTGTTGTATTCTCTCAAAAGTTTTAAATGTTTGCATGTGGCCATCTGTAGAATATTAAATGGTCTCTCTTCAACTGGAACAACAAAAACTAAAAAAAATGTGTGATCATGAGCACACTATAATTTATGAATGACATGGTAAGACCAGAAACCGAAAATGATTATAACTAGGAGTAGCCCTAAAGCTCTAAGTTTTGTTCATATGCTTACCTAGGACAGAACCTGACCAAATAGGAGGGATTGTTAAACAAAATTCTGGGAGGCAATTGTTCTGGAATGAGCTCCTGCAATAGGCTCTAAGAGATCAAACCAAAATGGAGTCACTCGTGGTAAATGCTATATAAAAAACCAAAATTTTAATTAAGCAGACATACAGGAAAGTTATTTTTTCTCCTGAAAGCAGGAGAATCCAGCAAACTAAGAAAGTATCCCCTGCTCCAACCCTTATGAAAAAGTAACCTGAAATAACCATTTTCCCCTATTGATCTCTTTCTCTGTTCCCACCTTACAAAAACCACTGTTCTATTTCCCAGTGGAATTTGAGACCAAATACATCTGTTTATAGTGGTGGCAGAGTAATGTTAATATCTAAAGTTTTGATTAACCTCGCTGAGAGGTTGACCAAAAGGAGGAGATATTTTATATTAAGTTTAGGCTAAAACTGCCTCTTTACATATTTTAAGTTAGGCCTAAAGCTTTCTTTGTACATAGTGAACTGAAACCTAATTCGTTGTGTAAACAGATTGTAAACTACTCTTGTACCATTCACAGAGTTTTGATCTATCACAAAAGGCCAACTGCTCAAACTGTGTTCAAATAAGGCAAATGCTAAGTTTTAACAAATCCAGCTGTTTCTGTACCTCACTCCCATTTTTTGTATGTCACTTTCCTATTTCTGTTCATAAACATGATCCAACCATGTGGCAACTTCAGTCACTCTGAAACTATTCTAGATTGGGAGGCTGCCCTATTTATGAATCTTTCTTTGCTCCATTAAACTTTGTTACATATAATTTGTGTGAAGTTTTTCTTTTAACAATAGTTTTATAAAATAAATTTTCTTTTGCAGACTTTTATCTTAACAGTGTGAGAGGATGTCTTCTAAGCAGATGGACATTGAATATAGTATTATAATTTGCTGAATATTTCATTTGTCAGTCTCACTTTAGTTAGTCTTTAGTTTATATTGTTGATATAGCTACATTTTCCCCATTATCTGATCCTATTTTGGGAGTACAGTAGATCTGAATTAAAAAGCTATATTCTGCGCAAAAAGAAAAAAAAGTAAAAATATGGTAGGGATAGTAATCATAAGAATAAATTCCAATTTAGTCAATTTTTATTTTAAATTACATATCAAGTGCCAGTAATATAGAGACAGGAAGTATACATCAAGACAATCAGTTTTCATTTGAAAGGCCTAAATACATACTCTTTCGTACAGTGCCTGGAAGAGCCAAAAACAATAAAATAAATATTTTTAAAGTGTGGCATCAGCTCTTAAAACAGACAGTGCTGACATTTTGAGGTGTGAACGGAAGATTAATTTTGGATAGAAAGACAGAGGATGCTAAGAATTTGAATGCTTTTTTGGCAGATTAAGAAAAATGTCTTTACTGTTTCCTGTTGCTCTTCTCTATTTGCAGCGTTATCCGCACACTTACTAGTTCTCTTAAGGAAAGAACACAAATGAAAAATCAACCTTTGAATATGAGTGGCTGAAGTACTAGGAGAGCATTTTTTAAAGGAAATATTCTGAAAAAGATAATTTTCAAAGGAACTACCAAAGTGAAATTATCAGGGAGAAATTACCATACATTATTTGTTGAAAAGTTGCTTTCAGATTGCTTTATATCACTTTACTCTGTTCTTAAAACTTTCATTTTTTCATTTCCTTGCAAAGTACCATGCTAATCTACTGGTTTCAGCACTTAGAGCTCTGATAGTGGTGGAGTGAGTACGACAATAATTCAGGCAGGAGTGGGCCCAGGTGGGGATGGATAGAGGATTTTTTATTCCCACTTATTTTCTCCAGTCAACAAACATATTAACTATGAAAGTACTATCATTTTAGACATTTTCAAATTAACCAAATGTCTTTAGAAAGCTCTATTATGACACACACACACACACACACTGCTAAAGAAAGACACTAGTTTACAATCAGCGCACTTTGTATAAAAACTAAGAAACATTTACCAATACATAGTATTTACCCCGGGGACAGTGAAAGTATAGTTAGTAACAGATTTTGCTTTTATTTTGTTTCCAAATATTCATTCCTTCATCTTTTGGCAATATCATTTATATTTTTTGTTTGGACAACAACCGTCCTCAATTCTAGACATCTGTGTTTTAGGATGGACTGACCCCACACTTGTGGTTCTAAGGGATGACCCAAGATCCAGGCCAGCTCAATCTGTGTTCCATAGTCCTACCCAGGTATTGCAAAGATGGACAAGTGATCCTGGTTAGTCTAAAGAGATAACCCAGGATATTAATTGGAACACTTTGAATTCTGGATTTGGTAAGCTAATTGTAGGTGATTCTAAGCCATTGCCAACCAGTTTGGCACAAAATTGTGAAAGAATGCTTGAGAATCAATTCAATTTAAAGAAACCAGAAGTGTGCATGTGGGAGAGAGAGAAAGAGAGACAGAGACAGAGACTTAGTATTGATGAAATGGTTTAAGCAGTCAGATCCAGAAGCTAGATCCAGCCAGATATGAAATATATTCCTAGAGCTTTCACTAACATAAAAGAAAAGGGATTTTTTAAAAATTTGATTATATGGATATGAAGAAGAATTCTGTCTCTTGCAAAGGAAGTATTCTGGTTCATATAAAGAGAGTTACTCAGATAATTAAGCCATGAACTCCTCTAAGAACTTGTTATTAACTCCAGTTTTTACAAACCCAATTAATTTGTCCTTTATCATCGTAAACTTTTCCCATTTGTGTAATGATATGATGGCTTCTCTCCTTCACTGTACAGTTGTGGAGACTTTCTAGGGATTCCACAATAATATATTTTACTTGGATTGGAAAGGGATACACTTGATTCTGCTTTTCTGTATAACTTAAAAAGTATAGAATACTTTATTTTTCTTATATTTGCATCACATATTTTTCAGTTTTAAATCAACCTTCCTTTTCTGCATAAAACTCCTTAAAAATAAATTTCCATTTTCAAAATTAAATCAGTGATATAAATTATAAATACTTTCATTGTGGAGAAAATCCAGTTAAAACAAAGTAAAACTAAGCTTTCAGTGTCTTTTGAGATTGTGGAAAATTCATTACTTTGGTAAACTTTAATTTAAGAAATGTTCTATCATTAAAAGCAATATTTCTTGTAGTTATGACTGTTCTCTTTTTTCCTCAGGTCTTTTCATACAGACATTCAAATTCAAAATATGTTTGGTCCCATGCTTAAAGAAACACAATATCATGAAAAAATAATAGAATACATTTTCAATTCCAAGAAGAGTATTTTTCTGTTGTTTTGTTTTATTTTGTTTTAACATCTTGTCTGATTTAAATTCCTCTCCAACTTTATATGCATATATATATATATATATAGAGAGAGAGAGAGAGACAGAGACAGAGAAAGAGAGATTTATTATGAATGATTGGCTTATGTGAGTATGTATTGAGAAGTTCCATGATCTGCTATCTGCAAACTAGAGGCCCAGCATATAACTCCAGTCCAAATCAAAATGCTGAGAACCAGGGGAACCAATGGCATAATTCCCAATTCAAGTTCAAAGGCCCAAGAACCAAATCTCTAATGTCCAAGGCAGAAGAAGATGGACTGCTCAGCTTGAGCAGAGAGTCCTAATTCACTTTTACTCTGCTTTTTTGTATTATTGACCTTTCAAGATTGGATGATGTCCATCCATATTGTGAGGGTGATGTTCTTCACATAGTCTACAAATTTAAATTCTAATGTCTTCTGGAGATATCCTCACAGATGCATCCATAAATAATGTTTTACCAGCTATCTGGGCATCCCTTAGCTCAGTTAAGTTGACACATAACAATTAACCATTACAGCCTTTTTCTTAGAAAAGAAAAAGAAAAAAAAATATGTGTTTGCCTCTTTCTAGAAAAGGAAAATAATATATACGATTTTGGGTTGTATTTTGTAATTTATTTTGCTTCTGCCTTTTTATAAGCCACTATGGTAAAATGATGTTAAATAGAGACTTGCTTGAAAGTTATTGTGTATGTCATCACTGTGGTCTAGGAGCATCAACTTAATGGCTAGTTTTGCTTTGAGAGCCTGCATGCCCTGCTGTTAGTGACTGAGCTATTTAAAAGCAAGGCCATTGATTATGACTTCTATTGCAGCATTGGGGCTGGAGGACTAGCCCTCTATGTGAGTAGTGGCAAAAGTTTATGTGCAGCTAGATGTGATCAAGGATGTATAACTGAAGGAAACAAGGCAATAGCTGAGCTTCTGTGATGCCTTGAAGAAAGATCTACTTCAGGTGTCACCGAATTCATTGGAGATGCAGGTGAACACCAGGCATATTGACAACCTTACCATGAGTGCTGGACTGACCACAAATGAGACAGTGAATGACAGATTGGTGGAATCTGAGTTGCATGAGAAGCTGCTCTCGGTAGAGGAGTCTGTGTTGAGGTGTAGGGTTTTCTGCAATTGTCAGAAAATCTTCCCATTCCAGGTTCTGAAAAAGGGTCCCAACTCCAGAGGCCATGGCCTAGAACCACTGGATACACAGGTGGCATCATGGATCTGCCGAAAGAACTATCCCCTGCTCCTAAAAACTGCATGTGCCAGGCACTACCTGAATGAGGAGACAAGAAGTATTCTGTCAGTGCCAAGACAATACCAACGTGTATTATGACCCATGATTGAGTATGTCATGTGCAGGTAGCTTCAGCAATGGTGCTGTCATGATAAGTGGATAAGATGACTGGGCTGATTCTGCTGCTACAATCAGAGAGCATCTGGGCCCAAAAGTAGGAACTCTACACCAACATCGAATTATGTGAGTCTTTCAGGAAGACCCCAGTTGAGGTGCCCATTGGCAGCTTCAGTGGTAGAAGTGTGACAGTGTTGGAGCATAACACTGTGTACTTCATGGAGGAGTAACGTGGGGAGCTGTCCTGGCAGGACCAGATGAACAAGGTCACCGTGGAGAAGATCAAGATCCTTTTTGTCATCATCACCAAGGAGGTGTGACAAAATGTCAGGGGACACTCTCTTTCAGTGGCCTCTCTACCCCCATCTCAGACATCAGATCCTTGACACTAAGGAACTCAGCAGAACAGAGTTTAAGCATCTCAATGATGGCAGGATGTTAATGAAAAACGTCTTGGAAATGTGTATCATTAAGATAATCCTCAAAGGCAGTGGCTGTGCTGCTGGCATCTTCCTGGCAGACTCCAAAGAGAAGGTGACAAGATATAAGTTTATGAAACAAGGCCAAGCAATGTCATTCACTTGCTCAAGACTCAGGCAGCCCCTGGCATGTTGGTCTGTATGGAACCAGGGAAAATACATCAATAAGAACATGAAGTCTGGCTGGCTATGTGGGGTCAGAGCTTCATGAGAGGCTGCTGTCTTCTCAGAAAGCCAACAATGGCTACAAGAACCTCTGCTTGACCAATACCATGTCCTCATTTTAGGACATGAAGGAAGGCCTGATCTTCAAAGAACATGACATTGATGGCTGGAGGTTAAAAGTCACATCATTGACTCCATGCACCTGTACCACATAGCCATGGAAATGGCCTACCATTGTGTCTTCTTTCATGAGGAGATAAGCCAGATTTTTCAGGACTGGTCCAACACTACCAGACCCTTCTTCAACCCCAACGTACAGGACCTGGACAGACCTGTCCAACATGCAGTCTTTGTACATTTATAGGAAGATGTTGAGGCAGCTTCTATATTCTATAGGAAAAAACAGCAGAGAAATCCAAGATATTGGAGATGACCCAGGTATGTATCAAGAAGACATGGACAATGTTTAATGATATACACATTGACATCCTTGGCCATAGCCTTAGCAACACCATTATAATCCTATGCAAGTTGTTGCAGTAGAATCTGATCCTGGAGGAGAAGAGGGAAGGGCTTACGAAGTATTCCCATGTCTTTCAGGTGAACAAAGAATGCATGATCATCATCGGAACTTAGATGATTGAGAAGGCAGAGTTTATTTGCTAGCAAAATCTCACCTTTTATTACTATGTGCACCATAGCCTCACTGCCAATGAACTCCACAAAGCCTGTATGACCTCCCTTGAGACCTATAACCTTCTCTGGTAGAATGCAAAGACCTCCACTAGGTGTTGAAGATGCAGTCTGCCTGATGCTACCTCTGTGGCATAAGCTGTATGTGGCATCTACCCGTCCAATTTCAGGCAAACATTGACCATCCAGGCCCTCAAGAAGGAGCCCATAGACTTGATGTGCCCTACTTGCTGCTTAGGCTTCAAGAGCACACAACTGACCTTGGACTAGATTGTGCAGAAGCCCTGGTGGACCCTGAGATGCACAAGTGTATGTGCTCAGCTGAGCAGATTGTCATTTGTAATCCTGACTTGACCCCTACACTGAGCACATCATCTTGGCCTTATAGGGCATAAAAAAAATGAAAGCTTTTCTTCTGTTTTTTCAGGAGGAGTATGGAACAATATGCATTTTAACTGCTGGATTCATTTTTCAGTGTTCCATGTCTACAAAAAGGATGAAATCTGGCTGTCACCCAAGGGTGTCACCCAAGGGTGACAGCCAGATTGAGGCAAATGCTGGTTGTTATTTGCTATGAAGTAAAAATTAATATATTGTGCTCCATTCAAGATAATATTAATAAAGGTAGATATTTTAAAAACTAAACAGCATACTAGTCATTTTTGATTATTAAGATCAATTTAATGTCTTAATAATTCAGTTGTTCTCTATAAAATTGGGGCTGCTTAGCAACACCTGTGAATGCTCATGTACTATTTTAAATATAGAGAGTAGTTTTGCCTTTCAAAGTGCTTTCTTACTCATTGTTTATCTGATTCTCTCTCACACAGACAGACAGAAACACACACACACACATACACACCCCTAAATATAACTAGATGGGTAGTTTCGTCCTCACACTATGATAAGTCTTATTGAAATTAAAAGGAATTGTGGGCCGGGCCTGGTGGCTCACTCCTGTAATCCTAGCACTCTGGGAGGCCAAGGCGGAAGGATCGCTAGAGGTCAGGAATTTGAAACCAACCTGAGCAAGAGCGAGACTCCATCTCTACTAAAAATAGAAACAAATTAATTGGTCAACTAAATATATATAGAAAAAATTAGCCCGGCATAGTGGCTCATGCCTGTAGTCCCAGCTACTTGGGAGGCTGAGGCAGGAGGATCACCTGAGCCCAGGAGTTTGAGGTTGCTGTGAGCTAGGCTGATGCCATGGCACTCTAACCCGAGCAACAGAGTGAGACTCTGTCTCAAAGAAAGAAAGAAAAAAAAAAAAAAGGAATTGTGGACAAGGACCCAAGTAAATACACACAGTTCAAAAAAGCTATCTCTTTTCCTATAAAGATCATTATTTAACTTCGACTATTAAGACTAATAAAGTAAAATGGTCAAGGAAGCAGATTTCTGATGTCACCAAAATCCCTTTCCTTTTCCCATGTCTGCTTCCCACTGCTGGTCATTCAGTACTCCAGCTGTCTTCTGCTACCTTTATGGAAAAAATAAAGCCCCAGTGTTGGAAGTGAAAAAAATCACTTAATTGTATCAATAGTTAGGGCTTAGTGTGTCACCTCAAGTATAAGTATTTGTCTTGGAAAAGAATGAATGTAATACATATATAGTGTAAAATGGAGGAGGATGTTTTACAGATAATAAGTACTTTTTAATTTCCGTAAATCATTTAACAGAGTTGGTGGATTGCTGAATCTACATAAAAGCTGTTTTCAAAAAAAAAAAAAAAAGGTTCCCCTACTCCTTCTACTCTCCTCTTTCCCTATCCCTTCCCTGTTATCACTTCTCCCCATTCTCTCTATTGCCCTTGTCATGTGTCTATACTATTGTGATTTTCATGAAGCAAATATTTATTGATTTCCTTTTTTATAGTAATACTATGATGAATACATTCAGTAATACAATGAAGAAAATATACGTGGTCCTTTTCTTCATACAACTTATATTCCACTGTAGTTATCTATTGAACAAACAGCTATGTAAATAAATATATAATTCCATAGGGATAAAGGGATACGTTATATAGGGATATCCATAGGGATACGAGAATCAAAAGAATCAGGGGATTCTTTTCTAAGGATGTTAACTAAGAGTTAAATAGGCAAATAAGTAAGGGAGGTAGGTGGTCATTACAGTGTTTTTAGGAGTGGAACAACAGGCAACCAGATATTAAAGTTAAAATGTTAGAGACTCGATTGATTTTGCATTGCTTAATGTTTGAAAGGTGTTAAATAATACTATAATACTATAAGTAATAAATAAACTGATTTAATTAAATACAATAAAATATTTCCTTACAAACAATAAAGCAGAATAATACTAGACAATGCATATACGGAAAGAACATTTTTTTCCATTGGAAAAATGTCACCTAAATATTATGAAAATAACTATTAGAAAATTATAAAGTAGTATAATGTGGTTACAATTATATATCATTTAGAATTCCTGGTTGAAAGCAAAATAACCAACTTTTGTTTGTTTAAAAAGAAGAATAATTTTCAAGGGCTGTTAGGTAGATCAAAATCTTTATCTTTATATAATTTATTTTGATCATTATATAATCATAATCATACAGACATATCTGCAGTGGTATTATATATTCTTTTTTATTGTTTATTTGTTTGTTTGCCTCTTAGAGAAGGGGTTAATGATATACAGCAAATCTGTGTGAAGGTTCATCATTTGCACTAAAAAAATTGACTGTTATTGCCCATGTTTCTTAGTTATAGGAAACTCAGAATGCATCTTGACAAATGTTTTAGAGCCAATTATTAATGATGCTGGGAATAGAACTGGGATTTTCTAACCTGTGGCTCTTAACCTCCTCCCTATTGCACTTTATTAAGAAACAACATAATTATTAAGATTATCTATTTTTAAAATAACTGTTAAAAGTTGCCTATTTTTTCCACATGCCCTTCTTTTTGTTTCCTTTCTCAGTTTTATTCCTTAATTTATTACTCAAGTATAAATCTACACAAAAGTCACTTCTGAATTATATAAAATGCCAAGTGCAGATACATGTTAATAAATGCACACAATACAAATTTTAAGAAATACCTACTATACTAAATTATATTTAGTGCCTTGGGGAATATAACAAATACATAAAACAGCTTTTTCCTAAAAGGTCTTTGAGGTTGGAAGCAAAAAAAAAAAAAAAGACATATGCAGAAAACAAAAGTAGTGAAAGAATCTAATATAGTTTATCAACCGAATAGACTGGTAATATACAGATAAGTCCTAAGCTTTATTTTTCCGAATACAGTCATCCCTCGGTATCCACATGGGATCCCTCCATATCCCGGAATCCCCTAAACCAAAATCCATGGATGCTCAAGTCTCTGCTATAAAATTTTGTAGTAGTTTCATATAACTTATGTACATCCTATCATATACTTAAAATCATCTTTACATTACTTATAATGCCTATTACTATGTAAATTACTGTATTTTTTAGGGAATGACAAGAAAAAAAAGTCTGTAAATATTCAGTACAGACACATTTTTTCAACTGAATATTTTCAATCGCTAGTTGTTTGAATCTACAGATGCGGAACTCATACAGTCACGGACGGCCGACTGTAATTATAATTGTTTATTGACCTTTCATAGACAGCTACTAAGAAAATAGCAAAGTCCACAGATTTAAAATATTATTCTATTTCAACATCTGGGAGAGATGCCAAACTATCATTACCATAAGTTAAAAAGAAGAGGAAGATAATGGGGAACTAAATAATTCTTCAGTTATCTAATCAGTCTTCAGTCTTCAGTATTAGAGAGTCAGCTAGAACTGTTCTCTCCAATAGTCAGGGAAGGAGAACTGGAAGGGGAAAAGTGCATAAATATTAGACTTTAAAATTGTGGTAGAATAAAAAATACATATTTGGTCCTTTTCCCCAATTCGGTTTCTGGCTCAAAGCTCCTAAAACCTTTGGAACTTCCTGATTGATATGACTGATAAGAGCATCATTAATTATTAAAAATAGGGCTAATTTCAACCATACCTTGAGTTTATGATAATAAAATGACTTAGCCCCTAGATAGCTTTGGGTTTGAGGCTGGTTGCTGAGGAACAAAAGATCTGATTAGAGTGTTGACATTTTTAGGGCCACTCCTTGGTTTCTGGGAAATGAGAGAGCCTGGAGATTGACTCCAATCACCGATGTCCAATGATTGAATCAATCATGCCTGTGAAATGAGACCATATAGAAAAACCATGAATGACAGGGTATGGGAAGCTTCCAGATCGGCAAACACATCAAGGTGCTAGGGGCGCGGAAGCTCTGCCCCACTTCCTCTACCTTGCCATGTGCATCTTTTCTATTTGACTGTTCCTCAGTTGTATGCTTTGTAATAAATTGAAAGAGGAAGTAGAACACTTCTCTGAGTTCCATGAGTCAGCCAGTCAGAAGAGTGGGTAGCCCGATACTCCATTTTTGGCTCTCCTCTAAAGTGGGGGCTGTCTCGAGGGACTGAACCCTTAACCTATGAGATCTCATCTAACTTCATAAAGTGTCAGAATTGAATTGAATTGTTGGACACGCAGTTAATGCTGGAGAATTGGAGGACAGTTGTCGGAAAGCGTTATGTATTTTGTGTCAGAAACGGTCACACATTTGATTTTGAACTGGCGTCAGAGAAAAGATATGACAAGCATATTTACTCAACCCCTTCTTCATTTAAACCTAGCAATTTTCCAATTTAAAAAAAAATAGATGATTTATGTTATTGTTGCTTATCTTCTTAGGATTTTTGACAAGGCAAGCATAGGGAAGCCATCCAAGATTTGGAAAAGAGGCTTGAAGAAAGTTAGGTTATAAGTACTGGCGAAAGATCCTAGAGAGATAAAAAAAAAACTAGATAAAAACTAGGGCAGTGTTTAAAGGAAAAGGCAAATTTAAAAGCATGAGGGAGAGAGCATGTCAGTTGGGCATGCCTATGCAAGTTTTGTTACAACTAAGAAAGAAATGTAAAGTTGTTCCTTATTTCCTTTGGAAAATAATGAGGGACTTCTAAAAGCGGCTGGATAAGTTTAAATTTTAAAAAAAGTCATTTACTAGTTAGAATGAATCGATCGTCCCTGGTAGTGACAGCGCATTTGGGGAAATGTCAGAAAAGGATCAAGACCAGTAGAATGAGCACCATTTCAGATTAAATTTACAATACCAAAAAGTGTTATAATATTTGAAAAGCACTGTTGAAACATAAACCTAACATAGGATTTTATGATGTTTGTAAACAAGCATACCATAAACTTCATTACTAAGACATCATTTAACCTGTATGGTTTTAGATTACAGCAGTGAATTCTGAAACTTTTTTTTTATTAAACCCTTTTCCCTGGGCATGAACACCTAAATCTACTTATCTCAAACACTGTCATTTGTCATCCTTGAAAAGGAAAAAAACAAAAAAACCCGTCTCTTTCCTTATAAAATTTACTGCCTCCTTAGTTGTAAAATTAATATTACAATTATGTAACAAGGTGGAAAATTATTGGGAAAAATTGCTTAAAACATGAATTTACTTGAGAAGGTATTTTATAGCTTCTTACATGTGCTTTTTTCTCCAAAACCTATGCTCAGTTTGTCTCATCCTAATCAAGCGCTAAAAGATAATAGAATCCAAATATATATATATATATATATATATATATATATATATATATGTTCAAACTACAAGTAAAAAGCAATGTGTAGCCAGAAGATTGGGCCGAAAGTCTCAAACATAGGTTGTGCATTTCATATACATATAGGAAAATAAAATTGCCTCTTGTCTTTCTATTTTTTCTCTTGGTATTGGATAGATTTTAGTAGACTATAAATTTATATTTTAAAACAATCTATACATTGCAAGGAGAAATATGGTCTAGATTAAATATCTCAAGTTTAGCTTTCTAAATAGTACACTGAGTATTTTGTTTCTTGCAAGAAACATCATTGAAATAGGTACTTATTATTATCACAGGTTTAATTTAATTTTTAAATTTATAACAAATATATAACATAATATATAACACATTTCAGAATATTTTAATATTTTGCTTCTCTCTTCATTACTGCAAAGTATGTTTTTTCATTTTAAATATGAGAAAAAAGAGCTTCCTTTTTATATTTTCATTTATTCAAAAAGAATCTGTGAATTGATTTTTATGTTTAAAATTCTGAAATGTAATAGGTTCTTTTGAAACTATAAAGTGGCATAATACATGGTTCCTCTTTACCAGAATTTATAATCTTAATGATGAGGTGAGAGAGAGAGTGATAGAGAGAATGAAATGGAGAAGGGGAGACAGACAAGCTAAAGTGTATAATTAGATACCAACTATGGTAATTACATGGTAATTACTATCTGTCAAAGAAATGCAGGAAGGGTCAAGAAAAGATTCAACAAAGAAATAGAATTTTAGTTTGTTCTTGGAGAAATGTAGTTGAGAGAAGGTCATTTCTTAATGTGGGAAAGACATATAAGGAGGAATGAAGAGAATAAATTATAAAGATATTCAGACCGTGATTATTTGAAAATCATATTTCTGGAGTACATACTTCATTCAGGAAAGACTGGAAATGCATAATATGTTCCAGAATAAATAGAGTCTTAAATGCCAAAACTAAAGTGGTTGTCTTTATCCAGAATATAATTAACAGATATGATGGATTTAAACTAGTTTGACAATGACATTTGTTATGGAAACCAATGTTTGCACTGGTGTGCTGAAGGAAATAGTTCACAATCATAAAATATAACATATTTGAGGTTGCCTCTATGGCTTACAATTTAATATAGATGTGTCCAAAGATTTAAAAATTCTTTGGCACCTTGTCAAAACATTGAAACCATCCTGATATGTTCAATCATATAAAAGAGATACAATGCCCAGAGATCCTTCAAAACTCACTCCTTAACTTGCCATTCATATGACAGATAGACCACATCAACTTAATGTTGAATCAAAAACCAGGACTGTGTAAGTCCATCATTTGATTCAAAGTCGTACTTTACGGATAAAGAAAATGAGGTCCCAAGAGGCTAGCAGCACACAGGGGTGGGGAACCTGCAGCCTTTTGATTCCAAGACTGTTGTTTTTTAAGCACCATAGAAGACCAGAAAAGCTTCATTTTTCTTTGCTGCATCCCTTTTAATAAAAGGATTTGTTCTATAAAATTTGGATGCAGTCAAAAGGCTGCAGTCAAGGATCCAGAAGGCCACATGTGACACCAAGGCACAGGTTCCCCACCAGCCAGGGCTTCTAATAAGCCATTACTTTTCCCACTATTTCATATGGTCTACAGCAAAGTAATACACTCTGTCCATTCATTCTAACTTCCAAATCTCTTCTTCACACCTTCTTTAAGAATTAGAAGTAACATATTATTTACAGTGAGAAAAACTCAAATTCTCTCTCTTACAATTTCTGTTGTGTTGGAAACAGCCAATGGTATTGTGAAGAATAACTATATCTATTAATGATTTGGTCATTCTGGTGGAAGAATAGGAAGTGGGAGAAAGGATGGGGAAATAAGAAAATTTTGATGTTAAGACTAGTGTCAAGAAAGTATAAAAGGTGGTCTATGTATTCTTTGATTATCGAGTTGAGTGCCTAATATTTTAATCTACTTAAAATAAATTGGATTTTATAATGATTCCATAAATGAAATGGAATTTATTAATTTATATGTTTCCTACTGCAATAGTAATGGGTTTTCTGAAAACATTAATAAGAATTAATCAGCGATGATTGTGACATTGAAGAAAACCAATTACCATCATCTGGACTTAAAAGGTCTTTCACTACATAGTAACTTTGAATTAAGTTTGAATTTTAGTGTCAATATAAAATTTAAATAATATTAATATTAGTAATGAATTTTTATTTAGAACCCTCTTTATCTTGTACATTTATCTCCAGTATCTTCAACTATCATGAAATTCTTGCAAGTTAACCAGAAGTATTTCCATTTTGTACTTACAAAATTTAGATTTTGAAAATATAAGTTCCCTGCATTATCTAAGAAGTAGAGCTGAGATTTGAATTCAAGGCTTTCTGACTCCAAATACTATGCCCTCAGCTCCCTATCACATTTTCTCCCTTTCCAAAATACTCTATATCCGCGAGGGTTTTAAATATCACTAAATAATGTCTGTTCTTTCCATTTTGATTTCAGAACCATTTGAGAAATAAGGCATAGGGAGTAGAAAAATGAAGATAAAGATATCAGCTCTAGAAGATATAGCTGTGTTTATCTAGTAAACTAGGCTTCCTAGAATTTCATTTTTGAAGTAGAGAAGCTCTCAACACAATCAGAGACAGAACCGGCCAGCTGCAGGCCTCTTCACAAGAGGTCACTCTTAAGCCTGTCCCAGATAGAGCTAAATAAACTGCATGCTACACAGGCAGAGTGACCTCACCAGTGAGGTGAGGAAGGGATGCTACCCTCAGTTTGGTCTCCTAAATTCATCAACTGGACAAGTTATTTTTCCTCTCCAGGGCCAGAATTAGTGAGGGTGAGAGAACAGCCAGGAGGGGCCCACCTGCATAGAAATATGACTATACTTGTTTAGTGTCCTCACAATATATTATTCAGCACAGATTTTGGCCATTTTTAAAGAATGGCTAAAGAAGTTGGCTTACTTTCTAGCTTAGCCTGCTCTAAAATAAAACTCTAATAACTACAATATAATATAGTATAGATAACATAATTTAAGATCAGAATACTAGTCTAATTTAATTTTGTGATCAATGAAAATACTACACTTTGGAATATATTCAGATATCTTAATTTTTTAAAAACAATTCTGAAATACAGTCTTGTAATTCTTATCTGAAATAGAAGTTAGATATTTAATTATTTGAAAGTCTTCCAAAGTTTAATAGAAATATTTTCAATGACTTGAAAGTCAATGCTAATTTCTGAAATACATATGTCACCAGGGAAGGATGACCTAATTTAGATGAATTGTGATTCAAGTATTCATCTAAAATTTATAGTTGACCTAAATCAAATGTGAAAGCCTCAAAGTTTGGTTAACTTTATTCATTACTTTTGTCTTTGTATGTCTTTTTATTTCTGGTTTGTATTAGAAGCAGAACTGCTAGCAGTGTTAGATAAGCTGTTTCTACGATGATTCTACCCAAGTAAGAATCTAAAATGTACAAATCACTGTAAGGAATTGAGTATGGTTTTCCTGTGTATCTTGTGATTGTTTCATTATTCTTATTGACAAAATTTAATTGGTATGATAAATTTGTTTTTATATTTTCATTTGCTGACATATTTAGAAACCAGTTCTTATTTCAATACATATTGACTTTATCTTCAAATATTCATTTCCAAATTGGCAATATGTTTTTACACAAAATGAAGTGCAAATATCATACAGGAAAAATTATATTTTATGATAAGTTTTTCACCTGGCTGACTTCTTTTATATCTTGGTTGGAGTATGACCTCCTTCAAGTGTCCTTTGGTGGTTATCTATATAACATAGCTGTAGGCATTATTATACTGTTTTAGTTCCTTCATTGAAGGATATAGCTATTGATTACCACCTTGTTTTCTACTTGTTTATCACATGATTGCATTTCTCTCCACATTAAAAGGCAAATTGCATAGGGCTAGAAAACTTTTCTCTTTGGATCATTTTTGTATTTCTTGACCTTGAAGAGCATATGACTCATATCAAGTATTAGCTAAATTGTGTAAAAGGAAATAATAAAAGAAACTAAGTATTTCTTTCATTTGCTCCAAATAATATGTATGCCTCTCTATATTTTTCCACTTAACACATTCCTACATTAATTACTTACCATATGTGTATAAATATGTGTGTGAATATATATACATACACACATATACATGTAGTATATGCATACAGTCGGTTCATGTTATTTGCACTATGTTTTATAAAATAGGCATGAACACTGAATTAGCAAATACTGAAACACTGTTCCAAGGGAAGTACAAAGATAGGTTCCTGCAAACCTGTGAATCATACGTTTTGATCAACCATATAATCATTTGTGTTACACAGATTCTTTTGCCAATGTCATTGTCAAACAAGCCAATCTTATCAATGTTGAAAACCTGCTCTTCCACCTGACCCATTTCCTGCATAACACTTAGCAGATATTTTAAAAATTCTTCCATAGTCTCTTGCTCTGAGGAACCTGCTTGCCTGCCAGCTTAATATTTTTCACACTGCATTTCCTTTGGAGACTTGTGAGCCAGCCAACACCAACCAAGAAGGGTTTAACATTTTCTTGACCCTGATAACCTGACCATAAATTACTTTGGTTTTCAGCCTCACAACAGTGCTCTCCACTGTGCTTTTTCTTTCTTCTTCTTTTTTTTTTTTAATCACTTGTCATCTTATGAATCCACAAAATTTTCCACTTTGTCATCTTTTCCATAGATTTATCATGCACTGCAGATATTATTTTAGCACATTCTGGAGCAGCCTCATGTACAGATTGGCAAATATTCTCTTCCTTTTTTGTATGTATGGTACTATTGATTCCTTAAACTCATGCCTGAAAGAAGTCTGTGTAATACACGTATTTTTGCTGAAAGGTGCATAACAGCCTTCTTGTGCTTAAGAATACTAGATAGCACTATTCTTGGGGGTCATTTTAAATAGGAAAATCACCAAAAACAGTACAAAAATGCAATAAATGTGGCACTAAACAGACTGCAAAAACTACATTTGTATTTATAGTATGATAGCCTTTGTTTACAGTATTGACACAGAAAAGTGACTCCTAATGCTAGGAGCCACTTGAAGTCCAAGTGGGTCCTTGGCTTTGCACAAGAAAGAATTCAGGAGTGAGTTGACAGTATAAAGCGAAAGTGAGATTTATTCAGAAACTATAGAAAGTCTACTCCACAGACAGAGCAGAGGCCAGCTCTCCCTGCAGAAGAGAACTGGTCCCCTGGTTCCTGTTGCCTTTCTACCGTGTTTCCCCAAAAATAAGACCTACCTATAAAATAAGCTCTAGCAGGATTTCTAAACATTTGTCCAATATAAGCGCTACCCCGAAAAGGAGACCTAGTGATGGGCATGGCTACGCAGCGTATCTGCACAACCCACGCATTTCATTGCGGAGCCGTAAAGAAGAGGAGCAGCCCTTCTCATCTGCCCCATGAGAGCTCTATTGCTTCACATGAGAGATTGGGGCCAATGGTTCTAAAGGAAATAGAGTTGCAAGAAATTCAGTATGGAATTTGGGGTTTGAAGAGTTATGCTGATGTTCCAGAAGAAGACGACTTAACTATATTTGAATGAATGTAGATTGTTGTACTGTACTTAAAAAAAAATAACACATCCCCTGAAAATAAGCCCTAGAGTGTCTTCTTGAGGAAAAATAAATATAAGACCCTGTCTTATTTTCGGAGAAACACGGTATTTAAGCAATAGTTTAATTATAGGCTAAACAAGGGGAGGAATATTCATGAGGGTGCGGTGTTTTCCTGGAATCAGGGTGACACTATTTCTCTATCATCTTGGTTCTAACCTGTTGGAATTTGCCCTGCCTCCACCCTGTTTTGATCAAGGTAATTTGAAATTTTGTTTTGAGACTTCCTGACTCAGGCAATGCTTCAGCAATGCCCAAAGCAGTTAACTAAGGCAGTACTTGCCAGTTCCCTATCTCAGTATGATAGCTGTTGTTTACAGTATGGGTTGTTTACAGTATGAGAGACCTGTTCAACCTCAGCCCTGTGCTTGTCCACAAATGATCATGAAAGCATCTCAAGTATTGATTGGGGATTGCAAATAAATCTTAGCAAGTAGACAAATTTGACAAATTTGAAATTTAAGGTATGAAATTGGTGAATAGGATCAAATCTATCTTCATGCCAATTATTCTATAAGAGATTTAAGTATAGAGTGTAAGCTTTATTGAATCTTATAACCCATTATCATAAGCAACGCTTTTACATAGGAAGCCCTCAATTTTGCATGAATTAAGTGGTGTGAAATAGAATTTAATGTCTCCTGTGAAGATCCCAATGTGTACATTTTGGCTTCAGGCTGATAGATATGCATGGCTAAAATGTGATTAAAGGGACAAAGGCAATAATAGCAAGACCACAGCTGAAGAAGACTGGCAATAATTATGCAGGAAAATAGAATTTCTAAAAAGGTGATTTGAAATTTTAAGTATAAAATAGTTTTAGACCTCTAGTTTTACAGTCTGAAGGATAAGGTGAGATTTGGGAGAAAGGGTCAGTAATTCCAAGAGTGCCTAGAAGCTTACCCCAATCACCTTCCATTTCTATTGCCAATAATGCATGGACTAAATTTCCATTCTCACCACTTCCCCACTGCCTTCTGCAACACAGATCTCTTACCCCACATTGGTGACTTGGGACTGCATGTATACTACCACACTTTAATAAAATAGACATTGGGATTGCCAAGGACAGAGTGTATTTAACACGGAGCAAAGCTGGAGAATGTGAGAACTGATACCTTTGAATATACAGCCATTTGTGCCATTGAAATGAATAGTAAAGTTTCTGTGAGAAAATATATGTCAAAATTTCCAGAAAAACTGATACCAAAAAAACAGTAATTGCAATATGTATATGTGTGTATGTAAGTTGGATTTATTTCCTTAAAAATGTTAACTAGAGTGACATTATATTTACCAATGCCCTTATAACAAAAGGCATGATTAAACGAACTATAGACAGAAATGAGCTAGTGGTAGAAAAGTTAAGTATAGTTGGTATTATTAAAATATAAAGTTTGAAGCAGAGTATTAGAGACATGGCTGCATAGAAAGACAAGGACCAGATCCTTGAGTATCTTTTCATGATAAAAATATTTCAAAGTATTTTGTATAAAGAATCCCTGTGGTATATGTATACCATGGAGTTATATTCAGCTTTAAGAAACAATGGTAATATAGCACCTCTTGTATTTTCCTGGATAGAGCTGGAATCCATTCCACTAAGTAAAGTATCTCAAGAATGGAAAAATAAGCACCACATGTACTCACTAGCAAATTGGTATTAACGGATCAACACCTAAGTGGACATATAAGAATAACATTTATCGGTGTTGGGCGGGTGGGAGGGGGGAGGAGGAGGTGGGTATATACAAACATAATGTATATTTATGTTTAATTATACATAATTAAACATAAATGTTTAATTATGCACATAATTAAACATTATGCACATGTGCAACATTTGGGGGATGGTCACACCTGAAGCTCTGACTCGAGGGGGTGGGGGGGCATGGGCAATATACGTAACCTTAACATTTGTACCCTCACAATATGCTGAAATTGAAAAAAAGAAAGAATCCCTTAGGAATGGCTCCCAGCTTAATTTTAAAGCAAATGTGCTGTGTTCTCAGATATTGTACAATCTGATGTGTATTTCTACCTGTCTCACATTATTGGTGTTATACTCAAGATCAAAACTTAGTCCCAGTCTTGCCTGTTCCAGATTTCTTCACTTTGTCTACCAATGCATATTCTGTTGTCTATATTCCCTCACATCCCCTGGACAAAACTGTGTGGGGTATAGCTTAAAATGTACTTTGTGTAGAGTATTAAGGATTCATATTAAATTACACCTTCCCACACCATATAACATCACATACAAAAAGCTATTTACTCATTCTGCTAATGCTGCTTGAGTACTTACAACATATGAGCGCTATTGTAGGCACATATAATGCGTGAATCAACAAAATAAAAGGAAATCATTGCCCTGTGGAACTTACCTTCTAATAGGCATGATAATATAAAATAATAATAAAACACCCTCCCCACAAAGAACACACTCATCTCTCCTAAGAATAGATGTGATATATCTTTCAAATTGATTTTGACTTTTGCAATTTTAACTTTTCTATAATCAATTCTATAAATAAATTTCTATGTTTCATTGATCTTATATATTTTTATAAGCCTTTCCCTCTCATGTTTTAGATTCTCAGGCAAGTACAGCTTTATGACCAGAACCCTGTAATTTAACTACTTGATCTTTTTTAATTGTTTCCCAGAAATGGCAGAATTTCTGTAAGATGAAGGAACTGAGATTCTGGAGACCCCTGGGCAGCTTCCTGATGCCAAGACTCAGCTTCCCTCAGTAATCTGCCCCTGCATGTGGACCTTTGTTAATTCCTCTTTGTTAACTTCACTATGACCTGCCCTTTATTAACACACAGCCCCTGTTTAACTTCCCCTCTTTAAAAAGCCCTCTTCTCCCTTAGTCAGAGAGAAGTATTTGAGGCTGTTTCTCCAGTTCTCTGACAAGACATTTTTTTGTATTAAAATTTCCTTTCTTCCTTGACTATCTTAGTTGTCTCAGCAGGTGATTATTCTGTGCCATGAGCAACCAGACCTAGGCTGAAAACCTCTTGTGGTTTCCATAAAAGTTCTAGTAGTTCTGATAGTAATTATGAGAAACACCTATGGAAGCAGATATCACAGTGAGAGAGAAAGAAGAGATGCTCCAGTGACATGTGGTTTATCTCTGATGGAATCTCATCTCAGTGTGCTGTTTTTATGTTTAGCGTAACTTCCATTGCCTATAGACAGTCTCCTGGATGACTTCACTGCATTCAACATCATGAAGTATATTAAAATTTACTCTTTAATGCATCAGGAAATTATATTTAGACTCTTCTATAACCGAGTGCAAGAAAGTTCTGTGTATCGTATTCATGAAATATAGAAGGATGGAGGGCAGGAGTAGATAGGAAAAGTCTCTAGACAGCAATGCAGGTCTGACATCTGTGGCAAAAGAATGGAGAAAAGGAGAACTGAAGCTCAGATGGCAGTGCAGCTCTGAGGGAGTTTTGTCTAGTGCACCAGAGAACTCTGAGGCAACAATTGCCACAGAGGTGGCCCACACTTGAGATAAATGCCTGGACTCTAGCGCCATCATCTTAGGCAGTCATTGCCTTGTGGTTGCTGCAGAAGAGCATGACCTCAGGGACAACACTGCAGTGGGTTCCAAAGGTTCTGTAACTGAATGCTGTCCACTAAAGGCACTTTTTGCAGTTGGTTGAAAATTTCTTTCTTGTACAGATTCCAATAGTGCACCTCTATAATGCCACACCTACCCACCACATTTATCCTATATCCCTCCATTTTCTTGGTCTTGCTTCTGGACTTAAATCTAATTGACTTCCCTCTGAGTTGCTGATACCACTCACCCTATCTATAGCATTCTAAGTGTTTCTTCTCTTACACCACCCAAGACTGTATGGCTTCACCCAAGACTGGATGAAAGTAGTATACACTTCTCTCAAGTCTTGTTGTTTAAACCATATTGGAAACAAGTATGTATAACTTGGGAGTTACATATGTTTTTACATTTTAAGTATGAATCTGTTTATCTGTAAAAACATACAATAATAATTACAAACAGAATAAGAAATCAGTTTTAGGATCCTTGAATAATCTGGGAATAGGGATCTATGGTCTATAGTTTTTAATTCTCTTATAACCTAGCTGTGGTTTTGTTTTGTTTTGTGTCATTTCCCTCCAATTCCACTGCAAGGTAAACTCACTTATGTTTTCATCTCTTATAGCACCCCATTTATTGAAAAAAAATGGGTTTTTTCCTTAATAAAAGACCCTGTTCTTGGATGTAGAACTAAAATTTCATTCATTGTTAGAGTAGTGAGTGTAATCATTTAAGTGGTTGATTTCAAATATCTCTTGACAGAATAGTAACTCTATTCAGTATGGTAATTAACCTTTTCAATTGTTACCTAAATGACCTATTCTTTTCTTACTTTTTTCAATATCTGAAATTCTACAGTTTAATAGATCTTTCTTTCAATACTGATACAAACTTTCAAAATTATTTCTAAACTATTCCTTCCACCTATTATTAACAAGTATTTGCCTGTTCTTGTTTTTCAATCTGAACTATACCCTCAGTAACCCCTAGAAAAGCCTCCTGGATTCTTTTCCAGTCCCCATGTTTTTTGGCTATTTTTTTTACTTTGTCATGGGCTTGTCTTTTATCCTTACATATTACTATGGTCTGACTGCGTGTGTCCCCCCCCAAATTCATATGTTGAAACCTAACCTCAAAGTGATGGCATTAAGAAGTGGGGTCATCTCACCACTCCACTTCTTTGGTAGGTGATTAAGTCATGAGGGCTCTGCCCTCATGAGGTTAGGGCCCTTACAAAATAGGTCTGAAGGAGCTTGTTAGCTCCTTTGCCACCATGTGAGGATGGAGCAGCAGGGCACCATCTAAGAGGCAGAGAAAGAACCAAATCTGCTGGCTCCTTGATTTTGGACTTCCCAACCTCCAGAGACGTGAGCAATAAATTTCTGTTGTTTACAAGTTACCCAGTCTAAGGTATTTTTGTTATAGCAGCCTGAGAAAACATGTATCTATCATGGTTTATTAACAAATTGCATTTTTAAAGTAATTTTGATTGTGGATGAATATATGGGATCTCCCTGATGATCATGAAGGTAACAAATGCATTTCAACTCTGTGCCAGGTTTAATATGATGTGTTAGAGAATTCATCTCTCTGAGGATATTTTTTATATTCAGAATACAATATTTGCTAAGGACCCACAAATGACTGTTTACTTGGATATAATATTTGTCTGGAACTGTCTTAGATATGACTGAATACAAACTTTCAAGGTTTTGAAGAAAATATATTTTTACTCTATTTTTTTGCTTATTGCATATATTTTCACATCTTTTTAATATAAGTGTAATTTCTGATGTTTGCTATGTTCTAAAATAGTTTCTTTCTTAAAGTGGATTAAAATGGATACCTTGCAGGCATAATAATAGCCAAACTGAAATATTTACAAATATGTTGAGTGGAACTGTTAATGACTGTTTCTCAATATTGAAGCTCAGAGATACTGGTTAAGTATCTGTGGAATTATCAATTTATTAAATAATCAATAAATAAATCACAAAATGTCCATTGAATCTAAATAATGTTGTGATTAATAATGACATATTGACAGATGTAGCTATGCCAATAAATATTGTATACAACTCGAAGGAAGGATATAGGATATTTTTAAAACACTATTATTGTAGAAGTGTATACAATTAAATAAGCAGTTCTTCAAAACCAAAATGTTTTAGGAAAGTCAAAACTGGTTGAACTATGTGATTACTACAGCAAATATGATAACACTTTGAAAATAAAATATAAAATAGAAATACAATACATTATTTTATTGTGACCCAAATGTACAATTATCTTCTTAGCATATTGTATTATTTTATTAGATGTATTAATAAAAAGCAAATAAAGTAGATCTTAAGAAAAGAAATAAAAAATAATAAAATGAATATTATTATATTTGAAAATGTGGTAGTTTAGTAGAAATAAGACAGTCTTTATTATCAGGAAGACTTGCACTTAAATTATGACTAAAAAAAGTTACTTCAACTGTTGAAAATATAATTTTCACTTATAAAATATTAATAATTATACCAATTTTATATAATTGTGAAAATAAAATAGCTGCTATAGTTAGTGGTAAATATTAAATTTTTAATGACTGAATATTAAAAATAAAAATAATAAAATTTTATCACATAAGTGTTTTATATTACATCATAAAAATAAAAGAAATATATTTATTATAATAGTATACTTATAATATCCCCCTTATAATAATTAAAATTAAATATTATTTGTTATTTCACATTTCTATTAATTTTATTTTGGATATAAAATATCTTACACACTCTAATTCAGTTCAAAAAACATGTGGCACAATATTAGCATATTAAGAAACTCAGTTGAGTAGTAAGCTTAAATTAAGTGATCCCCTGGCAACTTGTAATTTGGTTCGTTTCTGTGAAACCCCTTCTCTTTACTTTCTCCAGCTGGACAATTATCCTTTAACATGCTTGCCAACCTTGAGTGGTCTTACATACATACACAGGTCCTGAATGTTGAGATCATTATTAAAAATGAATGAAAGGTATATATGCTATTAGCTAAGAGTTATATTCCTCTTAGAGATATATATATATATTCTGCATGCTATTGCTTTGGCAGGCTGTTTTCCCAGCATAGCTCTTTAGAGCTCTCTGCCGTGATTCACTTATCTGTTATGTGCTTCTCATGGTGAGCAATGAATTGCCTATGAGTCAGCAATAGAGTGTTGTATTTAAAATGTTATAAAACACTCCCCTGTTTTGGCAGACATAATGATGTACTAAAGGCAGAATACTAACAAAAAGTCAAGAAGGCTACTTGGCCTTGGGGTTTCATTATCTTGTTATCCGAGAGCACTCTATTCAAAGGTCAAAATATTGGTAGAGAAAAGCAGAATGTAGGAGTGGAGTGAGAGAGGCAGACTGCTTTGTCTCTTCAAGCATTAACCAAAGTCATGGCACGTTCTTAGAATCCCAGGGAGATAAAAGCTATACCAAAGTACCTAGACACTTAACATTGACGAATCATTTCATTATGCCATTTACTATTATATAAAGCTGGAACATGTCAATAATTACAACTTTAAAATTATATTTTACTTTAAACATTTGTATTTGACAATTTTTATAAGAACAAGTCTACAGAAAGGTACAATAAAATGAAGATAAAAATCCACCAGCACCATACTGAAATAGTGACTTGATTTTTATCAATTTATAAGTGAATTTGTCTTTTTATAAAAAGAAAAGATCTTAATTGTGATTTGGACTGAATTTCTATCAACAGTATTTTAAAACGTACATGATGCTTAGTAGTCTCCCAGTTTGACTACTTCAATAGTGGTACTACCACACATCAGGTGGCCAGAAGCAGAAAATAGAAACTACGTAATATCAAATGCAAATACCTCTTTGCTTAAATCAACTTAAGACAAATAAGAAAAAGAGTTAATTAATTTTTTTAAATAATAGGTTTGCCAGCACAATTTGTAGATCTGAATAAACAATATTAATTTTGAGTATTACTTGGATGAGAATTTTGATGTAATTGAGAGAGCAAAGGTTTTAAGGTAAAACAGATCTGGATAGAAAAACAGCTCCAACACTGAAAGCTTACTCTTTTTTCTTTCTTTTCTATATTCCCTCTTTTTTTTTAAACCAGGAGTAAGTCATCTAATTTTCTCAGCCAGGATTTCTTATTGTGTAAAATGCTGAAACTAATACCTATTTTTCAAGGTGTTTAGGTGTTTTAGAGATGTGTACATAATGTTTCACATATAAAATATAATAAATTATAATAATTATAATTTGTTTAAGTAAGAAACTTGACCATGAGGATGAATACATATGTGTATACAAATGTCAAAACTCACTCAACTGTACAATTTAAAGATGTGACTTTTACTCTATACTCAGAAAATTTACTCTAACAAAGCTAAAAAAAATCTATTTTGAAGTTATTACATCTTCATCTCTCTTTTTTTGTATGGTAAACAAAAACATACAATTTTTTTCTCTTTCCCTATGTCATATAGACATAAAAATGACAAGAAAAATAATATATTTTATTTATTTACAAATACTTATAGAAAAAATCATTTAACATTCACAGAAAACTTATGAGATAAGAAGATAGATTGTAAAAATTTTAAAAATACCTAAAGATTAGATGATTTAAATAATTTTTATAGTAAGGAAACTCTTTAAAATACCATGAAACACCATCAAACTTCTGGAAGCTGAATCTCACCAAAACATTTCTAATGTAAGTTCAAGATTTTTCTAAATATGACACTATTAAAAATTCTGCCATAAGAATTTTAGTAGTTTCATTGTATTGCATAGAAAACATGGGAAAACACATGGAAATTGTATAACAAAAAGAGAATAGCAAGGCATTATGTAGCACCAAATTGTATCTATAGAATACCAAAACCCCAAAATTCAGTTTCTTCCGTCCTCTCGTATCTGCATTTCTTCTTTTCCTCTTCCCCGCCTTGCCTTTCTCTCTACCTCCATCTCTCCTTTCCTTCCTTCTTTCCTTTCTTATTATTTTTCTTTCTTAAAAAAGAAAACCTAGCCTGCCTTGTCAAATTCATTTCTGTCTGCCCATCCTATGTTCTATGAAGATTGTTTTGGCTATTCCTATATTGCGCTCTTCAATATAAATTATAGAATCAGGTTCTCCAGTTTATAAGTTAATTAGGAAAAAATTGACATCTTTAACAAAGTGAATCCACTTATAAACTTAATATAGATCTCTATTTATTTTTTAATCTTAATGATATTTAAAAATTCCTCAAAAAGAACTTATATAACTTTATAAATCTTTTTATATATGTGAGTTCTGTCATTTCATCTTGAATCTAAAACTGTTACTGAACATATATTCCATATATTCTAAATATTTTTCTGTAAATCTCTTGGGTATCTTATGTAGAGAGTCATTTAACTAGAAAAGTCACAATTGTGTGCTATTTTTAAAATTTTTATCATGAAAATGGATATTTCAATTTCTCATGCTAGCTAGTCACATTTAAGCTAAGCTACATACTATTGTATAATTGCACAATAATGTATTCAATATTCCCTATCATTGCACATTGAGGTGGTTTTCTAAATTTTTAAGCAATAATTAACTAAAGAAATAAACAATAATTACAATAATGATTATTTCCTTAGAATAAATTCTTGAGAGTATAATTCTTGATGGAAGGCTTTTAAAAATATTTTCATACATGTGGACCTGTTTCCATCCCAAACTAAATATATTTACATTCACAATAGGGATGCATGAAACTATTAGTTTTGCTACAAACATGCTATTCAGGACATTATGCATCAAGTTCCATTTATGGATCATATGAGTAATATATTTTCTTGTAGTAATTAGTCTTTCTTATTCTGCTCTATTTTCTTAGGCTAAATCTGTGCTCACTTGTCAGTTGTGTGTTCCAATGGGACAACTTCTTGGCTGATTTTAAATATATATGTATACAAGATATATATATATATATATATTACATATACACACACACATTTATACAGTTTATAGAAATGGAGTCTTGCTGTGTTGCCCAGGCTGGTCACTGGCCTTGAACTCCTGGGCTCTAGAGATCTGTTTACCTCAGCCTCCCAAGTAGCTGGACTCTAGTTGTGTACCACCATGCTCACCAGAATTTTAAATATTTTAGATATCATATTCAATTACTGGTTTCTGAAATTAAATTTACTTTTCCATTGGTACCTTGATAATCTTGGTGACTTATTTTTAGAAACCTTTAAGTATTTAATAATATTAAGCATTAAATAGAAAATTATTAAATGAATATGATATATCTGTGTACTTTATTTATTTTTAAAAGTAAATGCAGGGGAAGGGACCAATGTCACAGACTAGAAGCAGCCTGCAAACACCACGTTCACTGAGAGGACTGAAAGGAGCGAGTAGATATTGAACTTCAAATGGATCATCTAGGAGAAAGTATTGGGAATCAACAGAGAATTGATGGGAGGCAAAAAAAAAAAACTGATGGAGAGGGAAGTGGGGTGACATACTCAGCAGGACTGGAGGTTCCTGGGGAAGGCACCAACATATGGGGAAGGAACATAGAATAGAATCCCAGGGCTCCATACTTCCCCCTTGGACATTGCAATTGGAGCTGCAGGATGGTGCCTCCATTACAGCAGGCCTCCAGACTGACAGAGGGAGGTGACTCGAGATTGTGCAGTAGCATTGATCCAGAAAGAAGGCACAATGGGGTTCCACTGGACTCCAAAACCTTGGCACTACAACTGGTGCAATTTTGAAGACCTAGCTTAAAGTGCTGTGTTTATGTGCAGATCAGATCCATTGCTGTGCCTCTCCATCACCACTGCCAACATAGGCAGGGAGAGTGGAGGCCAGGTGGTCTCATGTGCTCCAGGGGCTGGTGTGGCATGACCCCACAGCCACCATGGGACCGAGGCAGAGTAGGCACCATGGACTCAGTTTCAGCTGCTGCCACCTGGATGGCTCCACTCAGTCATAGTTGCCATAGGACATAGGCAGACAATGTGCCCATGGCCCAAGGCACTCAACATTGTCCTCTGGGTAGCACAGCCACCTCTACCACTTCCTGCATAACATCCCCACTCTCATGTTTCCACACACCAACTGCCCACCTCCACCAGTCCCAGGCCCTGGCAGAGTGAATGTTCAGGCCACCATGCATTGATCACACACCACCGCCACCATACCTGACTGGACAGGGCAAACACTCAGGTGGTGTGCACCTACAGACCTGAGAGGAGATAATGCTCACACCATGCATACTGACCACCAGCCTCATTCTCACTGTGTGTGCTGATTGCTCATGACAACCACAACAGGATGGGGAGATGCAGGAGCTCAGCAGTGTTAAAGCCTCACAGTGTATCTGCTCCCTCCTTCCTGGTGAATCTTCTAGAGGAGTATATAAGCACGTCAGCCAGGGACCTCTCCCTCTCTTCACTGAGTAACAGAGCTCTCAGCAGGGAACAGGTATACCACAAAGCTATCTGTCTCCAGCAGAGAGAAAGTTTCCGGAGGAGAAGGAACACCAACAACATGAAGAAACAGGCAGTTTTGACACTCCAAAAGGATCACAGTACTTTTCCAGGAATGGACTCCAACAAAAAGGAAATTGTTGAAATGTCAGATATGGAATTCTGAATATGGATGGCAAGTAAAATCAAAGAGATTGATTTTAAAAGTTGAAAACCATTAAGAAACCAAAAAAAAAAAAGTAATTCAGGACATGAATGAATTATTCACTAAAGAGATAGATAATATAAGAAAAAATGAAACAGAACTTCTAGAAATTAAAGAGTCATGTGGGGAATTTCAAAATACAGTAGAAAGTGTTAATAACAGACTAGACCAAGCAGAACAAAAAATCTCAAAGAATGCAGACAGGGTTGTTTTTTAATTAACCCAGTCAGTCAAAAATGAAGAGAAAAATAAAGAAGAATGAACATTCTGTCTGAAAAATATGGGACTATTTAAATCAAATGAATATAAAAATCATAAGTATTCTAAGGAAGAAGAAGATAAAGCAAAAAGCACGGAAAAACTATGTGAGGGAATAATTGAGAAAAAACATCCCTGGTATCATTAGAGGTTTAGATATCCAGATACAAGACCATTGAACACCTGGAAGATTCATGGCAAATAGAACATCAAAGAACATAGTCATCAGTCTGGCCAAAGTCAAAGTGAAGGAGAAAATCCTATAAGCTGTGAGATAAAATCAGCAAGCAACTTACAAGGGAAATCCACCAGAATAATGGCAGATTTCTCAGCAAAAACCTTACAAACTTGAAGGGATTGAGATCCCATTTTTAGCCTTCTAAAACAGAATAACTGCCAACCAAGAATGTCATAACCTGAAAAACTAAGTGTCATAAATGACAGAGAAATACAGTCTTTCCCAGACAAGCAGACACAAAGGGAATTTGTCACTAGTAGATTTGCCCTACAAGGAATGCATTAACAGTGCTCTATATGTAGAACATGACAATCAATACACAACAAAGTAAAAATACCCATAAATTAAAACTCACCACTCTTATAAAACAATGACACTGGGAGAAAACAAAGCAACTAGGTAACAATCCACATGACAACCAGAACAGTATCTTACATAACAATATTATCGTTTAATTTAAGTAGACTTAATCCCCCACTTAAAAGATACAGATGGCTGAATGGATAAAAATACACAACACAGCATGTGCTATCTCCAAGAAACCCATTTAACTCACAGAGATTCTCATAGACTCAAGATAAGGGGGGGGGGGAATTATTTTCTGCAAATGAAACCAAAATTGAGCAAGAGTAGCTATTCTTATATCAGATAAAATAATTTTTAAATCAATAATGGTAAAAAAGAAAAACCTATGATGTTCATTATGTAATGATAAAGCAATGAGTTCACCAAAAAGATATAGCAATCCTAAATATATATGCCACTAACACAGGAGCTCACATATTTATAAAGCAAATGCTACTATATCTAAGGAAAGAAATAACCAGAAAATGATCATTTCTGGGAATTCAACATCCCACTGACGGAACTAGAAAGATCATTGAGGCAGAAAATCAACAAAGAAACACTGAACTTAAATGGGACTCTAGAACAAATGGACTTAAGAGAAATTTAGGAAACATTCTATGCATAAACTGGAGAATACATATTCTTCTCATCTGAGCATGGGATATTTTCCGAGATAGATCATATGTTAGGCCACAAAACAAGTCTCAGAACATTCAGAAAAATCAACATCATACAATGTATCTTCTTAGACCACAGTGGAATAAAACTAGAAATCAATTCCAGGAGGAACTGTCAACATCACACAAGTTAAACATAAAAATTAAATAATCTGCTGTTGAACGATCCTAGAAGAAGTGATGAAATCAAGATGGAAATTTAAAATTTTTTAATTGAACAACAACAAAAGCAACACAAACTTCCAAAATTACTGGGACTTGGTAAAAGTAGTGCTATGAAGGAAGTTCATAGCCTTAAATGCGTACATCAAAAAGACAGAAAGATCATAGATTTTCCTATTGTCACACCTCAAGGAAATATAAAAAGAATGAATCAAACCCAAAGCCAGCACACACAAAAAGAAATAACAAAGATCACAGCAGAACTAAATGAAATGGAAACCAAAAACAATGCAAAGGATCAACAAAACAAAAAGTTGGTTTTTTTGAAAGACAAGTAATATCTATAGATCACTAGCTTGATCAATAAGAAAATAGAAAAGATTCAAATAAGATTGATCAGAAATGAAAAAGGGGATATTACAACCAATACTACTAAAATACAAAATATTATCTGTGACTACTGGGAAAACCACTAGACACATAAACTAGAAAAACTAGAGGAAATGGATACATTTTTGGAAGCACACAACCTTCCAACTTGAATCAGGAAGAACTAGAAACAGAGCAATAATGAGTAGTGAGATTGAAACAGTAATAATAAATCTCCCAACAAATAAAAGCCCAGGATCAGACAGAATTACTGCTGAATTCTACTGGACCTACAAAGAAAAACTGGCACCTATCCTACTGAAAATGTTTTATAACACCGAGAAGGAGGAAATCCTCCTTAACTCATTCTGTGAAGTTAGTATCACCCTGATAACATATCCAGGAAAGTATGCAACAAGAAATCAAAACTATAGTCCAATATCCTTCATGAACATAGATGTAAAAATCCTCAGAAAGATACTAGTAAAACAATACTAACAGCACATCAAAAAGATAATTCACCATGAACAAATGGGTTTCATCCTAGAGATACAAGGATGGTTCAATATATGCAAATCATAAATGTGATTTACCATATAAACAGAATTAAAAACAAAAACCATATGATCATCTCAATCAACCCAGAAAAATAATTTGATGAAGCCTAGCACCACTTCATGATAAAAACCCTCAACAAAGTGGGCACAGAAGGAACATAACTAAAATTAATAAAAGCATTATATGACAAACCCACAGCCAACATCATAGTGAATAAGGAAAAATTTAAAGCATTTCCCCTAAAAACTGGGACAAAACAAGTGTGCCCTGTGTCATGACTTCTATTCACCATATTAACAGATGTCCTAGCTGGAACAATTAGGCAAGGGAATGAAATAAAGGGCATCCAAATTGAGAAAGAGGAGGTAAAACTACCCCTATTTGCTGATGATATGATCTTATATTTAGAAAGCCCTAAAGACTCCACCAAAAGACTCCTAGTATTGATAAATAAATTCAGTAAAGTCTCAGTTTGTAAAATCTATGTACACACATCAATAGCTTTTCTATACACTAATAATAGTCAAGGAGAGAGTCAAATCAAGAACTCAATATCATTTACAATAGCTGTGAAAAATAAAATAAATAAAAGTAAAATACCCAGGAATATACTTAACCACAGTGGTGAATGATCTCTACAAGAAGAACTATAAAACACTGATGAAAGGAATTGTAGATGACACAAAAAAGTTCAAAAACATCCATACTCATTGATTGGAAGAATCAGTATTGTTAAAATGTCCATACCATCCAAAGTGATTTAGTATCCAATACAATTCCATCAAAATATCTAGGACATTTTTCACAGATTTAGAATAAGCTATCCTAAATTTCATATGAAACCAGAAAAGAGCTTGAATACCCAATGGAATCTTAAACAAAAAGAACAAATCTGGAGGCATCATTTAACTTGACTTCAGATTGTACTACAAGGCTATAATAACCAAAACGGAATGTGATTTATACAAAAGTAGACACATAGACCAGTGGAACAGACTAGAAAATGCAGAAATAAAGCCATGAGAATGGCCTTTATCAAAAAGTCCCAAAACAATAAATGTTGGTATGGATGTGGAGAGATAGGAACACTCATACATTGCTGGTGGGAATGCGAACTAGTACAACCTCTGTGGAAAGTAATGTGGAGATACCTCAAAGAGATACAGGTAGAACTATCATTTGATCCAGCAATTCCATTACTGGGCATCTACCCAAAAGAAAATAGATAGTCTATAAAAAAGCCATCTGCATTAGAATGTTTACAGCAGCACAACTCACAATTGCACAGATGTAGAAACAATGCAAGTGCCCATCAATACATGAGTGGATTAATAAAATGTGATATATGTATACTATGGAGTACTACTCAGCCACAACAAACAATGGTGATCTAGAACCTCTTGTATTATCCTGGATAGATCTGGAACCCATTCTACTAAGTGAAGTATCCCAAGAATGGAAAAACAAGCGCCACGTGTACTCAACATCAAATTGTTATTAACTGACCAACACTTATGTGCACATATAGTAATAACATTCATCAGATGTTGGCCAGATGGGAGGGGGTGGAAAGGATGGGTATATACACACCTAATAGGTGCGGTGCACACTGTCTGGGGGATGGACGGACAGGCTTGAAGCTCTGACTCAGGTTGGGCAAAGGCAATATATGTAACTTAAACATTTGGACCCCCGTAATATACTGAAATAAAAAAAAAGAAAAGAAAACAGATGTATCCCCTATATCTATTGAAATTTAAAAAATAAAACCTAGGAAACCCCCAAAATAAAAATAAATGCAGAATATCAATCATCAGCAATTATTTTCTTTACATGATAGACTTAGTTGTTTTTTGTTTGTTTACTTGGCTATATATTCTCAAATGACAATATTTACTCAACAATTTAGTAATTTGAAAAAATCATGTATCTTTTAATCATTCAAACACTCGGCTTTCAGATTTCTTCTTGACTTAGTACAATCATATGATACCTAATAGTGCTAGAACTATTAACTGTGCTTTAGTCTTCTTTTCTTCACAGTGAAGTCAGTAGAGGTACAAAGATAGAGTTAAATTTTTCAAAACTGAAAGAATAAAATTCAGTAGATATGTTTAAATTACTGCAACAACATACCATTTCAACACACATATTCTTGTCATTCTTAAAAGTATGGATATTAAAGACTCTTTGAAGAGAGGCTTGATTAGAGAAAAAATAAAATTCCTTATATATTTGTATTTTTTTTTCCTATACTTTGAAATAATGAACCCTGGTCCACAATAAAATTAATGAAATTCTCCTTTGTAGCAATGCACAAATAAAAGGATCACTCAGTCACAAAATTGAAAGTAAACTTTCTTCCCCTGATCCCACATGTTAAAAAGGAAATATACAATTCAAGTCAAATAGAAACTAATCTTGCATTTATTCATAAATATGAATTGATCACATAACATTTTCCAATGACAAGCACTGTCAGAATCAAACTTGGGTTTGTGCAGGCCAATGAAAACCTGTCCAAAGGAATGTCAAATATAATGACCTCTCTCTTTACCCCAAATCATGCTGCTAACACCTTCGTTTGTTAAAAACAAAAAACTGAGTTGTATAAAATTGTTTGACATTACACTTTCAGCTGTCGACAGCTTATTGATAAATTCTAATGTTCCTCAAGTGTTTTCTCCTATTATTTCAGACATTACTTGGATGTACTTTTTATATACATATAACAAATCCAAGTCATAAGTAAATCCACCAATATTTCCTCCACAATTTTTTGTGCTCAAGTTTCTGCCTAGTAGATACATGTTATTCCTAGGGAATAATGCCTGTTCTTATCCCACAGACCTAGATGTATTATTGTAAACTAATATGTGTCTAGAGTTGGAAAGCAATGCTTAACTACTTCGTGCTGTACCTTACAACAAAAACATATTGATTTGAACTAGAGGGCAAACTATTCCTGCTGCATGATGACTGCCAAGATACTTGATGGATACATCCGGTGTTTATAAATACTCACTCTAAAATGATTTTCTTTCTCTATAAAATTTCCAAAATTCTCTATATTGAGATCAATAATAAATATAACACATTTTTATTCAGACCTTGCTCTCATTAGAATATTCTTGATTTTCATTTTGTGTTACTTTATTACTTCAAAATTTGAAGTTCAGCATCATTCCATAACTAAATTTAAATAAATATGCTATAATTTCAAACTAATTTAATAATTCCATAACTAATTTAATAATTTCATAACAAAATGTAAATGTAAAATAGGGCCAAATTATTTAAAAAATACCCATGGGTTTAATTATCTGAGTTAAAGCTCTATGCCATTTTAGAGTTGGGGGTAATTAAATTATTTCCCTGATGAGTTGTCTATAGATAGTAGTTTTTTTACATTATAAACTTAATTAAAATGGTTCTGTGAAAAAAACTTCAGTGAGAATTATATTTGTGCCACTATGTTTGCTACTGGGAATGTAAGATAAATAAACCTCAGTCCCTTCATTCAGTAAGGTATAGACAATTCAAGAAGATATGTATGCAAGAAAATAAGTTTCAATAAAAGTTTATAAGAAAAACAAATGAATAATGCCCTAAATAAAGAGGCAGTTGGACATATTTAATTTCATTTCTATTGTTTTTCAACTGAATTTATGCCATTGAAATATTAATGTATTTTCTAATTATGAAATAGTCAGAAGAAGGAGGAATTATTTTCTAGTTGATACTTCTAAATTAAAACTGATGTAGTACTACAGATCATGAATTTATATTACATTAAAACAATATAGAAAGCACTAATTTATATGTTCTTCAAAAATAAAAATTATCATGGATATCATAAGTATATTAAATCAGCAAAGTTTTAAACACAAACTTTGCACATTAAAGCTAATTTTTAGGTGTTGGGACATTTAGTGTAGAATATCAAACAGGTGATTCTCTACCTTTTAGCTTAGTTATTATAGAAATAAGTTGGAAACAAAGTCATTTTGCTGTAAAAGTAGATATTTTCTTCTCATGTTTCCAATTTCCCAGAATGCCAATCTCATTTGAAAGCATTTCTAAAATTTTAACTACTGAAGATGCTTAACTGATACAGTAATGATAAAGAAATCTCTTGACTTGCTTTTCCTCTACTAAAATACAAGCAAATACAGAGAAGTTTACATCACTTCAGTGACATAAAGATTTTCCTTGTGAAATGGTATCATTATTTCCTTAAATACCAGAGATAAAATAATCTGATTTGAAAAGATTTTTCTGCAAACCATCTGATCAAAATTTGAATAGTAATACTTCAGTTCCATACCCTAGAACTAGACAAATTAAGATGAGCTTAGGTATACTAATTTCTGAATTTTTTGGTAGATATAAGTTACACTTGTAGAAAATGTTCAGAATAAGATGTTACCATGATATTTAATACCTAAAAACACTTTTTAAGTGTTAATATTATTTCAATATAATATAATCATATGAGTGTAGTCCATTTTCTTAAGATTTTGCAATCTTTTTCAAAATAAATGCTAAATAGAAATAATCAGAGTGATTTATGACATTTATATAGTCATTTACACAGGAGTGATATGTATCCATTCTATGCTAGTATCACATGCCAGTTTGTAAAATATTAGAACACGCCCGTGCAGATTTGTGCAGATTTATAAATAGCCACTACTCTGAGCCTCACAATGCCCCTCTGCCACAGCTCTGATCCTTCTCTAGAGCGTTCAGCTTACCAATTGAGGAATTAATACCTTACCCAACATAGATCCTTAACTCCACTACCAAGGCCAGTGTCCATTCTGATTGATGGATGCCCATTTATACTAGAAGTTGTTCAATATTTTTAATTTTATTCTTGGATGTACAGTATATCACTTGGTGAAGTGGAAAGTATATAAGAATTGGAAAACATGTATTAATCTTTATTCTACTTTAAAACTGAGTTAAAGCCTTGTTTTTTTAATTTGTGAAATGGCCTTATTTTATATATCATTCAAATTATAAAGGTAAAAATTAAGTTACATTTATAAACTTATCTACAAAGTGGACCTTAAAAATGTGATTTAATATGACAGTCCTATTAATATCTTTCATTTCTCAATTTATATGAAACACTTTCTAGATTACTAAATGGGTTATGCAAAGCAGTTCCCAATATTTACCTAATATTCACAGTTACTTGTACCAAGCACTAATCTAGTAATAGGGATCCATCATGTAACAAAACCAAACCAAACAAAAAAAAAAGTGAGAGTTCTACTATCATGAAGCTTACAGTTTCATTGGCTAAACAGATCAACATATTAAATTAATTAACTAATAATAAAGTTATTGAAAGGGGCTATGTTGATAATAAAACTGATGCTTCTGCATGCTCATAATACATTGTTTACCACACTAATCAGCCCTTTTCTGCAGATAAATTTAAATAATAAAATGTGGTATTTGAATATGAAATATTAAGTTTTTGTTTTATTAAAAAGACAAAGGCAAAATCAGTGAAGCTTGAATTGGTCAAGAGATGAGTCCAGGAGCACATGTAATTTCAGAGATGATGAAAACTGGCTCTCTTAACTACAGGAAGAGAAGCAGTATAGACTGTGAATGGCATAGGAAATCTTTCCCAAATCCTTCTCAAGAATGGTCCTTTCCCATAGTATGTAGAGATCAAAAATCAATTTAGGGATAGATATATTTCTTGGGCTAATTAGGGAATTATTTTATAAAGATTGCTTTATATGGCAGTGGCCCACAATGCATGGAGCTTATGCCTGCTGATGCTAAACTTTTGACCTATGTTTATGCCAGTGAATGTTAAGTTAGTCCTTGATATAGTCACCTGTCCTTTAATCCAGTTCCCTGCCCTAATCACTTCTAGTCTTTTTTTTTTTTTGCCTTTAGAATATTAGGGGTGTACAAATGTTTTTTGTACAGTTTGAGTCAAAATTATAAGTGTGTCCATCACCCAGATAGTGTGCATTGTAACTGTTAGGTATGAATTTTTCAATCCCCTCTTCCTCCCTCCCACTCGCTTGATTTCTGTTGAATTTTACTACATATGTGCACATGAGTATTGATCATTTTGTTCCAATTTAATAGTAAGTACATGCAGTGTTTGTTTTTCCATTCTTGCAATACTTCACTTAGGAGGATGGTCTCCAGTTCTAAACAGGTTGTTAAAAAAGGTATGACTTTTTGATAAAAGCCACTCATACTGGAATTAGGTGATATCTCATGGTGGTTTTGCTTTGCATTTCCCTGATGGTTAGAGATGTTGAGCATTTTTTCATATGTTTATTGGCCACTAGGCTATCTTTTCCATGTCTTTTGCCCACTTTTTAATGAGGTTGTTGGATATTTTCTTGCTGATTTGCTTGAGTCATTTTCAAAATATGTTTTCTGTGGTCTGTGCCCTGATCATGCTGCATTATGACAGCCCAAAAGGTGGCCTTCCCTCCCTATCAAATCTTTAACAACCCAGCGTAAAGATGGGGCTATATTGAAATTAACTGCCCAATTCAAGGAAAGGTTTGCTGCTCTTGGATTTGTGAGTTATACTGGCTCATAAAGGCAAAATAAAATCTAATTCCTAGAGATCCTCTAATCTGTCCTATATAAACTGAATTAAGATCCATGACACTATTTAGTCACTGATTAGAGGCTACCTATGCAGATTGTTAGGATGCATGGGGAACAGATTGGTAGTGCTATTGTTTTAGGTCAGGAAGCGGAAGATGACATAGTGATTTATAATTTTTTAAAATTTACTAACATCATCTATCGGGGATTCGCAATGTCCCTGATAAAGATGAGGTCCCCAGGCAGAAAGTGTTGCAAGAGATGAAAAAAACACAGACACAGACACAGGATAATTTTAAGAGTGCAGGGAAATCAGGGTACCACTAGCACTACTGTACCAAAGTTGTGGCGACTGAAACCCAGCACTTGCTTTTTATTCTCTTTGTTATGCTGCAAAATACAATGATCTAATGTGAAAAAATCATGGATACAATGAACAAAAGTCTCGGGGCTCCCCCCAAATCACAAGGTGTCCTAGCTAATTACCTTCTCCTTTCTAGAAGTGAAAACACATAATTTTTCAGTAGGTACAACCCTGTCCCAAGGTAAACTAACTAATTTTATCCCAAGCACATGCTATGTACATAGATAACAATCTTTAACTTCAGTAGCTGTGACCCATTTGATCAAGGAACAAAGGAACTACATGCTTTCCACTGGGAGACTAGTTTTACATTAACTGAGGCATTGTTGAGAGAAAGGGAGAGAAGGAGCTTGGCTCAGTGTTCCTAACAATGGAAACCTTAAGACCCTTCTCCCAGGCTGACATATTGCAATCTACCTCTACAGCCATGAGAAGTTTTCATGTCAGGCCGCTCTGTGGCTTTTCATGCATGAGACCCCTTAGGCTCTGAGGTTGGAGCATGCTTTGCTGTACTCCCAGATCACTGATATATGTCCCCCAAGTAGGCAGTTAACATCTGCCCTTATTTCAGGCTTCTTCTTAGGCAATTCCTTCACCTCCTCTCCTCTGACAGCCTCAGACATAGCATCCCTAAATCCCAGTGGTCTTAATCCCATCAATGATCATAGAATTTTAGAAAAAATTATTTCACTTTATACACTGTATATATACACACAAACATATATTTATATGAGCATGTAATGTTACTACTAATGTAGATTTTTGTATGTATATATAATTGTGTATAGTATACTTATATCTCTTTATTTATATGAACATATAATCTATTATATTACCACATATATCATATTGGTAGAAATGTACAATAGGTATACATGTGTCTTCTTTTGCATATTATTTTTACTTTGTACAATATTCATAAGCCTTAAACATTCTATAAACTATGGAAAGAACCTACAAACTATGAAAAGTACTTGCTCTCTCTTATATAGAAGTGAACAAATATAGCAAAATTATAAAATATATCAGATATCCCAAGATATTTCTCAGTTATATTGGCAAATATCATATTTTTATTGCACTAAGGACTTTTGAAGGCCTAAGTATAAATTTGATTTTTATCTACTGTCAGTGAAATATTGAAGAAAGTCATAAACAGATTTAGCAAACAGACCTACTAATATTGATTATTTCTCTGGCAATAGCAATATCTGAAAACTATCAGGAAAATGGATTCCAAAAAAATGCTCTTTAAGTCAATAAAAGCTCAAGTTGTCAAATCCTCCTTGCTCAAAATATGGTTAATGCCTTCTGGCTTGCAAAATTAACATTTATTTTGATGAAAGAAACATGATTCTAGAGAATCTACATATTTACATACTTATTAATTCAATAAATAATACAATTAAGACATATTTACTTGAAGACTGACAGAATGTATGGAAAGAATATAACACATTCTGTAATAGACATTCACATTGAATAATAAATCTTCCAAAAATTATTCTGGCAATCTTTGAGTAAAAGTTGCCAAAGCATTTGGAAGTAGCATTTTATTTTTTTATTATAATATAATATCTGTTTAACATTGATTTCATGAACAGTTTAAATTCTTATAAATGATAGAATTATCCAGTGCTCATTCTGTAAAGTATTAAATGTAATGAACTTTTTTACATTAAATTTGCTTAGCTAATATTTAGTTTTAAATCAGAATTAACTATTAATATTAGAACATATTCAATAATATTTGTTTTCTATTGATAAGAGCTCAAAATTCAAAATGACAAGAATTCTAAAACTGATGGTTGTTAGAAGGCCTGTGAATTTCCCCATATTGTGTGGAAAAGGAAGTGCATTTGGGGGAGTGGGGAAAGGTTTAGAGCTTTCTATCCTGCAATTTGCTTTTGGCTCTGTGACGCTAATATAGGTTATTAACATAGCATTGATTTGGGCTTGTGTCCAAAGTTGTCATTTATCAAAATGTGTTCTATGGAATATTAGTTTGTGGATATGTTCCTATTAAGACACCGTCCAAAAAAAAAAAAAGTCTCTTGTCAAATAAATTTGGGACACTATCCATAGTAGCTTTATCTTGATTTACTTTGCAATAATTTCCAAATTTATTTTTCATACTTTTTCCCTGGATTATCTCTGGTGACTACTGCACAATACAATAAGGAAGCTAAAGAAATGATTCTGGAATGGTATTTTGAGATGAAATTCTAGTATGTTTGAATGATAAGATAAAAAGTTTGCTAAGCAAAAGGTGCCACTTAAAGTGAGGGAGGTGATGAAAGTGATGTTTTAAAGGTTAATCTAGCAGCAGTATGCGGAGAACAGCTGGGCTAAAGAATTGCTCTAGGGAGAACTCAAAGGTTACTAAAATAATGGAAGTCCTTTGATTTATTAACTTGATCAAATTCTAGCTTTAATATACATATATATTTGAAATGGTATCTCCTAATTGGTGAGGTTTTATTTGAGCATAGTCCATTATGCATTATCACATTCTATTCTACCAAATTCTGCTACTCCTTCATTCTTCTGCATTTCACACATAAACACATGAATATAGACACACATACAAGAACACACACACACACACATACATACACACACGGCTTCACTTATCCTGTAACCTCAATCACAATTTGTGTCATCTTGTGAATAAAATGCCTATACCTGGAATTAATTTCTAATCCCAAGATTCCTAGTTTTGAGATTATTTTCCCCTCTTATTGACTTTTAGAGTGAACAGAAGAATTTACTAGAATCAATTTTATCTATGGCTTTCAGAATTCTGTAACTTCAATAAGGTCAAAATGGTTAATAATCCTTTATTAAAATGAATAAGCCCAATTTCCTCAAACTTTTCTTTCAAATAATATCATTGATTCTGAAACACTGTGCTCTACTCCATGAAGGGTAATTATGCTTTTAAGTGGCTTATATGACAAACCAGTATTTTACAGCATGTCATAGCCATGTCCCTAATCACACAACGATTGCTCTGGTTTAAATGGAATTGCTCTAGTAGAGTATCTGTTATCTTTTTAGCCATATATTAGGCTTTAGGTCCATACGTACTATAATAAATATAACATAATTTTCTTCTGTCAAGGTCATTAGCTTAACTTACATTTAGCTGAAATTAGCAGATTTATTTCTCTGGTCTGTCTAGTCATGACCATCCTTCCCTGAATAGAGTACACCTTTACTTTTTACTGAACACAAAATTATACATTATTGGTTACTGCACTCTCATAAGTTAACATAAATTGCAAATGTGTCATTTCTAAAGTCATGTAATTTTTATAAGTTCATGGTAAGATAGTTTAATTGTAAATAATAGTTTAAAAGTAAAACATAAAATTTTAATTTTGATTAGAAATCATCATTAATTCCATAAAAATATTTCAAATTTAAAATAATAATGGAGGATTTATTGTTATATCCTTAGGTAAATATTCTTGGAGATTATCTAAACTTAATTATTTTACAACATAAAGCAGTAAGTACTAGTAATAATATAGCACAGTTGAGGAAGCACTTCTTCTCCATCCCCAATTTTGCCAAATGGCTATCAGAGATTTGCTTCAATTCTCCTTCATGATCCTCACACACATACACTCTGCTTTTAGCAACAATGAAATCATGTAAGACTGATGGCTAAGATACAATGATGAGAAGAGATATTCAAAAAAGAGGATAATTTTTTCATATGTTTGTTGGTCATTTGTCTATCCTCACTTGAAAAACTTCTGTTCATATCTTTTGCCCACTTTTTAATGGGATTTTTGCTTGCTAATTTGTTTCTTTGAATATTCTGGATATTAGCCATTTACCAGATGTTTACTAATGGGCACACAAGTGCACAAAAGGAAGTAAAAGTCATCGAAATTTAGCAAGGGGGAGGGATAGAAGAAGAGGGGCAAAAACCCACCATATGGGTACAATGAACACTATTCAGATGATGGGCACATTTACAGCCCTGACTCAAACCATGTAACAAAAATATTTTGAAATTAAAAAAAAAGAGGAACGAAGTTTTACTTGAACTGCCTCCCATTTTATTTAAGGTCCTTCCACATTTTGCTAGAGCTTGGATTTAAATGTACTTTGGAAATTTTCTTGACATGGCTAGGATGATGTGGTTTGAGATATCATAATAGACTATAAAAATTTCCAACTTTATGACATAAAGTAAGCAGTCAAAAATTTTCTCAGATTTTATAATGTTTCTTAGCAAACATATGCAGTAGAAAAGTTTCTCAAGTTCAGATAACTTTTGTCCTATCTTAGTAAAACTTAGCTGTTTCTCAAAACAAGCTCTGAGAAACCCTTTAAAGCCAATAATAAGTAGCTCAACTGTTTTTTGTTTTTTTGGTGGGGTAAGAAGCTGTTTTGCTTGTGTGAAAACTGTTGCCCTTCACACTTATATATGCTATTAGAGACAGTGACAATAGATGAAATGATGGGTACAAAATATTGTACTTGGTTTGCTATTTTATTTAAACTGAGTTTTCCCTACTTGCATTTCCTTACTTACTGAGTCCACAGTGAGTGAGAAAAAAAGCAAAAATATGACTATATTTTTATTATTTTAGGTCTAAGCCAACCATTCATTTAATTTTAATTTTCTAAGTTAAATAACTTATTCAATTAGTGGGGGATAAATAAAAAATAAAAATATTGCTGCATTTAATATCTTAAGTTTCCATCCAGAGAAGAATTTCAAGGGTGGTATACATATTAGGTTAAGTAGAGAATTGAAACTCAAACTATTTGAATTATGGCTAGACATCACAGAAGTGGCATCACTGACACAAAAAGTAGAGACTTTAGAGACATTATGAACAAATATCAGGTAGTTGTTTGCTGAAATTTTATATTTCTTTAACTAAAGGCAAAGTCTTTCATTTCTCAACTTAATAAAATATTAAATCAAGAAATATAATATTTTTGTAGTTGAATTCCTCCATTTAATGACCATCTTTATTTACTATTGCTGATTTAAAGTAAATTTTATCTGATTTGAGAATGGCTACACCTCCTTTCTTTTGTTTTTCATTAGCATGGAATATTTTTTCCAACCCCTCAGCTTGAGCTTATATGTGTCCTTATGGGTTAGATGTGTTTCTTGGAGAAAGGAGATACTTGAGTTGTATGTTTTATCCATTCAGCCAGCCTAAGTCTCCTGAGTGCAGCATTCAAATCATTCCTGTTGATTAATATAATTGATAATTGGGATGCCGTTGTGTTCATCATGGTGAGTATACCTTATTGCTTAGTTTTATTTCTTGTGCTATTGTTTTTTATAAGCTATGAGATTTAGCTTTGGGGTGGTTTTACTCTGGTGGATGTCTATTGTGCTGATCCATGTATAATGCAGTTCTGAGTATTTCCTACAGAGTAGGTCTGGTATTGACAAATTCCCTCAGTGTTTGCTTGTCTAGAAAAGTCTTTATTTCTACTTCATATATGAAACTTAGTTTTGCAGGATACAAAATTCTAGTCTGGCAGTTGTTCTGTTTAAGAAGACTGAAGATGGGGTCCCAGTCCCCTTTGGCTTTTAAAGTCTCACTGAGAAGTCTGTAGTGAGCCTGATGGGTTTCCTTTGTAACTTACCAGATGTTTTCGCCTCACAGCTCACAAGAGTTTCTCCTTTGTGTTGACTTTGGCCAGTCTGATGACTATGTGTCTTGGTGATTGCCTCTTTGCAATGTATCTCCCAGGTGTTCATTGAGCTTCTTTTACCCGGATGTCTAAATCTCTAGCAAGACCGGGGAATTTTTCCTCAATTATTCCCTCAGATAGGTTTTCCAGACCTTGGGAATTTTCTTCTTCACCCTCAGGGATGTCTATGATAATTACATTTGGCCATTTTACATAATCCTATATTTCTGGTGGGCTTTATACATTCCTCTTAATCCTTTGTTTTTCATTTTTGACTGGCTAAGTTAATTTGAAAGAGTTGTCTTCAAACTCTGAGATTCTTTTGTCTGCCTGGTGCAGTCTCCTCTTAAAACTTTCCACTGAGTTTTGTACTAATATTTCCTTAGATGAATGTTTCATTTCCAGAAGTCCTATTTGGTATGTGTGGTTTTTTTTTTTCTTTTTCTTTTTTTTTAAATAATAAGTCAATTTCTTTGGTGATTTTTTAACTCATTTCTTGAATTGTTTTTGTTATTTCTATAAGTTAGTTTTTCATTTACTCTTGGATTTTATTGAGCTTCTTTACAATCCATATTTTGAATTCTTTATCTATAATTTCACTATTTTCATTTGGTTGCTATTTATTGCTAGAGAGCTGGTGTTCCCTTTTGAGGGTGTCCTTTCACTCTCATTTCTCATATTTCTGGAGTTCTGTCACTGATTCCTTCTCATCTGGGTCAGTTGTCATTGCTTCTTATTTTTGGATTTTCTTTTGTTTAGATGGGGCTTCCCTTCCCCTCATTTGTAAAAGACTCTCTGTAACATATGTTGGATAAGAACATTTGGTTTTGCTTGTGGATGCTTTGACGGTGATCTAGGTCCTGAATGCCTTGGTTATAGATATCCCTAGGGTGATAGTTTTCTCGGTTGCTAGTTGTTTGTAGGCTGTAACTGTGGTAAGCTATGTGTGTGGGCAGATTCCCCGTCTCTCTTTGATGAGGGAGTATGGAGGTCTTTGAAATCCTTTCTCTTTCCCAAGCCCTGTGTTCTTCTTAACATTGTGAATTGTACTGGCATGCCCAGTTTAATCTATGAGACAGTAGGTGGTACTTGTGAGTAAGATTAAAACATGCCCTCTATGATTGAGTCAGTAAATACTGTAAAGAGCTATGCAAATTGATGTCCTTGTAAGTAGGTGGCACTTGCCAGAAGGAACAAGCTGCAGTGATGTTTTGGGGACCTGTGACCCACTCTAGCCCCACAGAAGAAGCACTGAAACATCCCAGGTGGGAGGTGGGGTGCTGGAACTAGAGTTGAGTCCTTATTCTCAAGCACAGCAGAGGTGGGTTAGGGAGTGAGACAGGGTGTGGCTAGGTTAAAAATATAAAGTCAGTGTAAATTATTAATGCAGTAGTTTACTATAAGAAGTACTTTGAAAAACTACTTTAAACATTTAAATAAGAAACTTAGGGAAAGGACTCATATAAAAGCATTCTTCAGTAAAATTTTCCAGAGACAATGTGGGAATGGTGAAATTATCTTTCTGATTACAATTTTTGGCTAAAAACAGCCCTGAAACATAAGCCTGATATTTTATTTAGTACTCTCTGTTTCTGTATAGCAATAGGCTTACAAAAAAAAAGAAGAAGAATTTGCATTACAATACTTCTATACCTATCTCCCTACATGTGCTCTTCCCCTGTAAAAGAATGAACAAAGCATAAGGTCTTGGTACACTTAGCAATAAAGAAACATTTAGGTGGCATTCTAGTAACCATATATAACAAATGCTGAGTTTGTGGTTAAGGCTGTATTTTCTGATATTCGTTGGGAATAAATGAAAGCTTTCTTGTGCCTATTCAGATCCTTTTTTGCCTTACTATCCAACAGCATCTGCTATGCTATAGTGTCATGGACAACCATTCATAGTTCAGTGATATCACCTAAACTGCTAGTGAGTTCCCTCTAAATAAATACTTCTTGTCATCTATTCATGAATATTGTCCACTTCATAGGCTTGATGTGAGAATTAAAAAAGACATAAGTTTAGAAATCTGTAATGCAGCACTGAGCACAGGAATGGTGACTGCTACCTCTACTTCTGTTCCTGTTCTTTCTACTCCTAAGTCTGTTTCTCTGTGAAAGAATAATTCCTTCTATTTAATATTAGAAATATTTCCAAACCTTATTTAGTAAATATCAACTTTTTTAAAATAAAATTAATTGAGCAGAATGCATGGCAGCAAGTGAAACTGGACATATTTACCATCTTTAGTGCGTGAAAGACTATATATATATATATATATATAGTATTTCAGCATATTATAGGGTACAAATGTTAAGGTTACGTATATTGCCCATGTCCCCCTTCTCCCTCAAATCATCTTTTATCAAATACATTGATCTTTGTATGAAGTATTAACTTTCCTTAGCTAAAATTTCCTTAAAGTTTGGGAAATTTATAAAGTACATCTTAAGGGGCTCCAGCAACACAAAATTCAATACCATTTGGAATTAGAATTTTCCAGATGACTACTGCTGAGTATGGCATGACCTAGGGGAATGTGGAGAGGAGTAGAAAATGCAAGTAGTTTTAAGAAGTTCAAGTCCTAGTTATTGTACAAATTTTCAATATATTGATAGTTTCCTTTGATATCTCAGTACCTTAGTGACTTGTGGTATGCCTATTTATTTTTCTTCCCATCAGGCAGTAGGTAATTCTCAGATTACATGTAAGTTTTTAAGTACATTAGCTACACCCCACAAAATTTCATATGTTGGTTTTCACTTTCATTTTGTTGAAAGAAATTTCTAATTTTCCTTATGATTTATTTTTAATCTATAATTTATTTTTAAAAATGTTAATTTCTAAATATTTGGAGCTTATGTCTATTTTTCATTATTAAAATATCATTTAATTCCATTGCACTTAAAACATACTTTGTATAATTTCAATATTATAAAATAGGAAGGTTAGTTTACAGCCCATATTTTATTATTTTTATATATTTACCATATGTTTTTTAATATGTAGTCAACTCTACTATAAATATAAATCAGATGTTGTTGTTTTATGGTGTTATTCAACTCTTATATATCTGTACTATTGGTTCCATCAATTATTAAGGGACGAATGTTAAAATCCATAGTAATAATTATGGATTTGTATATTTGTATATTTTTCTTTTAATTATATCAGTATTTTATTTAACTTTTTCAAAAAGCTATTACATACATTTTTTGCATGTTTTTATTTGTGTATTCATGGGGTACAAGTGTAATTTTGTTATGATATATTGTATTGTGGTGAAGTCACGGCCTTTAGTGCATCCATCACTAAGCAATGCCCATTGTACCTACCAAGCAACCTTGCATCATCCAACCCCCTCCCACTGCCCTAGCCCTCTGAGTCTTAATTGTCCATCGTTCCATACTTTGCTTCCATGTGTCCACATTTTTTAGCTCCCACTTATAAGGGAGAAGATGTAATAATTTTTTTTCTGTGTCTGAGTTGTTTTAATTAAGACAATGGCCTCCAGTTCCATCCATGTTGCTGCAAGAGACATGATTTCATTCTTTTTACAGTTGAGAAGTATTCCATTCTGTATATGTACTTTCTTTCTCTAATTATCCATTGATTCCATATCTTTGCTATGTGAATAGTGCTGTGATAAACATATGAATGCAGGTACCTTTTTTATATATCGATTTATTTTCATTTGGGTTGATAGCCATAAGTAAGATTGCGGCTCATATTGTAGTTCTACATTTAGTTCTTTGAGAAATCTCCATATTGTTTTTCACAGAGGTTACACTAATTTACATGATCCTACACACTGTATAAGAGGTCCCTTTTCTTCACATCATCACTAACATCTGTTACTTTTTGTCTCTTTATTTTTATTTTTTTATTTCAAAGTATTATGGGGTACACTAAATTTTGGTTACATGAATCACTTCTATAATGCTTGACTCATAGTTATAAAGGTGCTTGTCTTGCAGATATTGTTCCTTGTACCCACTGAGTAGGTTTTCTCCTGTCCCTTCCCCCCACCCCCCTGGTTGATTTCTGTTGAGCTTTAATTTCCTATAAGCATATTTGTGCTCATTTTTTGGTTCCAACTTAGTAGTGAGTATATAGGATGTTTGTTTTTCCATTCTTTAAGTACTTCACTTAGGATAATGGTCTCCAGTTCCAACAAAATTGTTGCTAAAAACAGTAAGTCATCCTTCTTTAGAAAAAAAAAGAAATATATATATATATAAAATACTCATATATTTATACATTCTGTTGGTTCTATTCCTCTGGGGAATCTTGACTAATACAATAATTGAGTAACTGTTTAATTGATTTACAATAAAAATAGTATATTTTATAATTATCCACATACTAATTTCTTTGTAATGCTTCACATTTTTTCTGTAGGTAAACATATTTAGATAATGTCATTTTCCTTGTGCCTGAAGAAATTCCTTCTTATATATTTTTTGATAGTACAGGTCTTATGGTCATAAACTCTCTTAGCTTTTTATTGTCTGAAAAATACATTATTCTGAATTTAGTTTTGAAAGACACTTTCATTCGGGCATAAAAATTCTTGGTTGATAGCCTCTATCTTTTGATACTGCAAAGATCTTAATCCATTGCCTTCTGATTTGTATAGTCCAAAATGACAAAAACAAACAAACAAACAAACAAACAAAAAAGCCTGTTGTTAACTTTCTGTTTGCTTGTCATTATGTAATATGTCTTTTTAATTTTGGTTGCTTAAAAGATTTTTTTCTCCCTATCATACATTTTCTGCAATGTTTCTTTGATGAGCGTTGTGTAGTCATGTCTTCTTTTCCACCTCCTCCTTCTTTTCTCTCTTCTTCATTTTGCTTTGAGCTCATCAAGCTTCCTTGGCTTGTTAATTTATATATATATATTTGTGTGTGTGTGTGTGTGTGTGTGTATATTTAGTTTGGAACTTTTTTTTTAATAACATTTCTTCAAATAGTTTTATTTGTCTCTCCTTACCTTTATCTTATTTTGGGCTTCCAATGACATTTGATATTTTTAACAACCATTGAATGTCTGTTATTTTTTTTCTTCAATTCTTTCTTTTCTATTAAATATGATTCATTTTCCATATGTTTTAATGCTAGATCTTAAAGTCCCCTGATATTTTCTTCTGGAGCATATAATCTATTAGTTTCAAAAAGTACATTTTTTATTTCAATTATTATACTTTTTATCTCCAAAAGTACCATATGTACATTTATTTTAGCTCTCATTTCTCCCCTCACCATGTTATTGTTCTTCCTATTTTTCCTTGAGCCTATGACTTATGTTTATTAGCTGTTTCAAGAGCTTTATCTGCTAATCTCATCATCTTTGTCATTCCTGGGGTTTTTCTTTTGTCTCATATTTTTACTTCTTATAGATCACATTTTTATATTCTTATTGTCAGTTTTACATTACTGAATGTTACAATTTTGTGTTTTAAAAAGTGGTTATGTTATGTTTCTGGCATTCATTTAGGTAATTTGCTAATTAATTGGATGATTTGAAAGTTTGTTTTTAAGATATTTAAAAAATATATCTGAAATAACCTTACTTTATTTATTATATACTTATGTATGTATGTTTTTGAGACAGGGTCTCACTCTGTTGCCTGGGCTAGAGTATAATGGCATCACCATGGCTCATTGCAACCTCCAACTCCAGGGCTTAAGTAATCCTCCTGCCTCAGCCTCCAGAGTAGCTGGAAATACAAGCACACACCTTTATGTGAGGCTAATTTTTTTTTTACTTTTTTCTAGAGATGTGGTCTCACTATTGTCCAGACTGGTTTCGAACTCCTGGCTTCAAGTGATCCTCCTGCCTTGGACTCTTATGCTGGTAGGTAGTATTACAGGTGCAAGCCACAATGCGTGGCCTGAAATAACCTTATTTTAAAGTTATTTTTGTAATACTAATTCTCTTATGAGATCTTTACTAAGTTTCCTTCTACAGGGTACAATCTTTCTTTCTTTGAATTCCTAGTGCACTTCACATTCAGAGATTTAAAAGTTGAAATTCATTATACTGATCACTGCATGCAGATAATAAAACAAGGTGAAGAAACTGAACTGAAATGGTGAAGGTAGAATCAAAACTTATCCCACTTGCATTACCAGTATAAAATTCTATTTAACTGATGATTTTGTTTGGGTTTTTTTAATCCTATCTTCTATTTTAGTTATTTACATGTTATTCTTAATACTTCCTCTTCTCCATATCTCATATGTCCAATGCCACCACCTACATGCACAGTGATTTTTAAGCTCTTAGAGGCTAGAGATTATAATAAGTTTTTTAATTGTATCATCTGTGTTATTGGATCCAGACATTTACCACCTGGTGTGTTTCTCAACAAAGGGAGTCAAGGAATGATAACTGACCTGAACAATTAAATCAAGAAGTTAGAGAAGCTTTAGTAATTATTATTTGGATAAAAAATTATCCTCAAAACTATATTAATTTTATCCCTATATTTCTACTGAATTGAAAACTGTGTATTATTATACATATATGTGCATGCGCCCATATGCATATACACACTTTTCTACTGAAAAAAATTAGCTTCTAGGTTTCTGCCACAACATATTTAATTAACATATTTTCTTACCATGTGAAATTATGCCTATTTTATGACTATAACTCTTCAATATCCTCAACTTTGTATCTTGCATATATGTGTTCTAATTTTCATAAGTTACCTGCCATTCAGTTTTATTTTTCAAACTGATTTTTATCTCTGGACAGTTTCAGTTGCATTTCTGAAGTGAGGACAGATGAAAATTCACGCAACCAGTTAGTCTCTCAAAATTACAGGAATCCTTTGCAGTAAAGTGCATATTGCTTCTTTTGGGATTATACTCAATGAGTCATGATATATTTTTCTCCTTAAGGAAGTATATTCATCTCTCATTTAAATGGTTATTAGAGTATTAATGGTTATTAGAGTATTAAATGAGCATCACTTTATATTTATAGTTCTGTCTACATTTTATTTCACAGATAGCAACCTAGCATTAAGCTTGGTTCATTCTGACATGAAAATACCTAAATGGAATCTAAACCTGCATCCCTCAAGCAGGGCTTGACATCACATATATCCAGATAGTAAGAAGAACTTGCAATTCTGTATTTCTTCACAATAGAATCTTTAAGGGGATTAATACTATATTTCTTTTTTTTTAAATTTCAGCATATTATGGGGGTTCAAATGTTTAGGTTACATATATTGCCTTTGCCCCACCTGAGTCAGAGCTTCAAGGGTGTCCATCCCCCATACAGTGTGCACCACATCCCTTAGGTGTGAATATACCCATTCCCTCTACCCCTCTCCCTGACATCTAATGAATGCTACTACTATATGTGTACTTTAGTGTTGATCAGTTAGTACCACTTTGATGGTGAGTACATGGGGTGCTCGTTTTTCCATTCTTGTGATACTTCACTTAATAGAATGGGCTCCAGCTCTATCCAGGATAACACAAGAGGTGCTAGATCAAATAAAATACCTAGGAATATATTTATCTAAGGAGGTAAAATACCTCTACAGGGAGAACTATGAAACACTGAAGAAGGAAATAGTAGAGGATGCAAACAGGTGGGAAACCATACCATGCTCATGGGTCGGCAGAAACAACGTTGTTAAAATGTCTATACTACCCAAAATGATCTACAGATTCAATGCAATCCCTATTAAAATACCAAAATTATTTTTCACAGATCTAGAAAAAATAATTCTACACTTCGTATAGAACCAGAGAAG
>VBSM01002608.1:75905151-75918932 GCA_008086735.1 Cheirogaleus medius | reverse complement strand
GAGACATAGACCAATGGAACAGAACAGAGAACCCAGATATAAAACCATCCTCATGTAACTATCTAATCTTTGACAAAGCAGACAAAAACATACACTGGAGAAAAGAATCCTTATTCAATACCATATTTCATTTGCCATTTCCAAAGAAACCCATTTTCCTCTCCAACCTAGCATCTTATTCACACTGACAGCTGAATTAATACCTTTCCTCATTCTTGGTGTACTTTGTTCTCCAAAGCACCCCACTCTTTGATACACAGACTATTTCTTACACTAAATTGGGTGGAAACAGGAAGAATAAAGATGTTGCAAATGAGGCTATCACTTTAGAAAGAGAAAGATTTGTATCGACCTCCTTCTAAATCTCTGCGATTCCGGTCAGGAAGTCCATCCATGTCACTCCAGAAAGGCTTCAATTTTCCACACTGGAATGTCAGGCATTCAGGCAAGGTATCTGAAAAGGACTTTTAGAGTCAAAAGCAGACTGAGATCAAAATGCCTCAAATTTTATGCGAACTCCAAAACTACAGAAATGAGGGGGTAGGTGCAAGAAAAAAAATGTAGGGGAAGTTCAAATAGATAGAATGAGACAGATCAATATGGCAGCACCCCTGTGCATTGCTTCCTTCCTTTAAACTCATTTTCTCCTTTGTACCCATTGTCTAATGACACAGGCAGTTTATGCCACCTATAGCTCTGCATAAATGGGTGAAAATCGTTTTTACCTTCCTAAAGAAGCATTAACACCATTATGCCCAAACCTAGGTCATATACTATTAATATAAGACAAGAAACAAAGTTATCAGATTAAAGCGTAGGAATCATGGAGGGAGAAAAAAAAGAAAATTATTAGCAATATCAATCTATAGCACTGCATCACCATGGTCAACAGTTTCCTGTTTTTAAGTATACCATTTCTATGTGTGTTGAGATTTGGGGAGCTGCTCTCAGATTATAACCAATGAACAAAACTTGATTCTATAAAAACATATCTATTTAAGATGGGAATGTACCAACATCTGGAAATATTACTCCAATAATACTTTTCACTCTCCTATTGCAAATGCTGCTTCATGCCCATCATTAGTTTAAAAATATTTTGATCTTATTATAAGTAGCAAATGAATTGTTTTCTGCTTTCAGGAGATCAGCCTGCAGTTGTTTATGTTCTGTGTGGCTCCATTCTTTCCTAACAGTTGGTTGGACAGGATTAGATTTAGTGGGGGATGGCAGCATCTTTGCTCTCATGACTGAAAATTGGACATAGGATACTCTAGTTTAAGGGATGACTGTGCCAGATTAATGTAAAATTTTGACTCCAGATGAGTGATTTTCTGCATACTGTGTGGTCTGAGAAGCCAGGAAATCATGTTTGAAAACAGAGGGATAAACTGAATCATCATGGAGAAGTAACAGAGTTTCTGCTATCTTTTAATACTCTCTTTCTGTTTCCTGGAAATTGTCTGAATTCCTCCTTTCCTGTGGTTAAAATTAGATAGTCCTAAATTATTTTAATAATAAATTACTAGCATTTAGCTTAAAATGTTATTTTTTTCAATTTTAAGTCAGTTTTCCTTTTTATACATTGAGTGAAGTGTTACACAATAGTGTGCCTCTAGCTCACCTGTTACTAAATGCTCATTAATTGTAGAAAAGAAGTATCTGCAAAGATAAAGCATTGTATTTATTAGTTATTTGTTATCCTCCAAGAAGTTTTGCATCTGGTATGAGATAGAGTATATTTAGGGTAATAAATTGGTTATATTGCCAATACTTAAATCAGACTTCTTGAGTTTATAGGGAGTTTCTGCCATTTATCAATCACTCATGTGTCCATCTTAGAAAGTTACTGAATTACTCTCTATACTTCAAAGTAAAGGGGGGAAGTAACCATACCTACCTGTTTTGGTTTTTATGAATACTGAGTTTATACCTCTAATTAATACATGAGTTAATACATGTAGTTAATAACTGTAAAATACTCAGAAATGTCAGCTATTATTCTTTTTCTCTGATTAAATCTAAGAAAAAGTCTCAGGGATTAGGTAAGAGAGATTATATAAGATTCTTCTTTCTGAGGAGGAAATCTAGTTACAGCTATATTAAGGATCTACTTGTTAATGGCTTTAAAAAGGCTAGTTTCCAATATTCTTAAGTCTCATGTTGGTTATAAATTGCCTACTAACGGAATTGAATTATTGGCTTTATAATTCTATGTTATGGTCATAACATATAACATTTTCTTGATTGTGTTAACTTCAGGTGCTGCAGGTATTCTTTTTTTCTTTTTTTCTTTTTTTTTTTGAGACAATGTTTCACTCTGTTGCCCTGACTAGAGTACCGTGTTGTCATCATAGCTCACAGCAACCTCCAACTCCTGGGCTCAAGCAATCCTTCTGCCTCTCCCGAGTAGCTGCAACTACAGGCATGCACCACCATCCCTGGCTAATTTTTTCTATATATTTTTAGTTGGCCAATTAATTTCTTTCTATTTTTAGTAGAGACGGGGGTCTCGCTCTTGCTCAGGCTGGTTTTGAACTCCTGACCTTGAGCGATCCGCCCACCTCGGCCTCCCAGAGTGCTGGGACTACAGGCCTGCCCACCGTGCCCAGTCTGCTTCAAGTATTCTTGATACCTGCAAGATTGTAATCTAATTGCCAAGGCAAGTGATAATAATGATTAATCCTAAAATATTGACTTACTTCAATTGAAAGTAGCTCCATGAAGTGGTAAATAAAAATCTCAACTTTCTGGGAAGGACACTGAGAAAATCACTTTATTGACAGTGCAACTATCTATGTATAGAACTGAGATTAAAAGTTAGATATGTTATCTCTTTTCACTGTTGCAGCTCCAATTCCTCACCGCTTCACCTCGTGGGCTGCAACATGACATTGTTGATAAACAGTTTCCTCATTTCTGAAGGCTTTATATTGGGCTTGCATGTCAGCTGCAGTCCTTTCAGAAAGTTAATACTTTGTTTGAAGTTGGGAGTCTATATGCTCTCTGAGTGTCACTTGTCTACACCAATTTCAAGCACCACTCTTCAGCTCATCATCAGCTAGCTAGCTCTTTGGTTTTCTTCTGTCATTCTCACACATTGCCCACTTAAGCAAAATTGAGTTTTCCTTTTTTTAAAAAATCATATCTTCTATGTGAATGACCTCATTTGTGAGAAACTTGTTTTTTCATTTTATATGACATCCTGAAAGAAGTAAAAACATTGAAAATTTCTACAAATATCCACTCAGATATTTGTAACACGTTCAAAAAGTATGCAGTGGATCTCAATTGTTTTTAAATCTTAGGATGTTCCCACCATTACTGTATTTCAAATTTTGAGCTATTGATTACATGTACTTTGCAGTCATTAATTAGTATACACATTTTGGATGATTAAGTGATGGATGGAAGGAAGGAAGGAAGGAAGGAAGGAAGGAAGGAAGGAAATATCTATATAAGATAGCACATCTGAAGTGAACAAAATGTATGTCATCCTCAGCTGTGTCTTTTTACTGGCTTCTTTAGCTGCATACTGTTTTTCTCTAATCGTGGTGCTAATGATAGGACCATTCATATTTTAAGTTTACTAATTATTACTTTGGTAGAAGCATGTTTCTAGTTGCCAGTGAGCCAGACATAGGGGAATGCTGTCATGACCACACCACTTTTTAGTTCTCTCATTGGAACTCCATTTGTAAAATCTGCCCTTGCCCCATTTTCATAATGAAGGGGGAAATGATTATAGAATTCTATAACCAGTAAAAGTTACTGTAGCTACTAATACAATTCATACTGTTTTTTCAGTTTTGATAAATGGACTACTGGCTTGTATCTGTACTCTTTTTCATTGTGGCTGACTTGTTCTTACAGCTAGTTTTTGCCTAGATACCTGGAGTGTAAATCAATTCAGATAATTTCTAAAACCACATGGTTGATTTCAAGGCTGAACCCCTTTCTTAATTTTGTCAATCTCCTTTCAAGCACTGAAGTCCACTCCAGACATGTTTTTTGTCTTCAATATACATGTTGAGATTGCAGTTAGCTAGAAATTTTTCTCTTAGCAGATAGAAATAATTTATGTCTAAGGCACCTTCCCCAGTACCCAGTTATATCATTAGCATTCTCCTCAGGTCCTATTGTGCTAGAGTCAATGAACCAATGCAAAATGGAGCTTAATTTATGACAAGTATCCAAAGTTCTATTTTTGCAAAGATTTTGAATTAAAATAAAAGAGATGAACTAATAGATATATAATTATACAATATATAACAGAATTCAGCAGAAGCTCCAAAAACATTACTATATATGTTAGAAGGAAACAGGAGAACAAGATGATGCAAAACTATTTGGCTTCTAGAAGGTTCATAATAGGCAGCACCATCTTGAATGTTTCTTAACTTATTTCATGACCTAACATGTGATCTATTCTGGAGAATGTTCCATGTGCCCTTGAGAAGAATGTGCATTCTTCTGCTGTTGAGTGAAAAGTTCTATATTTGTCTGTTAAGTCCATTTGGTCTACAGTGTTGTGCAGCTCTGCTATTTCCTTATTGATTTTCTCTCTGGATGACCTATCTATTTTAAAGAATAGATTATGGAGGATATCCACATGCAGAAGAATGAAATTGAAAGTTTATCCCACACAATATACAAAAATTAACTAAAATTAGATTAAAGACTTTAAAAAGTATAATCTGAAACCATAAAAATCCTAAAAGAAAACATAGGGGGAAAGCTTTTTGACTTTGGTCTAGGCAATGATTATTTGGATATGATATCAAAAGCATAGTCAACAAAAGCAAAAGTAAACAAATTGTTAGGTATATAGCAAGGGATTCCAGATCTCCTACTGACAAAAGTGGGTGACCTGTCTTGATGCCATCTTAAGCAACTGCCCCACCTGGGAAAAAGGACAAGGGTGGGCCCAGGGCTCTGTCTTGGTGTCATCCCACTTTAATCCTGTCCCAAGAGACTGCCATACATAGGGGGTGAGGAAACACCCTAATAATCTACCAGTCAGAACTTAGCACACCAACTACAAGAGAATGTAGCGGACTCTCTAGCCCACAGGCCAAGCGGCATAGGTGCAATAGAGCCTGGAAGGTGATTTAGGACAACCTACGGCTAATTATCATGGGGTTAGCTTAAATCTAAATGGCAGTTCACTCCCACAAATGGGCTTTCAGAGCGGCTCATGGGAGATCTGCATAAGCAGTAAGACTCAGGTCATATAACTCCCAATTGTCCAATCAAAGTGGTTCCGTGATGATGTCTGAACCACAGGGAAAACCCTATCTGGACACCATAAAGCAAGACCCAGACCATAATCAAGGTCCCTTTTGCTACGACAAGGGGTTCAGTTGTCATCTATGGCATATATATTTTGTTCTTTAAACCTGTATCTTGCACTTGCTCTATAATCCTATCTTGCTCCCCCTCAATAAATTTCACCTTGTGCTTGCCTTACTTTTGGTGTGTCTGGTCATTCTTTGGCCAAGAGCACACCAAAAATTGAGAACACAGAATGAGATTGCCAAACCCAACAAAACGGGATTACATCAGACTAAAATGATTTCACACAACAAAAGAAACAATCAACAGAGTGAAAAGGAAACCTATGCAATAAAGAAAATATTTATAAACCAACATATATTTGATAAGGGGTTACTACCCAAAATATGTATGGAACTCAGTCAACTGCATAGCAAGAAAACCCAAAAATAACTTAATTTAAAAATGAAAAGAAATTCTATAGACATTTCTCCAATGAAGACATGCAAATTGCCAACAGACATGGAAAGTTATTTAACTTCATTAATCATCAAAGAAATGCAAATCACAACCACAGTGAGATGACACCTCACACCTATTGGAATGGTTATTACCAAAAGACTAAGATAAATATTGGTGAGAATGTCTAGGAAAAAAAAAACTCTTGTATAAGTGGAAATGTGAATTGGTATAGATATTATGGAAAAAATTATAGAGAGCTTCCTGAAAAAATTAAAAATGGAACTATCATATAATCCAGCAATCCCACATTGGCATACGTAGCCAAAAAAACTGAAATCAGTATGTCCAAGAGGTATCTGCACGCTTATGTTCATTGCAGGATCATTTACTATAGGCCAAGGTATAGAAACAATCTAAGTGTTCATCAGTGGATGAGTGAATTAAGGGACTGCAAACTAGGACAACTTTTATGGAAAGTAATATGGAGATACCGCAAAGAGCTACAAGTAGAACTACCATTTGATCCAGCAATTCCACTACTGGGCATCTATCTACCCAAAGGAAAAAAAGACATTCTATGAAAAAAAGAATGTTTATAGCAGCACAATTCACAATTGTAAAGATGTAGAAACTACTCAAGTGCCCATCAATACCTGAGTGGATTAATAACATGTGGTATATGTATGACATGGAGTTCTACTCAGCCACAAAAAACAATGGTGATCTAGCACCTCTTATATTATCCTGGATAGAGCTGGAGCCCATTCTACTAACTAAAGCATCACAAGAATGGAAAAACAAGCACCACATGTACTTGCCATCAAATTGTTGCTAATTGATCCACACTTATGTACACATATGGAAGTAATATTCATTGGTGTCAGGCAGGTGAGAGGGGGGAGAAAAGGGGGTATATTCACACAATGTGTGGGGTGTGCATTGTCTGGGGGATCAACATCCTGTAGCTCTGACTTGGGGAGGGGGCAAAGACAATATATGTAAGCTAAACATTTGCACCCCCATAATATTTTGAAATAAACAAAAAGAAAATGTGAAAATATGATATATGTATGAATATACATATACGAGGATACAAGGGCTTCTTTCTGGAAAGTATCCAGCCATTGTTAATACTAGTTTTCATATTATGAGGCTGGTTACTTTCTGGACAACCCTCATATATATAATATATTTATACATTAATATAATATATATTTATATATTAATATAATATATTATATATAAATGTGATATATATCACATGTGTGTGTGTGCATGTGTGTGTTAAAATTCATCCCTTAAAAAGAAGTAAATTCAATCATTTGGGACAACATGGATGAAACTGGCGGGCAGTATGCTAAGGGAAATAAGCTAAACACAAAAATACAAATGCTGCATAATCTCACTTACATGTGGAATCAAAAAAAGTCAAACTCATAAAAGCAAAGAGTAGAATGGTGATTATCAGGGACTAGGGGTGGGGGAATTAGAGAGATTTTGGTCAAAGGGTACAAAGTTTCAGTTATATGAGATGAGTAAGTTCTGGATATCTAAGGTATAGCATACTGAGTATATTAGATAATACTGTATTTTATGATTGAAATTTGCTAGGAGAGTTGAGCTTAAGTGTCTCACCACACATACAATATTGAAACTATATGAAGTCATGAATATGTTAATTAGCTTGATTGTGGTAATTGTTTCATAATTTACTCACAAATGACAATATCATGTTTTACCCCTTAAATATACTGTATTTAAATTTGTCAACCAGAATTCAATAAAGCTGACAAAAATTGAAGAAACAGTGTATTTGTATTGTAAGTTTTCTTTTTGATAGTTGGGTTAGAAAGAAGAAATTTGAACAAAATTCTAAGTAGGAAAAACAATATATGAAAACATCGATAAAACAAAATGCAAGTTAGTTTCATACCAATAAATACAGGGGGATTATCTGAATCTTAGAGTACATAGAGATTTCAATTAAATTAAGGTCTGAAATATAAATTGCAGGTCAATCTCAGAATAACTTGCATAAGACCAATTTGAATTAAAAGACATGTAGTTGCTTTCTTCTTTTCCTCATTTGCAATTAAAATTAATATAGGAGATGTCTCAAAAATGTAGGTAAAAATAGATGTACTGGTTGAGGCAGAAGTCTGTATCTATTTGTATCTCTTCATTTCTGTATATCACGTCCTGTGAGGCACTTCACTGCAACACAAGTGGCGTCACAGAGAGGTTTTTGAGAAACACATCTTTAGTATATGGAGGCATTCAAGTGATTCTGAGTAAGGTAGGTCTATGAGGAGCAACTTTATGTTTTGCAACAACATTCCCAGCAGAAATGTACAAATGTAAAGAATAAAACAGAAGCATGTCTTTATGCAAGACCAAAGATGGTTCTAACTTTAAAATGTAGACAGATAAAGTATTTCTTTTGCATGTCTTTATAGCTAAGACAAAGAAGAGTCTATATACCATTTACAGAAATATATAATAATTTTAATCACAGTCTTTCACATGAAGTGTTTACTGGAGATCATATTTTCAAACACTGGAGCTAAAGCTCTTCATAAGCGTATACCTGTAATTCAGTGCAGCCCTATTCAATTGAAAATGGATGAAACAACATTCCAGCAAATCTAATGTAACTGACTTATGCATTAGGCAATAACTTTATAATCACAATAAATGTCTTTACAATATCAGTATTTGTTTTGAGCTACCAGAATCAGAATTTGTAATTTTACTAATATTTCTGGGTGAAAAATAAACGCATCCCCACACAAATATATCCTAAAATATACGTTCAATTCAAATGCATAAATATATAGGACAATAAATATATGTCTTCACAAAATTGAGAGGGTAGTTTGAGCAGGGGAGGTGTGAGGAAAAGTAGAAGAAGAAAAAGTTGAAGCCACTTTGTTACAGAAACAAAAGTTGGAGGGCCATCATCAACAGAAGCTGCAGGTGAGGAAGCATTTGCAGGCTTTTTATAAAGTATAATAAAGTGCGGAATGGAATGTGTGAATGAAGCTAGAAATGGCTTTTTGTTTGTCTTACTCATAAAAGGAGAGATATAAACATTTCTAACACATACTACAGAACCATAGTTAGATAAGAGGAAGTAGTTCTTTATACCAGCTTTGTGGAAAAAAAAAATATATATATATATTGAAAAGACAGCATTGCTAATAAACTAATGGAGAAAAATAAACTAATAGAAAGAAAAAAAAGAGAGAGAAAAAAAAAAAGATCACAGGCCCTTGTTTGATTAACCACCTAGGACTCAATTCTTTAAGATTAACCACCTGTAGCTTAAATTATTTTGAGAGTTTTTTTCAGAGCACTTGAAAAGAACTGAGAAGATAAAAAGTATGTGACCCTACCCCAGCCCCAGCTCCAGCTCTCACCAGACCATATTCCAAGGGCCTTGATAAAGCCTAACAGAGAACGAAAAAAAAAAAAAAAAGGAAAAACCAATCCAGCTTCTTCATAGCTGTTTTTTGCTATCGGCTTGTGGCAATAAACTTTTTTGCCCTTTACTCCTTATAGAAAACCAAGAACCCCTAACCCTCCACACCAGCACTTCTTTCTTTCTTTTGTGTGCCAAGCCATCTCTCCACTCCCGTCCCCTCTCTCTTCCCCAATCCCGGAAAAAAAAAATAAACCTTTTACTTATTTCTATCCTAATCTTTGTGTTGAGAATTCTTTCTTATCCCATGCTATGAGTTCTGACCCTGACATATATATGTGTGTGTATAATATATACATGTACTACTGCACATATTATATATATAATATTAATACTATATCTACATATATAGTCTCCAAGTTTTCTGTGTTCAACTGTGTACTCTATGTTATTTTGTTACTTAATTGCATAAAACTTTACCTAGCTTGGAAATATTATCCAAGAATATGTTCAATATTATAATGTCATCAGTTCTTGATATAAAAATTTGATATGAGCTAATTTGTTTTATATAAACACAAACTATAAAATCAGACTATATATGTGTGTATATATATATATATATATATGATGACACACTTCTTTTTCTTGATTTTCAGGGCCATATAGGCCATATACTGAACCAACACTTTCTATCTCAATTAAATTTGATTAATAAGTATACATTTTACATGCACATAAACTTTAGGTTTCTTTAGTATTTTTAGAAACCACTTTCCATTTTTACTAAGGATCTGTAACCTTGAGTCTTTTCATCTTCCAGTCTCAAGTTTTTTTTTTTGTTTTGTTTGTTTTTCTGAGACAGAGTCTTACTCTGTTGCCCGGGCTAGAATGCCATGGAGTCAGCCTAGCTCACAGCAACCTCAAACTCCTGGCCTCAAGCGATCCTCCTGCCTCAGCCTCCCGAGTAGCTGGGACTACAGGCATGCGCCACCATGCCCGGCTAATTTTTTTCTATATATTTTAGTTGGCCAATTAATTTATTTCTATTTTTTTTTAGTAGAGACGGAGTCTCACTCTTGCTCAGGCTGGTTTTGAACTCCTGACTTTCAGCGATCTGCCTGCTTCGGCCTCCCGTAGTGCTAGGATTACAGGCGTGAGCCACAGCGCCCAGCCTCCAGGCTCAAGTTTTTAATCCTAAAATGGGGTAATGGAAAGAAATAGTAACACTTTTAAATAATAGTACTAAATGTATATTCTAGACATTTTTAATTTATCTCTTTCCTTTATTAATACCCACAGCAATTCTATGAGGTCAGTGAGTGGCCCATTTTACAGTGTAGATACCAAGATTATAGAAGAGAGTATTTCTCAATCCTACCATATTACAGATTGGTTTGAGAATCTAAGTCTATCAGAATTTAAGTGAGCTGCTGACCATTATACAATATTTTGCATTGAGAAACCATAAGCTAAGGCAATGAATTTAATCTCTGTGGACTTCAGTTTCCTAATTTGATAAAAAAAAAAATATAGCCTACCTTATCTGGTGATTGTGAAGATAGATAAGACAATGCAACATGAAGCACTTAGTGAGAAGAATACAACACCTCTTTAATAAGCATTAGCTTTATGATTTATTGTACTTAGCCTTAAATTGCAATATGAGCTTGTGAAACATACTTTAAAATATTTTAATCACAACATAAAATTAATGTAATGTCATGGAAAACACAGCAATATTGCTAAACAAATTTTTCCAAGGTCTAATTTAATCCTTAGATGAACATTTATTTGCTTTTTTTGCTTCAGTTCCCTTCTAAATAGAATTGTCTGACTCAGATGGAAATTATATAGAAAATATACCTCTAATGTAACAAAAGCCTTTTAATAATACAATGGTGAATAATACAAAAAAATTATTGTCTTTTCTTCTGCCACTGTTATGCATTTATCATCTTTCTTCTTTTTCCCCTTCATGCTCTTTCAGAAAGGAATGATGAGAACATTGTTTCTAAACACTGGGGCACCTGCCGCCATCAAAAGAGAGGTAAATGATTTCTTTTCCAACAACTCATTTTACAATCTGGTGGATGCATTGTCGTAGACATTACTTTGAGACTTCTAGGCTTCAAAGTTGGAGGCCTATTAAAGTAATTAAGCTGGTTGTCCAGTAGGGCATTAAGCAAACCTGATAATTTGAAAGGAAGAAAGAAGTGATAAACCCTGAAGGAAGAGGATTTCCAAACACTGGAAGTAGTGAGGATGACATAGATTGAGTTTGTTATTTAGAGATCATGAGTTCTGCAGAAGAGGCAAATAGAAACTTTATTCTTCAGCAAAAGCCAATCTGCAAATAGGGAAGTGTGACTTTGAGGACATTGTTAGTACATGATTGGGGAAAGCTGGGAGAAACTGCCATTTATGCTTTGCAGGATTTGCTTAACACCAATTCAGCAAGGGGTGGGGAATCTTATGAATATTTATGAGGGTGAGCAAACGTGAGAGCAGGGAGCAAATATATATGTAACACACATCCCATGTTCATTTTGTGGTGGAGTTTTAATAGCAAAGTGAGGTGGAATTCAGCTCTTTACATCAGGAGGTCTTTCATAGGACACAAGGAAAGTCTGTGTGCAGACACTGGGAGCTGGCCAGCACTGATCTTTGAGTCCGTGGCGTTTTATAAAGACAGAGACACTGAAATCAGTCTCTTGTCCAATGAAAGTTAGAGTTGCAGCTTGTGGGTGGGAGTGAGGTGTCATTTAGTAAGTGCCTGGTGGTAGGTGAGCTGCAATTGTCTCAATATTGTTTATCTTTGGGCTAGTGCTAGTTCAGTTGATAAAAAAAAAAAAAAGTGGCAGTAAGAATATAGTTTATTCTTTAAGTGTAGGGGTGGGTGGGTGACTTAACCCTACCTATCCTGGTCTGTTAGGGACCTGGCATCACAGCAGGAGGTGAGTGGTGGGCTAACGACTGAAGCTTCACCTGTATTTACAGCTGCTCCCTATCACTCGCGTCAGGTTCAAGTTTGTGTGGTGTTTCCTGGTTCTTGGTTCCTAGTAGAAGAATGGTTACTGGTTTGGGTCGACAGAATGAATGAGCAAACCAAAAAGGAATAAGCAAGCCAAACAGCAAGATTTATTAAAGCACAGTTCTCAACGTGGGAAGGGATCTATCTCCCCGAGTGGAGAAAACACTGGGTTTTTAAGACATCTCTACTTTTATGTCTACAACTTATGGTATGCTAAATGGTGGGCAGAATATTCATTTTGATTCAGGGGAGTGGGGTGGAAATTTCCTGGAATCGTAGACTCTGCCTTAACTTGTTCTTATAGGCTCACTTCCAGCGGTTGCCATGGCATTTGTAAACTGTCATGGCACTGGTGGGTGTGATTTTTACTATGTTAATTGAGGGTAGGTCGCCTAAGGTCACTGACAGCTCATCTGTATGCATGCCCCAAGGTGTTTCTGCGGTTGGGCCATCTCTTCAGTTTGTGGTTTTCTGGCCCTCCTCTAATTGATCCACAACAGTATCTCTACAGAACCTCCTCGCCTTTGCACCTGTTTCCCCTTCCTCCTGGTCCCTACCTAACACTCGGGTCACCGCCTGAGCTCTGCCTCTTGTCATATCAGCCCTGGCATTAGATTCTCACAGGAGGGCTAACCCTAAGGTAAAATGCACATGTGAGGGATCATCTAGGTTGCACACTCCTTATGAGAAGCTGATGCCTGATGATCTGAGGTGGAGCTGAGGCCATGATGCTAATGCTATGGAGTGGCTGCAAATACAGATTTTCATTAGGTTTGACTGCATAGAGACCATAATAAATAAATTCCTTGCAGACTCATATGAAAACCCTATCAGTTAGTGGCAAGTGATAATTAAGACTGGTCCCCGGAAAAATTGTCTTCCATGAAGCCGATCCCTGGTGCCAGAAATGTTGGGGACCACTGACTTAACCTTTGCCTGGCATAGCCTTGAGTCTTGTGCATAATTTTTTTTATTGCCATAAATAGTCTGTTCTCTATTTTAACAAATGTGTATTGATACTTGAGTGCTAAATGCCAGAGATTTGGAAACATAACAAAGTCATGGAGGGAATAAAATTACCAGTGAGTTTGGCTCATTTTTAGATGGTTTAAAACACTCATCTAAATTGCCTCATTGGTAATTTCCTATTGCTGTTGTAACAATCAGTGCCAATTTCATGGCTTAAAACAACAAAAAATAATTATTTTATAGTTCTGGAGGTCAGAAGTATGAAATTGGTCTCATTGGGCTCAAATTTAGGTGTCGCAGGCCTGTGTTTCTTCTGGAGACTCTTCCAGTAGAGAATCTGTTCCCTTGCATTGCGTAGCTTCTATTGGTTGCCTTCATTCCTCAGCCCACGGCTCCTTATTCCATCTTCAAAGACAGCAGTATAGCATCTTCTAGTCTCTCACTCTCTCTGATTCTGACACTAACTTTTCAGTCTTCCTATTACAAATTTCAATGGCTCTTATTTTTACATTAGACCCACCTGGAAAATTCATAGTAAATTATTTTTTTTATCTTTTATTTTATTTTATTGTTTTTATTTCAGCATATTATGGGGGTACAAATATTACAGTTATGTATATT
>VBSM01002608.1:75889665-75900384 GCA_008086735.1 Cheirogaleus medius | reverse complement strand
AGTCTTTTATACTGCCTGCTTACGAACTGTGCACAGGCCGAGCGGGTTCTCCCTCAAAACTCTGATAATACCATCAGTGCTGGGCGGGTATGAAGCCATAATCTGCCAAAATCTGTACCATCCTTGCCAGATTTGGGGGTTCTGTAGAGAAGTTACCACTACCAGGTCTGACTACCATAGCTCAGGAAAATGGTGCAGTCATTCCTCTTAATGTAGAATAAACTTGAGAAGATGTTTAAGGGACCAGTGGCGCCTCGCTGACTCCCCGGGGGCAGCTCTTCAACGGTTGCCGCAGTCAGAGCACCTATATCATTGTTAAATAATATATTTTGACAATTCTGAGAAGGCGTTTTTAACTTAATTTTGGGATAATTTTGGTTTTACAAAAGAGTTGCAAATACAGTATAATTATACACTTCATCCAGCTTCCCTTAATGTTAACATCTTATATAGAATGGAACATTTACCAAAACTAAAAAGTTAACTTTGAAGCAATATTATTTTAAAAAGCATAAAACTTTTATTCACATTTTACAAGTTTTTTGTCTGCTAATGTTCTTTTACTGCTCCAGGATCTAATCTAGGATCCCACATGTGTGGCAGTTCCTCAGATTTTAATGTCTTTCTCAGTCTTTTATGACCTTGACAGTTTTGAAGAATATTGGCAAATTATTTTGTAGAATGTATTCTCAATTTGGGTTTAACTGAAATTTTCTCATGATTAAATTAAAGCTCTGCATTATTAAGAAGAAGAGAGTATATGTCACAAAAATGTAACATGTATATATTATATATATAGAACATTTAAAAATTGAAAAAAATTTTTCTAATTTAGTATACTTTATTTTTTATTTTCATTTTACATTTTGGTATTAAACTGATTTCATTAGTTTATATTTCTTCAATATTTTTGAAGTTAAATAATCTGTGCATTCTACCTTTATGTTAAAATATTTTCTCTCAATACTAATTTTGAAAACTGAACCTGGAAAATCTCCTCTAATTTATCATGAAAGATATTAGAATTCCTCTTTTCCACAATTACTTTTTTGATTTGTGTTTAATGATTTGTTTGCAACTTCTTATAATTTTAGAAATTCTATTAGAAAACATTGAGGAATGCTTTATCTTTCTGTCATTGATTTGCTTTTAAAAACATGACTGTTTTCAATTTTAAGTTCTTGGAAATCCAAGATGAGAAAGATATCATTTTTTAATGCTACTATTTAGGTATTGTTTCAATTAAATAATTTCAAAAATCATCCTTACATATTTTTTTAAAAAATCAAATTTTTGAAATTCCTCTTTTTTTCCATAAAGTTTGCCTGTATGTCATATTTTCCAATTTTTTAATATATGAATCTTCTTATCTTACTACATGTATTATATAGAATATATACAATTTTATAAATAATACATGCATTTTATATTTTCCTCTTGAATTTTTCTAAATATTAGTCCATTTTCTTAATATTTCAACAAAAAAGGAGTCTAGCTGACTTTTCTTCGAAATATATCTTTCATTTCTTGAACATTTCTTTATATCACCTGAAAACTATTTTAATATTTCTAGGTAATTTCTAGGCATTGGTCTTTTTACAAGGTATTCAATGTTCTGATTTCATCTGCTTATTATTATCAGCATAAGAAAGTTTTCTACTTTAGTTAAGTATTTCAAATTGATTATTGACACTCAGAAAAATAATGCAATGAGAAAGATGGGGACGGGGGTTGGGGCTGATATCAAGATAACAAAGAAGAAAGAGGGAGTAGAGGGGATATCCAGGCTTGTACTCACTGTGTCTTACCACTGAGAAAGAGAGAAGTAGCATAAATCTAATTTTTTGGTATCAATTTTCATATGCTTCTGATAGTGTGCATACCTGACACTGTTGACCATGAGTTTGTATGCTTAAGACTCATATTAGTTTTTTTTTTTTTGTTTTTTTTTTAAATTAAGGCCACCTCAATTCAAGTCAGCTCTTTTTTCTGTTAGGAACAACACTCAGAGATTTGTGATTTCTACCATACTTGGAGGGAAAACTGTTTTGGCCTTACTGAATGTGTTATATAGTTCTACAACACGATGCACTAATTCAACCATATATTTTGTATTTCAAGGGCTATATTCTAGTACTATTGCCATGCATGATTCTTCATTTTACAAGTAGTAGTATATCATACAATAAGCAAAAATACTGCCTCTCCATTCACACACGTGCAATGTAATGTTGCAGATTCTCCCATCTTGTTTGGTTATATGGCTTTTTTTGGCCAAGGGAATATTAACAACTGTGATGGAAACAGAGATTTAAATAGTGTTTACATATTAGAGTTTGCACACTTTCTGTGCTTTGGCTCCTGAGACCACTTTTGGTAAGCCTTAACTTGACTGCTGGAAGAGAGCTAAGGTGTCCAAGTACACAGTCATCCAAATATTCCTTAAGAGTCTGACAATTGAGTCTGCTGCATAGACATGTGTGTGAGGTCATCCCAGATATTGTACTGCCAACTGACCTGCCAGCAGACCACAGACACACACAAAAAAACTACTTAGAGACCAGCTAAGCTTACCCAGAGAGCAGAACACAGGAGACCCATATAATCAGGAGCTAAAAAAAAAGTTATTGCTTTTAGGCCATTGAGTTGAGTGGGTTTTTTTCTTACACAGCAAAAGCTTACTAATACACCTATGAACTATAAAGTTTAACCTCGTATGAGGAATTATTCCAATGTAATATGTTTTTGAATACTTATGGGAATTTATTTTCTTTTTCTCATGGGATAAATCCTAATTAACTATATGTTGCATTTTCATTCATTTTAATTTATAATATGATTCTTTTTATTTATAATAACTGCAGTTTTAAAAAAATGATTTCTGAAATTCATTCTGTATTTATAGCATTCATATCAGTTATTTAAATATATTGAATACTATGTCTGTTTTTATGGCTTCTAATGATGTGGTAAAATATTTTTGGCATTTATTACAACAGTGTTCTCTTTTTCTTAGCTCACTTCATAATGTGACCTAGTTTTATATTTACTTATTCATATTTTTCTTATTATCTGTTATCATCTTTTTATTAATTTTATTAAAAGACAATGTATATATATATTTAAAAGGGTGATTTATGATTCACATACCCAAAGTTGTTTTGTTAAGTCTATTCTTATTATAGTGAGTATAAACTCATGTTACCAGAGCATTTTCATATAATTCATATTTTTGATTTATTGATTATTTTAAACTCAGCTCTAAAAGGTAATTTTATTTGGATTACCTCCTTATTCACTACTACATTCTTACATTGGAAGGATGTTTTAAGTAAATGTACTTAGTAAGGACCCTAGGAGAAAATGATGGATACATTGGTAATCACAATGTAGGAAACATATGTTTGAGTTTTTCTGAATATTTTTTAGTCTCATTGTCCTAATGACCAACTTCCAATCTCTAGTCTTCAAAATAGTCTTCATATGTTAAAATTTAAAAATTTAGAATGGTGGGTATTTTTGATTTTTTTCTTGTTTCGACTTCCTAATCAATCAGTAATATGCCTTCATATCAAACAGAAGTCATATATTTTTTAATATTTATATTAAATGGGGGCAAGTTTGGCCCTGGGAACAAAATAGATAAATAAGCAAATAAATTGATAGATCTTTATAGAAGATATTTTCTTAATTTACATTAGTAAATGATGTTTAAAGTGAGCTGGTCCATCTTTCCTATGGTTCACACTTGCTTCTAATTGTTGCCATCAAAATTTAGGGAATGGTACTTTGTTGGGTCAGGTTAATTGTTATTTTCTCTATTTCTATACATCTTTATTTAAAAAATGTAATTCTGGTTTGTAGGTAACACTATTGCTCTCTACCCTATAGATAACAGATGTTTGTCAACATCTATAAGTTTTGGAGGACATAATGCTCTGGATTCTAGTATTAATGTAATTTTAAAACATTTAATATTTTTATTCCTTTGGTTATTATAATTAGTTTTAGGATGACAGCTTTAAAAGAAGCCCTTTTATAGGATTTTAATACTATGTTTACAAGAGAGAAGATGAAAAATTACCTATAGCTTTTACGGATAGAAACTCACTTCTTTTCAATCTGCATTATTAAATTATATTTTACCTGAACTCAAGAACACTAAAAGTGGCAGGATGGTCAGATTGATGAGAGACAAGCTAGGACTGTTTTAGACAGTTTTTTCTGATGTAAGTTTACATTTCATGTCCTTAAACTTTATGTTGTAAACCACATTTTTCTCCATCTAAAAGTACAACCATCCAGTTAACCATCTTCTAATTGTTCTCACTACAGCACACTTATTAAAAGTAAAGGCTAGGCAGGAACTGAAAAAAGTATAAAATTCTAAAGAGGCACCATAGTGAATTCATAGAGTTTATGTTGACTTGGCATTCATTTTGCATACAAGTTTAACTTTCTCATACCAGAAGCAGGGTTTGGTCACTCTCGACACACTTTCCAGTTCTATACTATACACAAGCGGCTCAAGTTGCTGTCCACAGATCAGACTTTATGTAATTGAACCAAACTGGGTTTGTTTGCCCGCATGCAGCAGAAAGCCAAACACTGAAGTCCTGGGTTTTTTCAATGAGAAAATTTTATTGTTAGGTGACCAAAAAGTCTGGGGGAAAAAATGGAAAAAAAAATTGGACAACACATAATGATTTTTTTCTGCTTATGGGACATTCAGGATCAGATGTCTAATGTGTTTAAAGGAATAAAATAGTAGCTTGCATACATTTATAAAGACTAAAACACCAAAAATAATTGAGCTCTTTTTAAAAATTACAAAAAAGAACTCTTGAAACTAAATTTATAGTGTTTAAAATAATTATACAAATTTCAGAGGATAGCTCATTTAGCAGATGCATTTAGACAAAATTAGAAATCTGAAAGTTATATCCAGGTAAATATCTAGAAAACAGAAGAAAGAGAAAAAATTAAACTATGGAAGAGAGATTATTAGACGTGGAGGACAGAGCGAGAAGGTCTAATGTGCATCTAATTGATGTTCCAGAATGCGATTACACAGAGACTGCCAAACAATTATTAATTCAAGTAATAAGACTGAGAAACTTCCAGAATTTTTGAAGTAACCAATCATCAGCTCCTGTAAATTCAACATATATCAAGCAGGATAGTAAAACCAACAAACCAATCAACCAGTAAACAACGCTATACATTTCTTAAAGGAAATAGAGAAGACCAGACAAAAACAAAGATTTTTAAAAGTTGCTAGAAAGAAAAGGCAAATAATTCACAAATAAGTCACAAATAGTATAATGGATAATCTCTTAACTGAAACAATGAAGGCAGAAAAATAACATTCTCATCAGGTTGAAGGAAAAGAAATTGCCAATCTAAAATTCCATAAGTAGCTAAATTATGTTTTATGGATGAAGGCTAAAATAATTATTTATAATTACAAACATAAACAGAGTTTATGCTGCTAAAGGAAAATCTAAAAGTGCATCCTGTGGACACATGAAAATAATTCTACATAGGTGCTCTTACATTCAAGCGGAAATAGTGAACCAAGCAATAATGGTAAATATTATATATTGATAGAACTACCCAAGGAATGACAATATAAAACCATGATAATAATAATAAATTTTCCATGGGGAGAGGAATATAGAACAAAATACTAAACAACAATTGAATAAAAGTTTTGATAGTGTGACAGGATAAAATTAAGTTACTTGTACTATCAAGGAGAGTGAAAATGTTGAATAATTATTTTTTAAATTTAAGTATTCATGTTAAAAGAGCTAGAGTTACAATGAGAAGATTGATTTAAGAGTACTTAACTCCAAAATTAATTAAAAGGGATAAATGAAATGGGAAAAAGGATGGGTGCTCAATCTCTAAAATACATACAAAAAGAAAAAAAGAAAATTTGGGCAATGAAAATCACATGACCTATAGGTAGAAAGAAGATATGTCAGAAATCACATAAGAATTATCTTTCCAATTCTATCAGTAAGTTTCAAATAGGAAAAAGATGGTATCTTAATTGATGTAAATTTTAGGATGATTTATTTATAAATGGATGATTTGCAAAATTTTGTGTCAGTATAGGGGAAGCGCAAGGGATAATGCGATTACTTAGGGGTAGTGTTATTGGAACTACTATTCCCTCTAGGTCCAAAGGTGTGGGGATGGGAGGAATTAGTGCAAGGAGAGTTTTGTTGAGGAGGCCTCCTTAAGTGCAGTTCAATGTGACATTTGGAGGACGAAACCGAAGGAATAAATATCCCGATCTCATCCTACTAAGATTCACTGGGGCTCTTAATCCAACTAGAAGCTAATGGTCAAAGGCTCCTATTGATATACTCCACAAAGATCAGTCCCCAAAGATGCAGAGTGGAGAAGAAGGGTGGAGAGTAGATTTGAAGAGGCAAAATAGCTGTTACATAAATTTTTACAAAAGTCAAATTTACCTATATTTCTGGACTAGTTAATCACATCTTGTTAGAAACCATTGCTTGAATACTTAAATAATTGAATTGCTGCATATTACTACAAAATATCAAAACAAATTTGTAGAATGCACCAAGTAATACATGCAATTGAAATCCATTTCTTCAGAAGATGCAGATATGGCTAAATGTATTTCATATTGAATACGGTACGAATAAGGATTAAAAGCAAACATATCTGTTTGATGTTTCAACAAGTATCAAAGTAACTGCCAATAAAATAAGTTATATGGATCACAGGTCCAACAAAAACAACTTTGGCTAATATCTAAAGTCCAGTGAATCCTTTTTGAGTCCAATGAGATGATGTCAAGATGTCACTTCTTCTGTCAGTCTTGCCTTTGACTTACTTATCTGTTGAATGAAATAACATGTTAGATGCTTACTTGGGAACTTTTATTTGTGACAGACACACTGGCTGCTCTTTAGGGCAAGGTGAGGCTTCTAAAACTATGGGACGATATTGCTGTGCAGCAAAGAATATAAAGGAAAGACAGACCCAAAGCTGATAAATCTAAGTAAATGACTGATATTGGAGGGCAATGAAATGGTGCCAAGTAGTCCTTCAATAATGCCGTAATAGCAACAAGGTAAACAGAGGCCACACTGGATATCTTCTGAGAAAGGAGTAGGTACAAAAACACCCCATTTGGTTGTACTGTTTTGTGTTTTCTACATAAAGATGCCTTTTTCTTTCTTTTTTTGGTCAAGAGAGTCTCTTCCAATCAGAAGAGTGTTCTAATGTTAGTACAGTAACACTTAATTTCTTCTTCTTTGCCTCACTGACCACTGAACAAGCTTGACTGAGAACACTTGGACCTTCAATATTTATGTGCTGCTTACTGGTTACATTCATAGCTTTGGTGTTTAGTCTTGTTGGACATAAAGAGAAACATCTTGGAATTTAATCTCATTAACATCAGAAAAATAATTAGGGACCTCCACAAAAATCCAATCTAGAATTAAAGACAAAGCTGCACAATTTCATATTGGCCTCTGTTTCTTTTTGTAAATGAACAGAAATATTAAAAAAACACACACACATGTGCAGACCATAGCGCAGCCTAATTTTACCTAAAAGGCACATCAAGGATAGCCAAAGACTATATAATAAGAGTATAGTTCTTTTTAATTATTACTCTGAAAATATTAGGTTTCTGTGTCAGTTGACTAGGACTGCATAACAAAATACTGCATATTGGGTGGCTGAAACGATAGGAATTTATTTTTACATAGTTTTGGAGGCTACAAGCCCAAGGTCAAGGTGTCAGCAAGTTTGGTTGTTTCTGTGGTGTCTCTCCTTGATAAGTAGATGGCCGGTTCACCTGACTTTTGCTCTTCTTCTTTCAAGGAAGCCAAGTATAATGGATTAAGGTCTCACCCTAATGACCTAATTTAACCTTAATTACCTCTTTGCAAGGACCTGTCTCCAAATATAGTCATATTGAGAGAATTTGGGGGGAACACAATTCAGTCCATAACAGTCTGTGATAAGTGTTCATTTTTAATCTCTATGACAAAGAGCTGACATGAGCTGTGTGTAAGATTTAAAGGCATGGGGTAAGTCTTTCCAATTTTTGTTGTCCAGGAAATAAGCATCTGCTTTAAAATACCTGAAGATAACCTAATTAATCATGTACTAGTCAACGACATACAGAGTCTTTCTGTTCAAAGCATTAGATGGTGTCACAATAACCAGGCAAAAGAAACAACTTCTGTTTTACTTGTATACACACTTGTTGGGGTAATTATCTTGTCCGGGGCAGCTTGTCTTTGCTGGGCAGTATCAGTGAACTTGGACTCTGTAATCTCTCTCTAGATAAAAATATCTCTTTAACTGGTTGAAGAGTTAGAAATAAAAGAAAAACAAATGAACAAAACACTTCTATTGAAAGAGGTGAATACCGCTGTGACATAAGCTCAAGGGCTCAATGAGAGCAGGAATGATGTCACATAAGCAGAGGTTTTCCAACCTTGCATCAAGTTAGACAGGAGGGGCAGGGGACAGTGGGTGCAGCATGGGCGAACTTGGGTTTTGTATTTTGAAGCAACACAGAACCAACTACGGATGAAGTGAGGTGAGACTGAAGCACGTCAGCTCCCACACGCCAGGGTCTACAGGTGTCCAAATTGAAACCAGTGCTTTCATTGTGGATAGATCAGAAAGTCCTTCAAAAGTTTGTGGGTATCTGCGTCTATTCAATTCTTCCATTTCCATCTGAAGCACCACTATTTTTTAAGTGCAACATCCTCATCCATAAGGTCCACCTTCTGCCCACTTTTACTGTGTCCCGTAACTCCTAATGCAAATATTAGAAACCATATTCCTAACCTCTTTGAAATCAACCATTTTTCCCACCCGGCGCTCTGCACTGCACCTGGCCAGCATTCCCTCTTATGCCTCCCAGCCACTGCCCAGAGCCCCTGTGTGTGTCATGCAACTAACAAACATCCCACCTCGGTTTTTCAAGACCTTCTGCTTGTATTTTCTATGCAGGACAGGAGACACACTCTAAAATTAAAGTAGAGGAAAGAAGGGGAATGCTGGGAAAAAAATGAATGAACAAAGATATAACAGAAAAATACCCAAAGAAAGAACATATATTTATATTAATCAGACCAAATAGACAAAATGTTTGTAGTCAAAAGCATTCCTAGAAATAACCAGATCTACTCCATACTGATTCCAGGTTTAATTCACTAGGGAATATAAAAATCTACACTTGTATGCACTTACCAAAGCCTCAAAATATGAAGTAAATTCTTTGCCTAGGTCGATGTCTGGGAGAGTGTTTCCAACATTTTCCTCTAGAATTCTAATAGTTTCATACATTAGGTTTAAGTCTGTTCTCCAGCATGAGTTGATTTTTGTGAGAGGTGACAGGTGTGGAACCTGCTTCAGCCTTCTACAAGTGGCTATCCAGTTTTCCCAGCACCATTTATTTAAAAGGGATTCTTTTCCCCAGTGTATGTTTTTGTCTGCTTTGTCTAAGATTAGATGGCTATATGAGGATGGTTTTACATCAGGGTTCTCAGATCTGTTCCACTGGTCAATAATCCTATTCTTGTGCCAATATCAGATTGTTTTAATTACTACAGCTTTGTTGGATAGTTTGATATCTGGCATATTAATACCTCCCATTTTGTTTTTATTGCCTAGAATTGCTTTTGATATGCGGGGTCTTCTCTGGTTCCAAACGAAGTGTAAAATTATTTTTTCCATATCTGTGAAGAATGATGTTGGGATTTAAATAGGTATTGCATTGAATCTGTAGATCAGTTTGGGTAGTATGTTGAGTCGATGTTGAGTCTGTTGACCCAGGAGCATGGTATGGATTTCCATCTGTTTACATCCTCTGCTATTTCCTTCCTCAGTGTTTCATGGTTCTCCCTGTAGAGGTCTTTTACCTCCTTAGTTAAGTATACTCCTAGGTACTTTATTTTCTTTTTTGCTATTGTGAAGGGTATTGAGTCTTTGATTTGGTTCTCAATTTGATTGTTGTTGGCGTATATGAATGTCTCTGATTTCTGTGTGTTGATTTGTATCCTGAGATTTACTAAATTCATTTATCAATTCCAGGAGTTTCTTGGTTGAATCCTTGGGGTTTTCTAAATATAATATCCTATCATCAGCAAACAGTGAAAGTTTGATCTCTTCTGCCTCAATTCGGATACCTTTAATTCCTCTTTATGTCTGACTGCTATAGCCAAGACTTCCAGCACTAGAAGACCCCAAAGGCAATCACAGCAGCAGCAAGAATAAATAAATGGGACATGATCAGACTAAAAAGCTTCTGCACAACCAAATAAATAGTCATGAAAGTAAACAGACAACCTACAGAATGGGAGAAAATCTTCGCATCCTACACATCTAGTAAGGGGCTGATAACTAGAATCTACTCAGAACTCATGAAAATTAGCAAGAAAAAGTCAATCAACCCTATCAAAAAGTGGGCAAAGGACATGAACAGAAAGTTTTCTAAAGAAGACAAAATAATGGCTAACAAACATATGAAAAAATGCTCAACATCTCTAATCATCAGAGAAATGCAAATCAAAACTACAATGAGATATCACTTATTTCCAGTAAGAATGGCCTTTATCAAAACGCCCCAAAACAATAGATGGTGGCATGGATGTTGAGGGATAGGAACACTCCTACACTGCTGGTGGGACTGCAAACTAGTTCAACCTC
>VBSM01002608.1:75861067-75889565 GCA_008086735.1 Cheirogaleus medius | reverse complement strand
ATGAGTGAGACATGCACCGTCTGAGGGATGGTCACGCTTGAAGCTCAGACTTGTTGGGGGAAGGGGGGGAAGGGCATTATTTGAAAACTTAAAATTTGTACCCTCATAATTTGCTGAAATAAAAAAAATATGAAGTAAAAATAGAAATCCAAAGAGAAACTGACAAAGCCCCATTAGTATGGGAGATTTTAGCACATTTCTCTAGATAATTAATTGAACTAGCAGATTAAAATCAATAAGAATACATATGAGTTGAACAGCACAAATGACAGGTTTTAACAAAGGAACACATATAGAATATTGTACCAAATAATTGAAAAAAGAAGTGAAAAATGAGTATTTACTGGCAAAAGCTAACAAACAAATTTTAAATGTTTGCACTCAAACTAGCCATATTTCTGACTGCAGTGCAACTAGTTTAAAATGAAATGAAAACAGATAAAAAAAAACACCATGATATGATTAGAAATTTCCAAGAGAAGAAAAAAACAAAGTTTCAAAAATGCTGAATTAATGTTTATACAGGGAATAAAACATTGGTTTTACATTAGAAAACAGATCATTGCAATTCAGTGAATTAAATTATTAAAAGATAAAAATCATATGATCATCTCAATACATGCCACCTGAAAAATTCTGATTAAAAATTATAATAAAAACCTATTCATGATTAAAAAAAAGAAAAGAAGCAAGAAATGGTTATAATTCCAGACAAAAATAGATATTTTCTTAATCATACTGAGGAAATTGTAATAAAATAAATGCTAGAAATATACTTTTTAATATGAAGAGCCAAATGAGGATGTTCACCACCTTTTACTTTTATGGAAGTCACCATGTATTCTAATAACTCAAGAAAATAAATAAAAAATAGGACAGAAGGAAAGACAGAAAAGTTTCATTACATCCAGATAATTTACTAGTATGAATAGAATGTGGAAACTTAGATTAATTTAAAAGAAAATTTAGTGACATTTTTAAAATGAAAGATGAGTATGTAAATATTTGTTTATTGCTATGTACTAGTAACAACTAGTTAGGAAATTCAGGCTTTAAATTATATTTTTACTAGCCAAAAAAGCACAAAATATCAAGAACATATGAAATTGAATATGTATTACTGTTTTATGGAAAAAATAATAAATATTTATTGAAAATAATTAAAATGTCAACATAAATGGGCATACTATTTTAGTCTTGAAAATTTACATATACATTCCAAAAACTTTTGTATGAATATCATAATAAATAATTTCAGAAAAGAAAGCCAGATAAAATGATGTAACAATACAAGAGGAAAAAAGAAAAGAAATTGTAATAAATTAGGTCAATGCATTAAATAATACCTAAAATTACAGTATTTCTTCAGATATTTCCTGAGACTGCTGGCTTATAAGAGGTAATCATGGTAAGAAGAGAATATATTATTTTGATGAAGTCTTTGCTAGTTGATATTTTAAGTACTTCACACAAGAAGGGATGAAATATAGAAAATACATTGAACATTAATTAGGTATTGTAAATTCTTTCTTTACATGTCATACTTTTGCTGCAAAACTGAAAATTGACTTGGCTATATTAACCTTCACTTCTTAACATAAAGTCTAATTTATAAATTACCTTGAAATATACACTGTGAAATAAAAGTGAATTATTTGTTGTATTTCTTATACAAATCTTAAAAAGAACTGTGAATTTATTATAATCTCAATTCTTTGATTAATGCACACCTGTGCTTAAGAAGTGAACACAAATAATTGAAATATATAGAATGTGTTGCGGGTCACAGAAGAAATATCTGAAGTGCTATAGGAATTCAGGGAAAAGGATAAAGAAGGTTTTGGCAAAGGCACTTCGTGGCCTGACTACAGGCAGTTATTAGTTATGTTCTCTTTCAGTACCCAACATGTTCTTTAAATTCCACTCATACAAAGGTGTTATCATTTGTCTGATTTCCCATATTATCTAATGAGTTCAAGACCAAACTCTAGTTCCTATTTCAAATGTACTTCTTAATGGCAATGTACCAATTTTTTAAAAAACAGACATATTCCATCAGCTTAATAACACTTAATTTTGCAAAATTCAGGCCAATGATATTGAAAATATTCCTACTTCTTCATCTCCCATTAATCCTTACCCTCTCTCTTTGTGGCTCACATCCATAACTCCCTGCCTAGTACCCAAACATAGATGCTTCATATAGAATGCTAAGAGGTAATACTGAATTTTAGACCCATTACAGTTAAAACTGACTTCTACCAAAGCTCACCACTCGTCCCTCTTAGCCCTTTGACCTTTTTATTTTAATAAGAAAAAAATTAGGCCCTCTATTAATATGCCACATGGTCATCTCATCCTAATACATATAAAAATGAAATGCAATATAGTGTAACCAGCATCTATCCTTCCTGGTTTTCAAAGACAATGCATCCAGCTGCGTTTATGATCACCTCCGCCTATACTTGACCTTACTTCTTTATTATTTCTGATTTCTCCAACACTTTTAGATTCTCCCTCTCTTCCTCTCTCTCTGAAGCTTAACTTTATGTTACATTTCCTCTAACTTAAGGGGAGAAAAAGAAAGGATCCACATTCTGAAGCAAGTATGCCTTTCCAGCTGTTGCCCAAGATCTTCTGTCTTTTTTTATTTTTTATTTTTTGTTAAATCACAGTATTCTCAGAATCTAGAACAGTAACTGGCACTGAAAATTCATTTGCTGAATGTGTATTATTGATTCTTTCTTCAAAGGCAATCTTCCTCAAAGAATAGTCTTTTTGCTGACTTTCCCTGTCTTTTCCCATTCACTTCCACTCAATAATCTCACTACCTTCTATAATCAAAAAAATTGCTCCTCCTTTTCCATCAGAGTGAATGGCCCCCAAAATTATCCTTTTCTTCATGACACTCATTGCAAGTCAGCACACATCTATGTTGACCTACCTTCTTTTCATTTTCTACATGTAAGCTCTCATTTCCAGATTATAAATTTTATGACCCTATGCTTTCTCACTTGGATTATTGAAATTCCTTTTGACTAATTTTGTATCTTATTAGCCTTATTCTATTTATCTTGTACATTTATGTCTAATGAAGTTGTTAAGATTCAAATAATACTGAATCACGTTTTCATGATACTCAATACATTTAATAATAAAAAACTAAAATCACTAGCATGTTGTATGAGGTTGTTTATATGTGAACCATGCCCTGTTTCTCTCGATATATTCCTACATTCTTTCCTCAATTTTATCAATTTGCATCATTCTGATCTTTATTTGTGGTAGTTTCCTGAAGGTACAATATTCTTTGCTTTACTCAGATTGCCTAGAATAAATGCCTAAGTTTTTTAACCACATAAACCTATTTGCAGACTCTAGTGAAGCCTCTGGAAAGCTTTTCTTGTGTTGTGCACCCTCATTCTTACTGTGACCTTGATCTCGTCAGAGTTGACCATGCTGCAGTCTGTGCTCTTTCTCTCTATCAGGGCATGTGCATAAGATTTATGAAGTGAGTAATTGAATGAAGACCCCACTAAATTTTTGGTTCTAAAAAAGTATCTACAAGAAGTTAGAGGTTGAAAATGGACAAACAAGTAGTTCACTTTATCTGGAGTCAAGATTATATGAAAGGGAGGAAAGGAAAGTTAAGATAAAATACCTTGTGGAATGACCAGGAAAAATTGTTAAGATTTTATAAGTATGATGGTGTTATGAGGGGTAGTGGACATGATTTATTTATATTCTAGATGGTGAAGTAAAGTAAAGAAAAATAGAGAGTGGTGAAGCATCAGTAAGTGGGGAAGACCACTCCAGACCTTGTGGCTCAAGCAGGATAAGAAAAATATATATACTTGAGAAAGCTATAGAGAAAACCTTATCCTTAGGAAAGAGATGATTTTCTGAGCAAGAAGGGATGAGAATGTTCAAAGTGTTTGAATACCATAAAGAATGATGCTGATAATGTACCTTAAATTCCAGAGGGTACATAGAAGCATTTCAGTGATTGGGTGTCATATGATGAGCAAAAAGTTTATGTGAAGATCTGTATGCATTCCTGTTCCTTCTACTGAGTGTTTTCTATAAGGATAAAGGGTATGCCATTATTAGCCATAGTTGCCTCAAGGCAATAAGGGCAGTGAGCCTGTGAATCATGGGGACATGGGGTGGGAAGTGTCCTTCTCACAAGCACACAAATCTCAGGTGCCTCCTTTCTAATGTTAACATAAACCAAATCCTTATAAAGCAAATCATGACTCCTTTTCTGCCTTTACATGACCCAAACATGCTATGTAACTGTGTAAACCTTTACGCTCTCAATATTTAAATGACTATATTAGATGATTGCTAAGTAATTTTCTGAAAGTATTAATAATTTTTCTAAAAATATTTTTGAAAATTTTATGTTGTGTAATTTTCCTAAATAATAGCAAATTTTTTTTAACATATCATGATGATTATAAACAATAAGATTACTTACATATATTGAACACTTAATATAAGCCAGGCAATATGCTTAGTACATTACATTGATCACCATCACAACTTTTTATCAAGTAGCTACTGTGATAATCTCAATTTTAAAGATAAAAAGATAAAGACCTAAAGGAAAGAAAATTTGCTTAAGTTCACTCAGCTGTAAAACTTTGAAGCAGAATTTAAATTAAGAGAGTATGACACAATAACATGATGCAACATTGTGATTTACTACTTCTATGATAAAAAATGATATATCTAAAAAATAATAAAATGAAATGGAAATAATTATACAGATTTTATGTTTTCCAGTTGCAATTTGCAAATTTGGGTAAAATCTTAGTCATATTACATCCATTCTCTTATTCAGAACACCAAATAAATGCCTAATACCTACCAAATACCTAAATTAAATTACTCTGGAAATGACCTATATTGTTATGCTTTACATTGTACATTATGCAAATTGACATAGAAACATAGTGATATGTTGTTGAATGTATCTGGAACAATTACTTGAGACAATTGAAGCTATTCTACATATTGAGTTTTATCTAGTCTACACTTATAATTTTATAGTCTAATTAAGGACAATTATCCTAATTCACATTTTTAACATTATCAAAAGAAATACTGATGACTCCAGAAGCTTACCAAGCGTGACATCCAGAACTGTGATCATCCCTATAGCAATATATAATATCTTATCATTCTTTCTTTCATTAACATTCTTGCATTTTTTTAGTTTTCAAATACTTTTAAGGGTTATTATGTTTCACCTTAAGTATCTCAGTAAAACTGACTGCAACACAAATTTCTTCTAAAAACATTTTTTTAAAAAATGAGTTTCTTGAAATGATGAGAAGGTGATTTCCAAAGGAAAATGGTAGTTATTTTCAATAAAAGACTGTAAATGAATAGTTCTCAGACTTCTGGATTATATAAAAGACTAAATTTCCCAAAAGAATTTATAGGTACCAACATATTATATTAAATATTTTTGCTAAGAAAAAACATACATGTCAGACAGGTTTTCTCAACAGGCAACAAAAATGACAAATACATTAATATTAAAATTCAAAAGACAAGGAATATTTTAACAATGCCATATGAGAGAAAATATTCTCAATGTGAAGCAGATTCCTACTCAGGGACAGTTAACCAACTCATTTTTTTACATATTTTTGAGCCATTGGTCCTCGTTATGGGTCAATATTGTCAATATTGCTCTATAATTGATGTTTGGGAATTACTGCTTTGTAATACATGTACTTGTTAAATAAAATAATTTTTCCAATAAATATGCTATTTCTATCATTATCCCCATTGTTATTTCCTGTACCATTCCAGCTATATAAAAACACAAATCTGTCCAAAATACAAGTTTCCTTATTTTATATTCATATATCCTAGAATTTTTTCTGTTCTTTCAACTTCTATCTAGCTAGTTATACCAATAGAAGTAAAACATATTCTCTTACTTCTCAATGCCTTCTCCAATCCAATCCATTAAACTCTGATTTAAATATATATTTAAACTAATACATTTGACTTGGTATAACAAAATAGTATAATAGGTTATTAAATTAAACAACTTTCAAAATTAAATAAACATATACCATTAAGGATGTAGACACTATTATTTCTCAAATATATGGTGTACAAGAACCATATGAATTGGAAATGTGTCTTTACGTGATTTTCACATCTCCTTTCTCTAGTTCAGATTTTCTATTATAAAGTATGTTGGTACACATTGTGAAGATTTCTCTCCCTTGGATTGCATAATTTAAATATTAATTCCCGGTGGGTCATAATGTTATCTGGTGTTGACTTTGTGATATTAATTTACTATTTATATGGAATTTTTGATAGTGTGATTTTTAAGAAATATGACTAAATGACCAGATAGTTTTATTTATTCAATTTAGATTTACCTACAAAAATAATTTTACAGATGAAGAATATTTTTTAGCATACCCTTCTGGTACTTAAAATGTAGCTCTCTTGCTATGAAAACACATGGTATTTATTTTAATAAACATTCAAGAAAACATCATTAGTACTCACTTGCTGAAACTTATAAACAAAGCTAATTGATTCCTAGTACCTTGATAAAAATCACATCAGCTTTAATGTTTTCTAGGAAAAATAAAACTGGACACAAATTTGTGAGCATCTGAAATGGAAAGGCATAAATTCATGATGAAAAAGAATGCCTCACAAATCATACCAGGATTTAAGCACTTAGAGAAATATTGGACAACATGAGCTAGAGGTGGAAGCATTGTGTAATTATTATATTTGGGTTATAGGGACTGAAATGGATCTGGAAATATACAATCTCCCTTAAATTAAACCAAGAGTGGCATTGGGAATAAAAGTTCATGGATTTTATCCCCCCTGTTCTTGTCTATATACATTGCATATTTCCAGGTCCATTTCAATTCCTATTACCCAAAGGAAGATTATAATAGCCATTCTAATAAAATAGGCATAGATGGAATATATATCAAAATTATAAGAGCCACATATGACAAACCCACAGCCAACCTCATACTAAATGGGGAAAAGTTGAAAGCATTCCCCTCAGAACTGGAAGAAGATAAGGATGCCCACTGTCACCACTTCTACTAAACATAGTGCTGGAAGTCCTAGTCAGACCAATCAGGCAAGAGAAGGAAATTAAAGGTATCCAAATCATGAAAGAGGAGGTCAAACTATTGCTCTTTGTTGATGATATGATCTTATATCTATAAAACCCCAGAGACTCTGGCGAGAGACTCATGGAATGGATAAATAAATTCAGCAAAGTTTCAGGTTACAAAATCAATTTACACAAATCAGTAGCATTCCTATACACCAACCACAGTCAAGCTGAGAACCAGTCAAAGGCTCAATACCTTTCACAATAGCTACAAAGAAAATAAAGTACTCAGGAATAAACTTAACCAATGAGGTGAAAGATCTCTACAAAAAAAATAAAAATAAATAAATAAATAAAATAAAACAAAACAAAACCCCAAAAGAAAAACTATGAATTATTGAGGAAGGAAATTGAACATGATGTAAAAAATTGGAGAAACATGTCATGCTCATGGATTGGCAGAATCAAAATTGTTAAAATGTCCATACTACCCAAAGTGATTTGCAGATTCAATGCAATCCCCATCAGAATACCAACATAGTTTTTCAGAGACCTAGAAAAATAATTACATCCTTTGCTTGGAACCAGAAAAGAGGCCAAATAGCCAAAGCAACCTTAAACAAAATGAACAAATTGGAAGAAATTACTTTACCAGACTTAAACTATATTACAAGGCTGTTGTAACCAAAATAGCATGGCGCCAGCACAAAAATCGAGAAATAGAACAATGGAACAGAACAGAGAATCCAGATATAAAACCATTCACATATTACAATCTGATCTTTGGCCAACTACACAGCAATATAAATACACTGGGGAGAAGAATCTCTATTCAATAAATGGTGCTGGGAAAATTAGATAGCCACATGTAGAAGTTTGAAACACAATCCATATCTCTCACTACTCACAAAAGTTAATTCAGGATGGATAACAGACTTAAATTTAAAACATGAAACCATAAGAATTCTAGAACAAAATGTTGGAAAAACTCTTCTAGATATTGGCCTAGGCAAAGGATTTATTAAGACCCCAAATATAATCACAACAACAACAAAAATAAATAAATGAGACTTGATTAAATTAAAAAGCTTCTGCACTGCCAAGGAAACAATAAACAGAGCAAACAGACAACATACAGAATGAGAGAAAATATTTGCATGCTATGTATCCAATAAAGGGCTAATAAACAGAATATACAAAGAACTCAAGCAATTCAGGAGCAAAAAAATCAAATAACCCCAGTAAAAAGTGGAGAAAAGATATGAATAGAAGCTTTTCAAAAGAAGATAGATTAATGACAAATAAACATATGAAAAAGTGCTCAACATCACTAATCATCAAAGAAATACAAATCAAAACCACAATGGTATATCACCTAACCCCAGTGAGAATGACTTGGATCAAAAAGTCCCAAAATAATAGATGCTGGCATGGATTCAGAGAGAAAAGAACATTTATACACCATTGGTTGGGACTGAAAACTAGTGCAGTCTCTATAAAAATAGTAAGTAGATTCCTTAAAGAACTAAAAGTTGACTTACCATTTGATTAAACAATCTCACTACTTTTTATTTACCCAAAGAAAAAAAAGTAATTTTATCAAAAAGGCACTTGCACTATAATGTTTATTGCAGCACAATTCACAATGGCAAAGATGTGGAATCAACCTACTGCCCATCTATTCATGAGTGGATTAATAAAATGTGGTATATGTATATCATGGAGTACTACTCAGCCATAAAAAATGCATTAATGCCTTTTCCAACATTCCTGATGGAACCAGAAATCATTCTCCTAAGTGGAATATTACAAGAATGGATAAACAAACACCATATGTACTCACTATTAAATTGGAACTAACTGATCAGCACTCATGTGCACAGATGGAAGTAAAACTCAACAGAAATTATGCAAGTGGGACAGGGAAGATGGTGATGGGTAAAATCATACCTAACAAGTACAATGCACACTATTTGGTGGATGGGCACACTTGTAACTTTGACTCAAGCAGTACAAAAGGAATCTATGTAACCAAAACATTTTTACCTCTGTAATATTCTGAAATTAAAAGCAATAACAACAACAACAAAATATTAGTTCTTCATCATGTGCAATGATTCCTCTCAGAAGATATTTGATAATGTCTGCAGAAAATTTTGGTTGCCATAACTAGGCATGAGGATGCTACTGGAATCTATTGGGTAAAGGTCAGGGACACAATTAAACACCCTACAATGTATAGGACAGTACGCCCACAACAAAGTATTGTTAATGACAATAGCTCCAAGGTTGAGAAACCATACCCTAAACTTTCTACATACTCATATTGCTAAGTCAGTAAATAGTCATCCCAGGAACAACACATTTTAGTCTGCAAATAAAGAGACAATTACTCCATTCTGCTGACTTCTACTTTTTCCCTTAATAGTTTCTTTCTAACGCCTTATCATACTGTACCTCACTTTTCACTAAATATATACACATATTTATGCTAACATATATATTTGTGTTTATAAGACTCATAATCACCATTTAAAAGTAGATGTTTTATAAGTTCTTGCTGGAATTGAACTCCCAGTCTGTTTATAAAGGAATCAGTGATTTTAGTTAACTAGGCTGGATAAGTAGTATTTATATTCATTTAATTTAATGGAACCATACAATATGTGATCTTTCCTGTCTGGCTTGGTTCACCCAGCAGCATACTATTGAGATATATTCCTATTTCTATGTGTACCAATAGTCCCTTCAATTTTATTATGAATATTAGCTTATTGTATGAATACATCACAATTTTTATACCCATACTCTTATTGATGTAAATTTAGGTTATTTCCAATTTTTGACTAAAAAATAAAGCTTCTATGAACATTTATGTATATCTCTTTAAATGGGCATGTTTTTTTTTTCATTTTTTCTTAGGAGAATTAGGTTTAATTCCACATAACAGTGGAATTACTAGATCTATAGAAAGTGTAGGTTTAACTTGATAAGAAACCATCAAATTGTTTCCCCAAACTGACTATAGTAATTCACATTCCACCAGCAATGAATGAGAGTTCTAGTAGCTTTGTATCCTTCTAAACTTTGGTATTAGTCATATTAACAGATATATGTTGGTATTTAATTATATTAATTTTCTGTTTCCTATGATTAATGATTTGAGAAACCTTTCAAATCATTTGAAACCTTTCCAGTGTGTAGGAGCAATTTTTATCTTCTTCTATAAAATGCCTATTTAACTTTAAGTCCTTTTAAAATTCTTTATTAGTCTTATTACTGAGCATTGAGTGTATTTTATAAAGCCTTAGTACAAGTGTTTTACTGAGACATAAATGAGAGAAATTTATCTTTCCAGTCAGTAATTTGTTTCTTTTCCTTAATAGTGTCATTTATAAAGAATATTTTGATAATGATTGCACCAAATTTATTCTTTTCTTTCTACTATAGCTATTGCTTTTTGTTTATTTATTTGTTTGTTTTGTTTTCCTTAGATAGGGTCTTTATTTTGTATTTATTTATTTATTTTTATTTCAGCATATTATGGGGGTACAAATATTATGGTTACGTACATTGCCCATGCCCCCCTCCCCCCTCGAGGCAGAGCCTCAGGCATGACCATCCCCCAAACGTTGCACATTTCACTCATTATGTTTGTATATACCCATCCCCTCCTCCCTCCTCCCACCCGCCCAACACCCGACAAATGTTATTCCTGTATGTCCACTTAGGTGTATATTAAGATAGGGTCTTTAGATAGGGTCTCACTCTGTCTCCCAGAGACAGTGGGAGGGTCTCACTCTGTCTTCCAGGGACTCTTTCTTTAGATAGGGTCTCACTCTCCAGCCTCTGTCTCCCAGGTTGGAGTGCAGAGGTGCAATCAAAGCTCACTGCAGCCTTGAGTACCTGGGCTGAAGCAATCCTCTTGCCTCAGCCTCCTGAGTAGCTAGGGCTACAGGCACTGACTGCTATAGCTGGATAATTTTTTTTAAAAATTTTCTATAGATACAGAGTCTTGCTATTTTTCCCAGGCTGCGGTTTTGATGTCCTGATCTCAAGGAATCCTCCTGCCTTGGCCTTCTTAAATGCTGGGATTACAGGTGTGAGCCACCATACCCAGCCTATATGTTATTGTTTTATATATCCTTTCTAAGAAATCTTTGCCTACCCTAAGGTCATGAAGGTATCTCTATGTTTACTTCTAGAAGTTTTATCATTTCAACTTTTAAACGTAGATCTGTGACTTATTTGTAATTAATATATTATTTGAGGAAGAAATCAAGTATTTTTCTTAATGAATTTCAAGTTTTAAGAATAAAGTGTTTAATGTTTTTCAACAAGTATTTGCAGAACATGTATCCTTATCCTTAACAGGTTAAGTATCCTTAATCCAAAAATCCCTATTCCAAAATGATAAAATACCCAAAACTTTTTGATCTCTGACATAATGCTCAAAGGAAATGCTCATTGGAGTATTTTGGATTTTTTATTTTCAGATTAGAGATGCTCAACTGAGTAAATATAATGCAGACATTCCAAAATCTGAAAATAAAAAAAATCCTGAAATCCAAAATGTTTCCTGTTCCAAGCATTTCAAATAAGATATACTCAACCAGTTTAGATTCTCTACTTGAATTCTCTATTCTGCTTTATTTAGCTATATGTCTATTTTTATAAGAATACCACACAGTCATTATAAACTAAAATTTGAATTCAAAGACTTTTAAGGTAAAAAGTTTTCTTTTCATTTTGAAAATATATTTATATGTTCTGGGTCTTTTCCATTCTTATATAAGTTTTAGGACACTTTTGTCATTATGTATGAAAATAAATTTTACTGGAGATTTGATTGGAAATTTGTAAAATTTATTGATCAATTTTGGTAAGATTGCTATCTTAACAATCTTGAATTTTTCGTTTAATAATAGACTATATTTCTTATTTTGGCCTTCTATAAAATGTCTGTGAGGTTTTTGTTTTGTTTTTTTTTTGTTTTGTTTGCTTTTTTTGGTTTTTTTTTTCCTTTTTTTGTTTTGTTTAGAGTAGAAGACTTCCAAGAGTCTGTTAATATTATCTCAAAATATTTTCTGTATTTTAATGTTATTATAAATGCATTGACTTTAAAGGTTATTTTTGAAATTGTTTATTGCTAATACATAGAAATACAATTAATGGCTTATATAAACTTTGTGTATTGTAACTCTTCTAAATTGAATATTACTTTTAGTATATTTTTTAAAAGATTCCTTAAGATTTTCTATATAATAATCATACTGTCTATGAGTAAACACAATTTTGCTCTATCCTTGCAAAACTATATGGCTTTTATTTCTTTTTCCCCATAATATTGCACTAAGATCTTCAATACAATAATGAAAGCAACTATACTTACTCTGTAACCAACCTTAACTTCCTTGTATTAACATTGTTTTATCATGAAATCTTATTGTGCTATGCTGTTGCATTATATATTTTAATATGTTGTTAAGGATTTTACTTCTACAATTATCATGGATATAAATAAATTATTTTCTTTTTTGGAATGGAGCACTTGTGAGTGGCTTAATATTAGTGTAATGTTAATCTATAAAATGAGTTGAAATGTGTTTCTGTACTTTCTTGTATCCTGAAAATTTTATGCCTTTTTTACTATTTAATAGACTTGACCTGCAAAGAAATGTGTCTTGAATTTTCTTTGTTGAAATGTTTCTATTGCAGATATAATTTAATTAATGTTGAGCTTTTAATTTATTCTTGTTTTCATTTTGGTAATTTGTATGTTTCAAGGAAATTGCGCATTTTATGTTAGTTTAAAATTATCAGCATTGCTTAGTATATATTAATAGCATTTCCTAATTATCATGATTAATGTATCTATGCTCTGTACTAAAAGTCCCTCATTGATTTCAAATACTGCTAAGATTAATTTTTGCCTTTTTTGTTAATCTAGTTAGATTATCATTTTGATTCTTTTCAAAGACTTGGTTTCATTGATTTTTTCAAACTTCTTGTTATGTTATTATTATTGATATTGTTTTTACTATAATCTGTTTCATTATCTTTGGACTTTCTCTTTTATATATCTGAAATTTTATACTGTATAGTTTTCCTTCCTCCTGAAACCCTGTAACATTTGTTGTCATTCCAGTCTATTGGCCACACATTGATCTTTGCATTCATTTTTTTTTTTAAGTATACATTCACGAATGCCACATCCACATTTCTTTCTTTCAATATTTAAAAAATTAATTCCATTGTCTTCTGGTTGATTGTTTGTTCCTTCTAATGCAATGTGTCTTTTTGTTGTTGTGTATGCTCAATTTTAAGTTTCTTTTCATTATCACTGGTTTTCAATAAAACTTTGATGTGGCTCAAGCTCTATCCAGGATAATATAAGTGGTGCTACCCCCATAATATCCTGAAATGAAAAAAAAGAAACAAAAACACTTTGATATGGTTTTCTTCACATTTATTGTACATGAAGTTTTTGAGCTTCTTGAATCTTTTAGTTTATATTTTTTATTAAAATTGGACTAATTTTAGAAATTGTTTCTTCCACTTTGTATGTTTTCTTTTGCATTATCTTCAACTTAAGCTACCTTTAGTTTCATAGTGTATAATCTTCTGTTAACTATAAACAATGTATTTTTCATTTCAGGTATTTATTTTTCAATTATAAAAATTCCAGTTGTTTTCTTTCTGTACTTTCTTATTTCTCTCTTTATTACATCATGTTATACATATGATTTTATATTCTTATGATTCTATTTTTTATGATTTATGTTTTGTGAATATGTTCAAATATTCATAGCAACTATTTCACAGTGCTTGTTTGATAATTTGACCATCTTTGCCACTTTAGATTTTATTTTTTATCAACTCAGTTTTTTATTGTTATAGATTTATTCTTACTTCTTGGTACATCTAATAATTTTTAAATGGGCAATGAATATTGTGTTTCCTGTGTTGTTGAGCACATAGGTTTTCTTGTCTTGCTTTAAAAGTGATGGGTTTTATTCTCTCAGACAATTTTCTTGTCAATCGTCCTCATCTTAAACACTCTTAGTTCAGGAATAGAGTCGACATTTTACTCTAGGGCTTTTTTAGCTCTGTCACTAAGAATTGAACTATCTAGTGCTTTTGTTGAATGTGTTAAATATTCAAGAAAGCCTTTCTACCTTGTGTCGTCAGAATCTGTATATCTCTCAGTCATGTGTGAGCTCTGATAGATCTTTGGCTCACAGCTTCCGAGTAGTTATTCATCTAATTGTTCTCCTGTCAGCTTATTGGATTCTCACCTTATGCATGTCTGGCTTTATTTCAGCCAAAGATTAAAAGGGATGCACATGCATTTTTTTCTGGAGCACTTTCTCTGTATCTTTATATAAAGCTCTTTCCATCACAATGCCTGCATATTCCAGCTATCTCATCCTACCCTCTCTGAACTACAATCTCTTCCCCCCACCTAAACAAGGCTTTTAGATCCACTTAGCTTTTTTGGGACAGTATTATTTTGAAAGTTGCTCCAGACAGAAGGCAGGTTGGTCATAAAGCTCACCTTGCTTGTTTTTCTCATCTCGGTGCCATAGTCCTGCTTTGTTTCTTTTCCTATTTCTAAAATAATTTTATATATTTTGTCCAATTTTTAAGATTTATTTTGTGTTTGTTTATTTGTTTTTATGGCAGTCTGGTTTCAGTTGCTCTATCATGACTGAAGTCCAGAGCATATAATTTAATGTATGAGGAAGAATTTAAGGTCATATTCTCTAGCAGCTGTGCTGACTTATTTAAAGATATTATCTTATTTTACCCTGAAAAAAACTCTAGGATATTCTGTTATTCCTATTTCTTCAAGTGAGGAATAGGACGCAAAAAAGGAGAGAGACATAATAATGACTAGATGCTGGAGGATTTCAAAATGACTATATTAAAGATTAGATCTGTGGGGGGAAAAGAAAAAGGAAAGGCATAAACAAAAGTGCATAAGAACATGATTTCTTGGAGTTTTTAAAAAATAATCTCATTTTTTTCGGGCAAGGGGCTTAAAAATAAGAGTTATATAAGGTAAATCCCAGGAAGTATATGACCGCCTATAGAAATCACTAAATATCAACTTAAGGAGGGATTTTTAAGCAATTAATTACCATTAAAGAATTTTTCTGGTACTCCTCTGAATGACTTTGTCCATCAGCTTATGTTGGAAGTAGTTTTCCTATACATTCCTTCCGCACTAGGGCAGGGAGATATACATCTCTAACTCTGGCTTTCATCATTGTTGGAATATTTATTTATGGGCTGATTCACAAATAATTCTGACAAGAGTAGTTTGAGAGAAAGGCAACCAGTTCCAAATTAGAAGTTTTATATCTCTGGAGTACAAAGCCTCTGGCACTGTTCTTTAGAATCAGAGAAAAATTGGCAATATGGTAAACACGTTATACTTTAGAAATAAAATATGTTATGAATGACTGGTAATGCATGCTGACTATAGTTCAAATCATTAGAAAATATGTAACCAGGGTGGACAAACTCTTTGTTTTCCATTGTCATACAATGATTCTACATATTATCAGATAAGAAAAAAGGTATTTCATACATTAAAAGATAAGGAGAAATTACATTCCATCATGGCATCTTACCTTGTCGAGGGACACAAAATATATCACATCCAGTCATGTGGCAAATGTAGATGCCAATTGAGCACAGCAGCCACAAAAGGACCCGTTTTATTGTGAAATTGAGTGTTGTCCAGAACTGGATAAAATCTCAGCTCTGCTACCCACCCCCAGGGTGTTTAACATGAAATGAATTTCATTACCAATTCAGATACTCATGAAAGATAGAGAATTTATTAGCTCTATGGGGGTGTTTGTAACTCAAAAAGATTCCATGAAAGCTATGAGGGTGACAGGAAATGACAAAACCACTTATTAATATTTTTTGCTGTAAATATATGTGCAGTTTTATAATTTGAATGTATTTTGAAGGACTAAATCAGTTAGACTGTGAAAGCACCCAAGGTGAGCAGGTGTTACCAAATTTAATTTTTCTCATTAAATTTCTCATTTGTTTTTGTTTATGTGTTAAAATATCCCCCTTACCAGTCTATTATAACATTTAATATTTTACGTCTTTAGTTATTCACTGTAGTTCAATTCTAGGGAGAGACATGCATATTTCTATGGAAGAAAAGTAAGAAAATAAACTCTACTTACTAAAGAGCAACCAATTACTAAACTAGTTGGTGTGCTATTCTTTTGTTTTTCCTAAATGATCAATATGATTTCAGTGGGAAATAATTTATTTGGCTGTATAAAGGAAGCACAGAAAATTGATTAGCTGTTTTGCAATGGCCTTCGTGCTTTCAAAACTGTCAATAACTGGCCATTTTAGACATTGGCATGAGAAACCACAAAGCACTTTCATTTGTTTGTCTGCCTAGTTGCTACTTGAACAGCTGGAGTGTCTTTTAGTGATTCGTGTTTTCCTATGACAGCATAGCAGTGCAATCTTGTTTTCTGGGCCTGATTCAAAGAATCATGCTTTGATTTCACAAAGACTAATAATTTGGCTACATAGATTAGACAACTACTGGTACCTTAACAATACATTTATAGAACAAGCAATCATAGCCCCAAATTTCCCAGATGTTTGCAAGCTTGCATTGTCATGTGGTAACATCAACTGCATTGTCATTTGATTCTACCTTAATTTGATTTTTTCTTGAAAACAAGGTGCTTTTGGAATTAGGAATTTGAAACAGCAATGTGGGAAATTAAAATGTTCAGCATGAGAAATATAACAGCTTCATTTAAAAAATCTTTTTAGGTTCTATCTTCAATGAGGTCAATGCTTTTACCATGTCTTGTGTTTAGCATAATGACCTCTGAATAAGGTCCACTGGTCAGATGACATCATTTCAAGTGAGTGAGATGGGACTTTCATTTTAAGGTCCACTAGGACTTGCTTGGTGACCTTGATCAAGGTACTTAACCTCTCATTGACTTAATTTTATCACCTGCAAATTGAATATAATAGGTTCAGCCTTCCCCATGATGATTCTGAAGGATAGTTAACATAATATTTTTAAAATGTCTTAGGCCCCTTGAGGAACCATGCTCTAAAACAGCAATTGTATTGAAAATCAGACCCTATACCGCCCTTTCAACCCTTAAATTGCATCATTTATGCACATCTAGATTGACCTTAGTCCATTTTAACTTTAAAAGCATCTCTTAAAGATTCTTGGTCCATTTAAAATTACCTTTCAGTGAAACATTTAGTTTAGGATGAGATTTGCAAACCCTAGAGAAATTAAAGACTTTTTATTAATAATATCAAGTCTAGAGACTTTAAAAATATATTAAGCATTGAATTAAAAATAGATGAAGCAAAATGATAAAATTATTTGAATTTCAGAGAAAATATGGTAGATAATAATAAGCCGTCCTTTCCAAGGTCTACTGTTAAAAACTTTCACCTTAAAGTGTTTCAGTTAGTAGTTGAAACCATTATTTTTAAATCTTTAAGGATAATATCTCCCTTTCCTTTTACTTATAGTACACTTTCAACTGTAGCATAATTTTCTTAGGTTTTTCCTACATTTAGTTATAATTTATTTTCTTATTTCAAACATTGTCACATTTTTTCACTAATCAAAGGTGCTAGAAACCATCTGTTACTACTATGTCTTTGTGGATCATAATGATCTACTTTTTTATGCTATCTTAAGATATATTTCTCTGTCAGTCTATTGCCAAATCTGCTGAAAACAGTGACACAATTAACCAGAGCTCTTTATTCTTACACTATCTTTGTTTTCATTCTCTAAATTTAGAATCCAAAGTATAGACTTTTTATCTTTTTTTTCTGTTTGGAAGGACTCAGTCATTTATTTGGTGATGGGCAAAAGCAGTGAAGACTAGCAAATTTTCCAGCCAAGTGGCTTGCCTGAGTTGATTTATCCAGTAACAGTAAAGATACTCAGTTGAAACAGTTCATAGTTATTACTTGAAAATGATAGTAATGATCTATTTGTATAAAGTTTCCTTGCCTACTCTTTTTAAACTCAGATAAAAAATCAATATGTTTTGCTCAAATTAACTTTTGGTCAATTCCCAAAAACAAATGTATTCCAGAAATTAGCATGCTTGAGCATATTGCAGAGAATGCCCTGGGTGATCTGAAAATAATTTTTAAAGAAGAGTTGGTAAATAATTTTTTACATAATTATAAGTCCCACAATATGGACATTTAAATTAAAATTACAAGTTCTCAAGGGACTTCAGCCTAGGACATGTTTGATAGTGTCATAGAAAATATCAGGATTAAAGGCTTTAGTTTATTTATTACGATTCCATTGAATTTGGAAATTTTCCTCTTACTGAGATTTATTATGGAAGTCCACGTAACACCCATCTCTGCACAGCATAGAGAAATCTGTCACAAATATCAGGAACCTCTAGAAGGTATTTTACATGGCACATATTGGAGGAAAATGGTCCTCGTTTTATGGCATTGTGCAATTTTGTGAAGTAGGATGAGATTGTTTAGAGCTATAGAAAACCAGTTACATAAAGCAGAGACAGAATTTTTTGCAAATGGTATAAGAATCTCTGCTCTAAAGAAGTGACAAGTTCAACTAATATGATATGTAAGAAATAGAACAAGACAATGAAGAATCAGTGACTGTTACAGAACTGTCAAGAACAAGATAATAATTCAAAGAGATTTGACATGAAGACTAATTTTAATCATGAGTATAAACTTACAACATATAACCCCTGCCACTTGGCTCCATCTCATACTCTTAACTTTTACTACAATTAACATAAAATAAGTAGAGAATATACAAATGAATCTAGACGATTATTTGTGGGTTCTATGATACAAGTAAAAGAAGCAATTTTATGACAAACTTTTGGTACACAAATCAGATTCTGTCAGCATATAAACTGAGGGATTTTGGCAAGTTCGATGCATGTACTCAACAGGTTCAACACATTTTTGTTCCCTTGTGATTCATAGGGTTTTGACAATCCATTTATAAATTAGGGTGCTTTTTACCTATAATTAAGAAAAAATCCCTTTCCACTACCTAATAAAGACAGGAATTTATTATAGTTTATAACAGGAAAACAGGAGGAAGGGTGAAACCTCAAGGACCTGAGTTTCTTATTCATTAATTTAAAAAATATTTACTGAATGCTTAATATATCTCAGTACCTAACCTAGGCACTGAATTTTGTAGTGTGCTATATTAAAAATGACAGCAAATACTTTGGCATTGCTCACAAACTAAGGAAGACTCTAATTCCCCTAAACTTAAATCTTGGCTGGTCTTACCAACTTGCTCTGCCACAAAAATACAGCAGAAGTGATGATTTGTAACTACCAAGAAAACATTTGAAGAATCCTTATAGTTTCTACCTGAAATTCTTGGGGTGTTCATTCTTAGCACAGTTTCTGCACCTTGAGAAGCCCACGTGGAGAAGCTACATGGAGGCATTACAGTTAATAGTCCATCCTGAGCTGGCAGTGAACTTTCAGCAACTTGAGTTTTCAATTAACTCCAATCCCACTTGTGTTTTGATTGCATCCATGTAAGATACCACTCTTGACAACCAACCATTTAGAGCAAGACATCCCATAAAACTATCAGAGGTAATAATAAAATATTGTTTTACTTATAAGTTTTGGGGTAGTGTGGTATGATGCCGTAACCACATAGCATGCAATGAACGACAGATAAAAATCCCTACTCCCTTGGAGCTTACATTTCCGCGTGGGACTTGGAAAATAGACAAGGTTTATAAAAATGCTAGGAAAGCAAAGCAGTAAAGCAGGGAAAGGATGTGTGTAGGGGAGGGGGAGAGAGAGAGAGAGAGAGAGAGATCTTTCTTCCCTGACATTCCTGGTAAATATCGCCAGTCCTCATTTTCACATTCACAAGAGAAATAGAATAGCACAGCACCCAGCAATAAAAGCTGACAAACCAACTCCAGAAGCAAAGAAATCTTTGCATTTTCCTTGTGTGTTATTATTTAAATATAAATAAATAATCTTTTCTCAGAAAACCCATAGCGTTTTCCCTTTTGTCTTATGTAATATAATTGAGTCACATGCCCAAACAAACCTAACACTAGCCGTGATAGATTTAGAACAACAGAGAACAGATACTAAAAGTAGAGCTTAATATAGTACTACCTGTTTTTATGAAACAGCCACATCCATTTGAAGACAGAGAATGTCATAGAGAAAAATTGGCTTTATGCTATCTCTTCAGGAATTCTGAACTAGAATTCCTTGAACTTATGCACTCAATTTAAATAATCAAATATATTTAATAACAATTAAATATACAGGAAGGAGGCAAGTGTTGTCAAGTGTTAACTTTGCATAGATTGGATAAAATAGCCAGATATTATTTACTTCTATACATACATACATACCTTTATGCATGGGAATTTCAACTACTTTTACAGACTTATGAAAGAAGCAAATACACAAATCTCATTTGACACCAATTAATGCTTAAGAAGTTAAAAAATTGACTATTAAAAGCTGAATATATTACACTTCATTGAAAGATTTATGTGAAATTTCTTAAATTAAAAATTTGAGTAATTTGGCTGGGCGCGGTGGCTCACGCCTGTAATCCTAGCACTCTGGGAGGCCGAGGCGGGTGGATAGCTCAAGGTTAGGAGTTCGAAACCAGCCTGACCAAGAGCGAGACCCTGTCTCTAAAAAAAAAAAAAAAAAAAAAAAAAAATTTGAGTAATTTAAGATAGGTGCAAACATAGGGAGAGACAGACATATTTTTTTTTGATAAAGAAAGACAACAGGTTTGCATTCAAGGTATCAAAAGAATGAATTTATTACAGTTCCTAAAAAAATGTTCAACAATAACTCCAATGTGGAGTGATTTAGCACTTTTATACAAATAGCAAAATGGATGTATCACAAAATGCAAATGGACAATCTCAGATTTAAAGTAAATAGATAAAAAATATTTTAACAATATTCTGCCTGCATCTTTTGTTTTTGGAATACGATATAGTTATATGAGTATTAGAACAAATATGGTGGAGTTTTGACTATAATTCCAAGATGAGAATAGACTTTTGAGAAAAAAGTAAAGTAATAACTGTGAATATTAGAAAAGAAACAAACTTCTTCAAGCTACTGATAGGTATATTAAGATATCATAAAACTATGCTTTGGTTTCAAACCAAAATAGCTTTATCATTAAAAAAATTAATAATGAAAAGAAATTTATTTCTCACTGTTCTGAAGGCCGGGAAGTGCAGGAGCATGGCTCTGGCATCTGGGCAGGGCCTTCTTGCTGCATCATGACAGGGTGGAAAGGCGAGCAAGCAAGCAAAACAGAGAGTGGCACCAGGAGCTGGATTCACTTTACAACAACCCACTCTCTCAATGACTAACCCACGCCCACAGTAATGGCATGAATCCATTTGTGAGGGCTCTACCTTCATGACCCAGTCACCTCTTATGAGGCCCTACTTCCCAACACTGTTGCTTTGGGGATTAAGTTTCCAACATATAAACTTTTGAGGGACACATTCATACCACAGCACTGTCACAGTTATGTTTCGGCACTCTGATTTTATGAACCAACCACATGACTCTGACTAACGTCAGAGAAATTTAGGTATCAATCTTGATTCTCTCTTTTCCTCACCCCCTACCTCCTATGTACAACACCTCTAGTTAATTATGCAAATATATGTCTTTGATGGATTCTTTTCTTTCTGTCTCCTGCCACCCTTCCATTTCAGGCTACCATCATCTCTGGATTTGGCAACGGCCTCCCAAATGGTGGAGCTTCTGACTTCTATCCTTGCCCTCCTCCAATTATGATGCTCTAGTCCAAACCATTTCAGAACAACCCCAAGCTTTGCACTGTAAGGTTCCCCATGATCTTGCCCTTTTTTCTCTCTCTCTAGTCTGCTTTGGGCCAGTCCACCCTCACTCTCTACAATCCAGCCCCCCTGCTCTTTTATTCTAACTTCTTTTCTAACATGTCAAGCTCTTTCCCATTCTGGCCTCTTCTTACTGCTCTTCCTACTGCCTGGAGCCCATTTCTCCCTATTCTCTAGATACTGGCTCGTTTCTATTCTTTAGGGCTCAGCTTAAATATTATCCACTCAGAGAGGTCTTTCCAGTCCATATTAACTTAAAAAAATAATCCTGCCATTATTTTCTATTTCAGTTCCTTGTCTCAACATAATTTTTTTAATTCCAAAAAAATTAACAGGTACACATGTTTTTGTTCCATAGATACCTTACATAATGTTTATGTCAGGGCTTTTGGTATGTCAATCACCTGCATAGTGTTCACTGTACCCAATGGGTAAATTTTTATGTCACATCTCCCCTCTCACCCTTCTCCCTTCTTGGTTTCCGATGTCCTCTATATCTCTTTGTGCCCATGTGTACTCATTGTTTAGCTGCCACTTATTAATGAGAACATATGATGTTTGGTTTTCCATACCTGAGATACTTCTCTTAGGAAAATGGTCTCCAGTTCCATCCAAGATGTTGCAAATCACATTATTTCTTTCCTTTTTATGGCTGACAAGTACTCCATACACACACACACACACACACACACACACACCACATTTTCTTTATCCACTTGTGAATTGATGGACACTTAGGTTGGTTCCATATCATTGCAATTGCGAATTGTGCTTTGATAAGCATTCAGATACAGGTGTCTTTTTGAAACTTGTGCTTCACTACCAAGTCTGGAATATTTATGACGGTATTATTGCTAGCGGATAATTGCTAATTGGATTTCTGTGGGGGAAAGTGGAGCCAGATAACTAATTCACCATCTTACTAATGTCATTAAGAAATAATTATTTAGATTTTATTCTAATTTAAAAACAGATGTATATTGGATAAATTTTAGTTTATATTATCCTAAAATTATTGAAATCACAAAATATAAACTGTTATACAAGTATGACTACTATATATACCAATAACTATATATTCTAGATTATTTTTCAATTTATTTTTAATAAACAATTAACTGCATAATGTAAAGGATTTGGTTGTTAAAGCTTTATAAAGTTAAATAATTTGTGTAGGGAAGCATCAGGTAAAATAGAAATAGGCAACTGCTTAGATTGACTTTCTTTCAAATATAACTTCTAATAGAAAGACATCTTGATTTCTTCAATATAGATGTGATGTTATTACATGCTTACTGTTATGACTCATCAAGGCCCCAAGCTTCTCAGTCATTTTTCTCTTATAAGAGCTTAATTACAATAATGAGAAAATAATAGCAAATTCTGGAGTAACTGTCAGAATGCTTAATTAGTCTCTCTCATCAATTGGGGGAAAAGAAAATTATGAAATTTCAGGGTTTTTATTAGATTTATAACATGTATAGCGAACAAAACTCTGAATCTAATAATGTGTTTTAAAATATTATTGTTTAAATTTAATACCATTCATTTGACTTCTTGGATGAAAAACTTGGTAATTACTGAACAATTATTGCACAATAAACATTATATTACATATCTATTCACAGATCATAAATATTAATGAATATGTCATCAAAAACACTTAACTAGTTTTTAGTCATCACTAATTTATCCCTTGTATGGAACACATGAATCAAGTAATAAGAATTACAAATGTTAGCTATATCTTATTTAGTATCCATGACAAAAGGCTTCAAGTTAATAGTTTGACAATTTTCCTTTGAGAATTCTGTTGGTAAGAATTCTGTTGCCTATCTCTGCTAAAACCTAATTTTATGATCTATTTTATCATTTATAAAAATTTTAATTTCTGAATTTCTAAGCTGTGTATATGAATTTCTTAGATATTTAACTTGTGTATATTTTGTATATACTTAATTTATACAACCAAAAGATGGCAGTGCTTCATCAACTATTCTCTTACTATAGTCCTTAATATTTATTTTCATGTAGTCAGAATCTATTGGGTGTAATATTTTTGTATTTTAAGAGCAAAACTATATTCAATTTTAACAACTCCTCAATAAATATTTTAATTTGGGGGCTATAAGTAATGATAGATTTATCTTTAAATAAGAATACAAGAAAAAAAAAGCTTCATAATCATTTCAAATGGGGTGTACTCTAAGTGGATATTTTAAGCACTCTTATGCAGCACTTCTCTTGGCTTTATTTGATTAGTTGCGTATGAATCGCACTGAAGACCCATCTTCAAAGACCTACAGAGGTCCCTTTCTATTAATACAGTGATCTTGATTTCACTTCAAAGAAATTGAAGCCTATATTTATGCTTTCATATGTGCCAAAGTGAGGCTGAATATTAAAACTGCAACTTGAGCAAAGGCAGTACACAAGTATTTCTAATTAACACACCATCAGTGTAATGAAAGAGATTTTGGTGTTTAAATATAGTGGTGCTAAAAGTCCACTGAATATGTACATGCAGGATAATTCACTCAACTTTTTTATTTTTCTCACTGTCCGTTATATTAAAAAGTAATTTTCTCTAACAATCTTTATCACCTTCCTTACCTCTTGGTTATTCCTATAATCAAAATAACACAATAATCCATTTCAGTGTTTTAACATTTTTATTAATATAAATAACAAACAACTTCAATGCTACTACACTATATCCAATTTTGTTATCTAATCTCTATTTCTGCCTCTTATAAGAAAGTTTGCCAATACTTATGACTATGCTATATTTAGTATGGAAGTTCAAACTCCAGATACTGTGTTTATTTTCCAACTTGCTTAGTGACCAAGACAGCCTTAACATTCGTCTCAGCTTGTCTGAACTTTAAACAAGTTTCTTCCTGAGTATAGGTCCCTGATTTTCATTTTCTCAGAGTATTTACTTAATTAAACTTACAACTCAAAATTCTTCCTTCACTTCCTTGATATGTAAGTCTTCTCTTAGCCCCTTGCCAGCTTTACAACCCAAGAATGTTTTTCTCAAGAACCTGGGAGCTATCCCTTTGAAAAGTAGTCATAAAGAAAGATAGCACCCGTATCTCCCAATTTCTGTAGGAGGGTAGGAGCTTGGCTTGGATAAGTGTCCATGAGCAAAACACAGCTGGCCTAATCACATTGGCCACTCTCTCTCTCTTAATGTCCTTAGTACTTTTCCACTAGCTTAACCCCAAGTGCTTAAAAACTCTCCTGTCTTTTGTTTTAATTGAGTCGAGTTTGATCTCTTTCCCTTATTGCAATAGCCTTGAATTAAAATTTTTTCTGTCTCTTTAACTCTACCAAGTGCAATTGGGGATGGGAGGGAGCATTATTTTCTATTGTTGAAATTGCTGGGAGAAAACATGTCACAAAAGGATCCCAGTAATTCTTTTCATCAAGGAATTGTTTGAGACGGAAGAAACTTATCTTTTCTTGACATTGTTTTCTTCTAATACAATAAAAGAGGCCTTGCTGCTTAATTGAGTACAAGCAATTTCAGGAGCATGTTAAGGCAGGATCTTGGTGTCTTTTGGCTGTGGTGTCCATATCTTCACCTCATTTCCCAGCCTCTTCCATAACTTCATGGAATCATCTTTCGTCAAGAAGCCATGGTTAATATTAGCACATCATGTTAGGCAAAAATGTATTACATAACAAACCCTAGTCAGAACTTAGATAAGTGATAATAAAGAGAAGGTTGTTACAGGCCATGCACAAACAGAAATAGATTCAGGTTTCGTGAGGTCTAAAACTTATACAGTCTGGGGAGTCTCATTTAAAAAAAGTTGAATATAAAAGTTGCTGATGCTATTCCTAAGGGCTTCAAATGGTCCTGACCAGTGACGGGTCCTGGAGCTGAGACTGCATTTCAACCTCCCTGGAATGCAGCTACTTGAAACAAAGTAGGTTTAGTATGTGAGGAAAACCACACACAGAAACACATGAACAAGAAAAAGATGACTTTACAGTAAGCAAATGGTCCAGAGCCTCAGTCAGAATTCAGAATTATCAGAATCCCTGTGTAGGATATGTTAAACTCAGAACTCAGAACTCAAAGCAGATCTCAGAAGAAAACAGAAGAAAGAAATGAGATAAGAATTACAAAGCTTCATGTCAAATAATTCATGTTCTCCTTTTTCTCTTCATTTTTGAGTATTTTCCTAGTCAATGACTGTATCCTATAGTTGAGTTGAGTTCAGGAAACAGTTGTGAGCTGATTAAAGGGTTAACTAGAGATAACAGGACAAAACAATGGATATGCATAAGTATGCATATACATATATGTATCTGTGTGTTATGTGTGTATAAATATATATACTATTCCTCTGTCACATGTACTCCATTCAAGAGCACAGGAAGAGCACTATGCTTCTATTTTCCTTTTTGTCCCCTCCTACTTGAATTTAATCCCAGGAGCTGACAGTGAAATAGCGACAAAGTGGGCACACAAACTTTGACAGGGTTCTGTCTGATTTTGTTTTTAGTTTGTTTTGAAAGAGATTGAAAGGAAGTTACAGGTGAAAAATGAACGAAGGGTGAACAAAAATAATCGAGGCTTGTTGGTGAACACAGGAATAATTGAGACAGCAAACATGGATCCTTTAACCAACTAAGTGCTCCTTGGAAAGACTCATTTCTATCTTATCACACTTCTTGACATGCCATTCCTTTCTGTCTGTACCTAAAGTTTTTGAGCTAATTATAAAAATTAGTAATATTGTCAAATATTTTGAATCAGTAGTAAATGGCAACTTACAAAGTTTGTGTAACTACGAAAAGGGAGAGAACTACATTAAGTACCTGACATTATGGGAAGGTAGCTTCCATGACTGCACCTCCCACACCTTGACACTTCACTTTGTCTTCGGAAAATTACATTAAAATAGTACTTTGCATCTCACAATAAGCTTTCGCATATGCTTTGCTGGTATAAAATATGAGAGTAATCTGATCCAGTTGCAAAGTCAGGAGGAAATTCATGGTTTTGTTTTAGTTATTATTTATGTGCTTCATTTTCATTCCTAGAAAAGTGAGAATAATGGCCTTTTTACTTCATGGAACAGTATGGAGATATTACTGTATCACTGGTGATTGAGAAGGGATATTTAAAAAGGGATACTTATATGGGTGTATGATAGCTTTCTAAGGGATCCTTGTATACAATCAGTTTCAAGAAAATCTATTTCCAGATTCTCAATTTTCATGTATGCTATCTTCAAAAATCATTCTGAGAGTGCAATCATATGATAAAGATCCAACTTCCCTTGATGATCTCCCTTGTTCTCAATCGCTGTTCTTCAACTTTGCAAATGCGCACACACACACACAAACACACACACACACATACACACTAACACCTCCCACCATTCTTCAACTTTAACTCTGAAGCATTATTGTAGACATAAATGTCTCTATGTTATCAGACAGAAGAAGATTTGGAGATATGGACTGGATAACAAAAGCTTTTGTTAATCAAATGGTTTCTAAATGTTTACTCTCAATAAATCAAGGAGGACCTAATCAAGTCATTAGCTGACAGATAATGAAGATAATTTTTGATAATTAATTTTTCTGTGATGTTTGCTATGTAACTGGAAAGGATTTTAGAGACTTGGTTAGCATCACAATAATAAAATGTTCTGTGTTTTCTTATTTTTATATAATAGGCATTTACATCTATAGAAAAGGACAAAATAGAAATAAAATGGATGGTAAATTCAGTCTCATTCTACCAGTAAATAATGTTCATCTGCAGATATAAGAAATACTAATTGGAGGAGAAACTTTTTTCTACCTCTTTAAGAGAATCATTTCCAACAAAATTTGACATTTCAAAAAATAATTGTGTAGCAAATCTATAAGTTATGTATACTGTTTGTTCAATGAAAACTAATAAAAATTGCTTACATGATTATATTTTATAATTTGTAAATTATGTTAGGAGAATCTTCAAATTTGGCAGTGGATATTTTTATAGAACCTTATGCACACCCATATTGTTTATGAAATGACAAAACTCCTTTCTATACTTTCCTCCTCATACAGATAAATTGAGAACATAAAGGAAATGTGATCAGATAAGAGGGAAGATATTTATGGAAATGAGTGATAATATTAATTATTAAATTTGCTTGATCTCTAATCATCAGAGAAATGCAAATCAAAACCACAATGAGATACCACCTAACCCCAGTGAGAATGGCCTAAATCAAGAAATCCCAAAACAAGAAATGCTGGCGAGGATGTGGAGAGACAGGAACACTCTTACACTGCTGGTGGGACTGCAAATTAGTGCAGCCTTTGTGGAAAACAATTTAGAGATACCTCAAAGAGATAGAAATACAAATACCATTCGACCCTGCAATAGCATTGTTGGGCATCTACCCAAAAGAGTATA
>VBSM01002608.1:75834197-75856536 GCA_008086735.1 Cheirogaleus medius | reverse complement strand
CAGACAGAGAGAGAGAGAAAGAGTGGGGCCAAACCATGTGGCTTTATTTAGTGCCCCCAAACGAGGTCTGGGGCCCCAAGAGAGAGGGGCCCCAGAAGTCACCTCTAGTTGAAGGCGGTGCAACCTTTTATACCATTTGGGCCGGGCTAGGGACTTTTGGTGGGAAGAGCTGGGGCGACCTTTGGTGGTCATTGAGAAATAGGAGGGGCTGGCGGTATTTGTGGAATGCAGAAGCCAAAACTTTCTTCTCTGTGTATGGTAGTTTTCAGCAAGATAGTTGTCCTTGGCAGGTCCTTGGTGGGTCTGGTCTCATGAGCCTTTTATTTTTTGATCTAGGGAAGGGAGGGGGCCCACCACCAGCCTTACACTCAGCAGGAGCAAGAGCCCAGTCTGGCCTCTCACTGCAGGATGCTTCCAGGGCCAGGTTGCGGGGAGTATACCCGAAAGGAGGCTTTGATCTCAGATATATTTGAGGTTTTGGCTGGCACTGGGTTGACAGAGAGCACAACGCTGGGTTCCTTGAACTGTGGGGACTCCGCGAGTTGGGGGAAGTCCCTCTGCTCCTCCAACACCACCCCCGTTCTTCCCATTCCTGCAGCTTGTCTCAGACTCTGTGTTTAAAGGGGCGGAAGGGGAGAGTTGGGGTTCGTGGGGCTGCTCCGCCAGATTGATCTTGGGAGATCTCTCACTGCACACAACCGCCCATGCTCTGTGTCCAAAGAGCACAGCCCATCTTGGCAACGCGGAGTTGTGAGGGAGGCTGCTATTTCAGATAAAACCTGAGTTGACACCATCACCCACACCCTCCTATGACTTGGGTCTGAATGCTTCATACCAAAGGGTCTGACTCCACCTCTGGGCAGAGTTGAGGAAGAGGCTGTTCAACCCAAAACCCGTGTTGCAAGACTGTCACCTCCACTTCGCTTCCACCTCCCTGCTGGCACTGGCCACGGAAAGGCAGCTCTAACAGCCTATCAGGACAGCCTATCAAGCTGAGTTCCATCTTTACCTCTTTACAGTAGCCTGATAGCCGGTGCCTCCAGCCAAAGGGGAAGTCCCATTATTGGGAATTTCAGAGGGGTGAGGGAATCTGCTGTCTGGGCTGAGATCTTCCGGGGTTGAAGAAGACCCTTGGTGGTGATCAGCCCACTGGGGTTTTGTGCAAAAGGGACTGACCTCACTAGGCAGGGGCTAAGCAATGGGCAGGTCTCTTTCTGGTCCAGGACTCTCAGAGGCCTCAGGTAACAAAAGAGAGAGTAATCTCAGAGTCGATTATAGTGCCCCCCACTTCATCCTAGGGGTTGAGAGTGAACTCGTTCTCACAAGAGTGATCTAACCCCTGAGTCTCTGAGCGATGGGCCTAAACCCATTAATCTCTATAGACAGAAGGTGAAGACATTAGATCAAAGATAACCCAACAGACTCAAACTCCTCTAAGACAATACAGGACCAGAGCGCATATTCCCAGCCCTGCCAAAGATCTTTCCTTTAGAATCCCAGGATTTAGTTCATAACCCCAACACCTGTGGTCCTTGACAAAACACCCTGATGAGAAAGAACCAGCGAAAGATCATAGGAAACATTAAGAAGCAGAGAGAAAAGTAACCTCCAAAAGAAAATACTCGACCTCCATCAACCGACACCAACTTACATGATATGATTAAACTGATGGAGGAAGAATTCCAAATATGGATTGTTAGAAAACTCAATGGAATTGAAGAGAAAATAGAATCCCCACATAGAGAAACCATAAGAAAAATTCAGGAAACGGATGAAAACTTCTCCAAAGAAATTGAAATTATACAGAAAAAATAATTAGAAATTTTGGCAGTGAAGGAAGATCAAGGATCTCCATAATACAGTGGAAAGCATCAAGAACAGGATGGACCATGCAGAGGAAACAATCTCAGAGCTCGAAAATTATATCTATGTGCTAAACAAATCAGAGGAAGAAAGGGAACACAGAAACAAGAGACAAGACCAAAGCTTTCAAGAAATGTGGGATTATGTAAAAAAGTCGAATCTCAGAGTGATCGGGATTCTGGAATGGGAAGAGGAACAGTCACAAGGGCTGGAAAATTTATTTCACAGAATACTGGAGGAAAATATGCCAGGCCTGGCCAGAAATCTTGATATCCAAATACAAGAAGGACACAGAACTCCTGGGAGACTCAACATGAAAAGGGAATCACCACGTCATATGGTCATTAGGCTGACCAAAGTAAACATGAAAGAGGCAATCCTCCGTGCAACGAGGTGAAAACAACAAATGATCTATAAAGGTAAGGCTATCAGACTAACAGCAGACTTCTCATCTGAAACCTTAAAAGCCAGAAGGGATTGGGTGGCTATCCTTAATCTTCTAAAATAGAACAAAGCCCAACCTAGAATTCTTTATCCATCAAATTAAGTTTAATCTATGAGGGAGAAATACAGTCCTTCTCAGACAAGCAATCACTGAAGGAATTTGCAAAGACTAGACCAGCCCTGCAGGAAGGTCTCAGACCTACATTTCTAACCGAACAGGACAATAGACATTCCTCAAAGTAAAATCTTCAAAGAATTAAAGATTAGACCTCGAACTGCATGATGGCTCAAGAAGTAAGATAAAGGAACAGGACTTCACCCAAGAATATGAATGGAAAACTTCTTCCAATTTCAATCCTCTCAATAAATGTAAATGGCTTAAACTGTTCTCTGAAGTGACATAGACTGGCAGAGTGGATAAAAATCAACAAGCCAGATATCTGCTGTCTACAGGAAAAACTTCTAACCCACAAAGATGTCTTTTGGCTGAAGGTCAAGAGATGGAAAATTATCATCCAGTCAAACAGAAGTCAAAAGAAAGCTCAGGTAGCTATACTATTTGCAGATAACATAAGCTTTAAAATAGCTAAAGTAAAAAAGGATAAAGATGGCCATTTTATAATGGTGAAAGGGAAGATCCAACAAGAAGATTTAACAATTCTTAATATTAATGCACCCAGTGCAGGACCAACCAATTACATAAAGCAAACCTTGTCTGATCTAAATAGCATGTTACACAACGCTGCCATAGTAGCAGGAGACATCAACACTCCACTGAATGATCTGGATAGATCCTCCAAATAGGAAATAAGCAAAGAAATAATGGACCTGAACAGAGCTCTTGATCAAAAAGTTCTGACAGAACTCTACAGAATATTCCACCCAAATAAAGTTGAATTTGCATTATTCTCAGCAGCCCATGGATCCTACTCCAAAACTGATCACATCCTAGGCTGCAAATCAGATATCAAAAAATTCAAGAAAATAAAAATTATACCTTGTATCTTTTCTGACCATAGTGGTATAAAATTACAGTTCAATTCCTATAGAAACACTCAACGCCTCACAAAATCATGGAAACTAAACAATCTATTATTGAAAAATTATTGGGCCAAAGAGGACATTCAAAGGGAAATCAAGAGTTTCTTTGAACAAAATGATAATGGCGACACTTGTTACCAAAACCTGTGGGATACAGCAAAAGCTTACCTGAAAGGAAAACTAATACCAATAAATGCTCACATCCAAAAACCAGAAAGCTTAGATACTTACAACCTAATGAATAGACTCAAGGAATTAGAAAAAGAAGAGCAAACAAATTCCAATCCTAGTAGATGAAAAGAAATAATGAAGATCAAAGCAGACTAAATGAAATGGAGAACAAGAGAATTATATGGAAGATCAAGAAACTAGAAGCTGGTTTTTCAAAAAGATAAACAAAATTGATGACCCTCTTGATAGACTGACAAGGACTCAAAGGGAAAGGACTCTAATAAACTCAATAAGAAATGAAAAAGGAGAGATCACAACAGACACCACAGAATATATGTAACCTTAACAATATTTGTATGCCCATAATATGATGAAATTAAAAAAATAAAATAAAATAAAATTGACAAAATAGGTCTGGAACAAATTGTGGAGGTCTTCATGGTTGCTTAAATGTTTTATTTTGTATTTTTAATTCTTGTTTATTGATATATTTTATTTTGTTTTTATTGGGAAATATTAAAAACATAAAAATATAGGAAATATGAAAAAATGTTTGTGTATCTTCCAAAATTTTTTAAATGAAACAGCATATTATATATAACTTAGATATCCCCTTTCCCTCCCCTTATACAGAGGTGACCAATAGAAAACCTGAAATTTCACATACTAGGTACAATTATATATCTATAGGCAATATATAATGTTAATTGGAAATATCTTATTTTTATACAAAAGTTGTAAGATTGCAATAATTTAACTCTCCAAATATTAAGCTTTAGATCATTAATATTGCAATGAACAGATCTGGTTTTTAAAATTTGGCTTGCTACATGGTGTTCAATAACATAAATAGATAACATTTATTCATATAATCTTTACTTGCTGGTCATTGAGGATATATATAGCTTTTTAGTTTAGAAATAAAAGGTAAGATCATCTTGTCTCTGCCTCTTGGGTGCTCATGTGCAAGTGTTTCTCTAGGGTATATATAGCTTTATGCCTAATTGCTGATTCAAAAATTATAATCGTTTTTAAGCTTCAGTAGCTGCTGGCAAATTGATTTCAAAAGCGGTACACATTTTCATTCTGATCAGTGGTATAAAGCAGTCTTGATTCTGGACATTCCCAAAGGCAACACTAGGTAATCTCAAAGATTTTTTATTTTAAATTTTATATTAATGCATAATTCTTAATGGTGATATTTAACTTAAATTTTGAAGTAGATAAATGTTTCAATCACTTTAATGTAAATGTTATTTTTGTCATATATATGGAATTATTTCTACTCTACAACTTAAAAAAGTATTATCCTACATAGTATCATAATTGTGATTTAGATTAATATATGCATGTATGTAGTACGTGTGTGAGAGAAAGACAGAGACAGATGGACAGAGATAGTAGAGAGATTATGTTCCACAATACTGTCTAATATTTCTTTATAATTATTTCTTATATGTTGCAATATATATCAATATTCAATTCTTATTTTCCTATTTTATAAATTTATAAACTTTCGTTTTTCTAGTTTGTCTAGTTCTACAACAAAAAAAGGAAAATTCTTTAGAATCTTGTTGGAAATGGCATTGAATTTATTACAGAACTGTTTTAAGTATCAAGTCTCTTCACCTCTAAATATAATTATTCATTTATCCATGACCTTTTACATTTCCTCCAATATCATTTTTCAATTATATTATAAAATTAATATTTAAGTAATATTTTGTGGTAATTGTAAACATATTTCTTATATTATATATATTGTGTTTTTACTGATATTTGGAAATGCTATTGCTTTTGTTTTTATTGGCTTTTTTCATGCAATCAACCTTGTGGAACTCTGTATGTTTTTAAATGGTTGCTGACAGATTTCTTTGCATTTTCTATGTACTCGATTTATTTTCTACAAATACTAATTATTTTGTCTCTTTGTTTCTGTTCCTTCTGATACTTTTCTCATTTATTTTCTCATTTCTTACTCTACTGGCTGGGACATTCAGGATAATATTGTAGAGTAAATCAGTTATGATTGCTGATATATCTGGACTGCTTTTTTCAAATTCAAGTTCTTTTTTAACACATTTTTTACTTGTGTTATTTATATTTTGGCTTAATTCAGCCACTTTACTTATATTTTTAAAATTTTATTTTGTTTTCTTCCTGTTGGAAAGTTGGATATTTCATTTATATTTTTAGAACATTAATTTTTAATATGGATGTACAAATTAACCAACATGAAGTTAATTAATATGTTTATTATTTTGTAAAATAACAAAAGAACTTGATCCACCCTCCTCTCATAACTTAACTAATTTGTTCTTGTTTTTTATAACAATCATGAGTCTCTAGCTCTCATTTTTTAAAGCAAATGATTATTTAATTTCACCTATAGGTTCACTGATTTTTTTCACTCACCAGCACTTCTTACATCATACTTCTATATTCCAAATTTGATTTCTTTTTTGAGAAAATGCACCCTTTAGAATTTTTTCTTTACAGTAAACATTTTAAATAATTAAACTATCACATATTTATTACACTAAAATATTCACATTTTCGTAACTGATAAATTATATTTAACTATTAATTGACTCCACTAATATTTTTCAAAGCTGTCTATAAATCAAACATTGATGTAGGTGCTAAGGCTGTAACTTTGAACTAAAAGGCAAAACTGCCCTCATAGAGTTCATAATACATTGAGCTGATTTTAAAAAGTAGGATATACTGTGTGCCTAATGGTTATTAAGAGAAATAATAAAAAAGGGGTAGAGAATTCCTGGGCAGAAGGGGAGGAAAGACACTGTAAGATAGGATGGTTAAGGAAAATCTACTTTATAACATGGCATATGAGCAAAAACCTGATACTATAAAGGAGTGGTGGAGTAGGACAGTGTGGTGGAAGTGAAGTAATGTAGTACAGAGGAGAGAGATGTAAAACTAATGGAATTTGAGGTCAAAAAGACTAACTTTTGAGATCAGGTGGCCCTTGTCCACTGACTAAGGTCTTTGGATTCTAGAGAAGCCATGAGATGGCTTTGAACATTGGAGTGAGATAATCTGACTTGCATTCTAAAAAATGGTTTCAATTTGCAAATTTTAGTGTATGGTACATGAGAAACATCAAAGGCAATATGAACAGCAGATGTTTAGCGATATAATTCTGTCTCAGGGAGGAATCAGGGTTGAATCAGGGCTGGAAAAAATCAAATATTAATACATACAAAGTTATTGAAGGCAAATGAGTGGATGAAAACACACAATGCGGGTGTTTAAAGATACAGTAACATGATAATGGAGATGATCCAAGGAAACATCAGGGCATACAGGTAAGGCAAAGGATGTGGAGGCTGTTGAAGGGATCAGAATGGATGTTTATCTACTTTCCCAACGATTCTCCTACTGTTGTCTAAGTTCTCTTTATCTCTTCTCACTCAAGGTTTTACTTTATTTTTAATTGACAAATAATAACTGTATATATTTATGGGCTATGAATGATATTTTGTTATTTGTTTACATTGTGTAATGATTAAATCAAGAGGTTTTTTTTTTATGTTTCTTTATATGTTTGTCTATTTTTTTTTTTTTTTACCACTTCTCTTTCTCATATACCCTCCAGACTTCCTCTTCAGTTTTTAAACTTCCACAACCAGGTTGTCAAGCTCCTTGCCACCTATGAAACTGTAGCTGCTACAACTTCTCAATTATTGTTAATGGCTCCATATTCTAGCTCTCACTCCAGACCTTACTTCAAACTTTTCTGTATTTGGGTTCTTAATAACACTGACAATTTTACAAATGAGTCCTATATGTTATCTCTTCCCTCTGTTCCAGGACATTACCTTTTAGATGGTTTACACCAAAGACATAAATAGTATTCATCAATTTTCTTCATATCACTTTTTCCTTTGCTCATTGTAAGATTATACTTTATTTACCTGCTTAAAATATATAAACAATAAACCTTCAATTTTTTAAACCAAAAACTTGGGGTTTTTCCAAATCTTCTCCTTTCTTATTTCTTATGTTTAATCCATACCCACTTATGTTGTATTCTTCCTTGAAAATAATTCTCATGTCCTTTGTTTTTCTCTCTCTTCACCCTGGCATACATTTGTTCAGGGTAGAGAGTCTCATAGTTTGTGTTATAGATCACTAATTATTTGATTCTTAATAAAATGTTATGTAGAAAAATGATTTCTTGTTTTAAAAAAAGAAAATAGAAAAAAAGGAACTAAAGATTGGAAAGTGCACTCAACAAACAGATATATTTTTAAATTGCAGGAAGCTTTCAGAATACTTTGTGAATTGCCAAGTGTTCCATAAAGTGTGGAGTATTTAGCAGAATCTCTTTCTGACTGAGGATCTCATGGGTAAATTATTCTGCTAAGATGACATTGTGAAACCCTGAATATCAGAATTTATTGCAATAGCCTCATATTTGTTCTGTATTCAGATTGGCTTCCTCCAAAAATTTCTAATAAGGTTTTAGTCTAATTTGCAAACCTGATTATTTACTTCATGTATTTAAATCACTCAAATGGCTCTTTATTGCTTTTACGATAAAATCCAAACTCTTACGTGATCCAGAGTTTGTCTACTTTCCTATTTCATTCCTGTGACTCTTTTTTAAACATAATGACTTTCAGCCATTTTGAATTAGTTGAAATCCCTAAACCTTGATTTTCTTACATCTCCATAACATTCATGTCCTTTTTCCTTTCTCTAAAATGACGTTCTTTCTCTTTCCCTGTTGGCTAAGTTTTGTTAATTTCTCTGCATAGCCACTGTTTCTTGGGAATATTTTCTACTTTCCTTCCCCACTCCAGAATGGTTTTTGCTCCTCCGTTGTATTCTCCTAACTCCCAAGCATCCATAATCCATTATAGTCACATCAAAACTTCTTTATTAGAGTCTCTTAATATTTTGATAATGTGTTTTTTCCTCAATGAGATTAATTTTCTAACACAAAGCCTGATGCATATGTGGAATGAATGAAATAAAAAAATATTTAATATGTTCTTAATTTTGTGCTCACCTAAAATTTTGGGTGAACATTTTCTGCTATGTAATTAACAACTGCTCGTATTTTATGAGTTATTGTACCTGGTAATATTTTCAGGGCCACTTCCAAATTGCAGTCTCTTTTTTCGTATAAAATTAAACTTGGAATAATGTAGTCAGAGAAGTTTATTACATAAATTTGCTCTCATTATCTTTTAGCAGGTGCTTTTGTTTGCACTAAATTGTTCTTTGTTAATATCAATGTGTAGTATTATTTGGTTTTCTTTTCTTTTTTGTGCCTTTATTAATCTTAGAAAACATCTGTACTGATCCAGGATTTAATTCCAATAAAACTTGACATGTTTACTTTTTAATATGATTATATTGTATAAGATTATATATGTCATACTTATCTTGCAGATGTTGAATGTTAAAGAAAGTTAATCTCACAAGATGTTTAACTGATTTTATTTTACTCTATTTGAAGTATTATAAGTGAAATAAATTTTATAATTTATACTTTTATTTATAATGGAAAACAGTATGAATGTTGCAAAGAAACATCTGTATACATTACCTATTGGGGATAATATAATTTGGCAAACAGGGTTTAAGATGTCTATATTTCCATTCATATGCATTTCTCTAAAGAAACTCAATTTCCAGGAAGGCAGTAGTGCTGTCTGATTGTATAACTTTAATCAAATATGAGAGATAGATGGATTAATGTAAGAAACAACTTCATTGAGTATAATATTGGCTACCTGCCATTTTTAAATATTCCGCAATTTGGTCCAAATTCTGTTAACTAGTATGCATTAAGTTGAATGCACTTTAGTGTCTAAGTGTTCTAGCTAGTTAAATAATGTGGATTAAAGTATTAGAATACTACAGGTATAACACTAATAAATCTTCAATAATTATGTCTTGAGCCTTTAAAAAAACTGGATGATCTATATTTATAAAGAAAAAAAACATACAACAGAGTTGCTGCTGGAAAATGTATGATTTAATAGGCAGAAATACTTTGATATTAGGAGCTGAAATGAAATACTGGAAATCATTTTGGTATGATTTTTTACAATCACAACATGATTTGTGGTGGTAGAATTTGACCAATTCATTAAAATAAAATGGTTCTTGGACACTGGGTAGACAAACTGTGGTACACACAAGGAATGGAATACTGCTCAGCACCAAAGGAGACTGAACTATTCATGGATGCAACAACATGCATGTAATCTCAAATGTCTCCTGCAAAGTGAAAGATGGCAACCACAAAAGGCTACATATTTTAAAACTCCACTTACATGACATTTTGGAAAAGGAAAAAATACAGATACAAAAAAGGAGATCCGTGCTCACTTTGACAGGACATGTACTGAATTTTGAATGACACAGAGATTAGCATGCCCACTGCTTAAGGTTAGTATGACTAAATTATGAAGTGTTTCATAATTTAAACAAAACAAAACAAAAACAAGCAGGTTTGTAATTTCCAGTGATTGGTATGAGTGAGGTGTTGACTACAAAGGAACATCATTAGAGAATTTGGGGACTGAAGGAACTGTTCTTTATACTGATTATGATGGTGTTTACATCATTATATTGAAGAGTCTAAACTTGTGAGACTGTTCAGCAAAGAGAATAAGATTTATTATATATAAATTTTTAGAAAGTAAGTTAAGATACAGTGTGGTTTCTAGAAATAAATTATTTAAGCTACTTTCCTCTAAATTGATGCTAATTATATACTTATTTAAACTTTCCTTATGCTACAATTTCTATATCAATTTTTATAGGCCCTTCTCCATCTACACGTATTCGCTGTTGAACAAACTAAAAATTTTAATACATAATCCCAGTCATATACTCATATGCTCATTGTACCAAAGTACTTTCATAGAATTTAGAGATAATAATTTTGCATACAGATGAAGAGTTTAATATTTGCTACTTTAAATATCTAGTCACATAAAAGTTTTACATGGTTTAAAGGTAGATTTATTTCAATGATGAATATAGTGATATTTCTCATATTTTAAATTACTCTTAATTATTCCATATCTTTCCATCTTGAGTAAATGTACTAGAGTCTCTTTCTTAAGGAGAGGAATACTTGCATATTTTTTGTTTACTTATGCAAAAATTCTATTATATATGTACTCTGTCTTGCTACTTTTTTAATTTTAATTTTCATTAAACAATCTGCTTCCAATTCTATCAGCGTTTTGCTGCAAAAGGGATGTCTATATTGTGGGATATTCAAAAATTGAAAAATTAAAGATAGTTATTTTATTTCACTTCTTCCTTCTAGGGAAGTTGTTAGTCATTCTGAAGCCCTAAGGTTACTCCACTTATTATTCATTTTTTTCAGTATAACATTTTTAAGACTCTACTTTATCCCAGGCACAGTTCCACATCATGAGGATACATGATTAATACAGTTTAAGCCCTGTTCTAAGGACCTAGAAAGAGATATATAAAGGAGCAATTATTTCATTGAAATAAGTACAAATATTATGTGGGAGCACATAGAAGAGAAAGATGATCTTGGCTTCAGGATTCAAGAAGGATTTTAGAGTTGCGGCAATTACTTTGGGTCTTACAGAATAGATATGTGTTTGCTATGACGATACAGCATGGCAAAAGCCATGGCAATTGAGCAAAGAGCATGTGCAAAGATGAGTGGAGGCAGAAAATTAAGCCACCACGAGCTATGAAAAAGTATGAAATGTAAACAATTTGTAGCACTTTACAAGTTCTAAACAAGAAGAAAACATAGCAAATGCTTTATGAATGTTAGTTCATTGTTTTCTTTTTATCATATTGGTATTATTATTTTAATTGATATATTTTTTCAGATGCATATGTGAATTTATTTGAGAGATGCACTGCTGAAATTATATTGATATGACATTCTAATAGATCAATTTTCAGTAGCTCCAGATTCTTTGTCCAACATATTACTATTTATTTCAGGACCTGAACCTTTTCTTCTCTTCCTTCTCCTGTTCTTTAATTTCTCCTCCTAGACTTTATTCTCTTTATTTTCTTCTCCTCTTCTTCTAGAACTTTATAGTCTTACAGTAATTGATAACTTGATCAGTAAAGATTTGAAATCTGGCACCCATACTTGTCCAGCAACATTGTCCAAAATAATTTATCTTTAATAGATAGTGGTTCATGTTTTCATCTTCTGTTGCCAAGTCTTCCTCATAGAATAGACTTTCTGAATCTCAGTAGACCCTTACACTTGCACCAGCTACTAGAAATATACAAGAAGTTAAAGAATGCATTAAGTTCTTCTCAAATTGCATGTGATTCAATATATATTTCATAATAATGTTTGACACGAAGCCAAAGGTTTTTACAATATATCTATTTCTAAAAACATGAACATTTGGCTTAGAACTGAAAAGTCTGTTAATTAATTTTGAATTATTCCATCTACTTCTTTTAGTATCACTGACAAGAAAGTGGAATGCACATCAGCTACCAGTAATCACAAAAACATCAATAGTCCTTTTTAAACCCCATCCCAGTGATGCCTCCATTTTAATTTATAAATGACTTTTCTACATTTATCTAAATCCTTCTACAAGACTGCTCTGTTAGAATGTACAATATTTTCTGAAGATTATTTATTTTCTATTTTTAAACATATTTGTCTTCCTACTTTTTAAATGAATAGGTAAATTTCCTCTAATATCTGAGTAAAAAATCAGTCTGTTTATCCTTCTTGCCCTTTTCCTCTTCCTTTTCCAATTTCTTCTTCCATTACCATCACTTTGCTCCCTGTGCAGTTATAAATCTTAGCCTAGAAAACATCTTTCATTTCTCTGTTTTTTTCCTTCTGCTCCATGCTAATATATTTAAACACGTTACATCTATATTCATAACTTTTTACTTAAATTTCTGGAAAAAACACCCTAATTGATCTGCTGGCTCTCCTTGTTATCATTATCCTGCCAAACTTTCATTTCTAATCCAGCACAGAGCCAGTAAAATACAAACTGTGTCTGTCACATCCTACCACATTTCCACTCCCTTGTGTTACTATCCCTTAACAATCTTCGCCTCATTGAGGGTAACACAAACCCACAGAATGTTATGAGTGGTTTTCAAAATGACAGTGCTTACAGTAAAGATGAGGTATAAAAGACATAAGAAAAAAGTTTTAGTACTACTTTTAAAAGTTGTTTTATGGTGGTTTTTTGTTTGTTTGTTTGTTTGTTTGTGTTTTTATAATTGGGATATTCTAGTGCACTCTGTAGGTAGGAACAAGGCTATAAGAATACCGCAAAGTAAAAATTGTCCTGTATCTCATAATTTTTTAATTTCCATTCATATAATCAGGTAAGTAAAACAAAATAAAACAAATAAAAACAAACAAAAAACAGAATCATTCATAATTAACTAAGCCTAGAATCTAAATGTTTTTAACATATAATGACCAGGTATTTTAAAGTGTTTATATACTCTTAATTTTCCTACTGCCACATAATTTCATCAAAAAGAGGCTGGGGAATGGACATGATTGAAGTCTGACTTGGGTTGGGGCAAGGGTAATATATGTAACCTAAACATTTGTACCGCCATAATATACTGAAATAAAGAAGAAAAAAAAAGTGGTAATGATGAACATTGCCTAAAGTTATAATTCACCATTTAAGCAAACCATAAAGCACATACGACAGTGCCTCTTGTGGTATATGATTTATAAGCTTAACATACACAATCTACATTTGTAGCTGTCCTGTGCAAATATACAACAGTGGAGATTTGGAACTACATTTGATGGACTTAGAAATAAGGTAACCATATAATAAATCATTTAAATAGGGGCACTCTTGATAGTAAAATGAAGTATTACAATAATTAGTACTTCATATTTTTGAAATATTAAGATTATTATTGATTGATATTAGTGAAATTATTAAATAGTCATATTCAAAACTAAATGCTTTCTAAAATTAGCATCTGTCCTTATGTTGAAGCAAAATTACATTACATTGATTACACAGCCTTTTTTTTTTATAAAAAAAAAGTTTTCTACTTTTTATAAATGATGGAGTAATTTAATAACACTCAAGCAACCCTTTTCTTCTACTATAAACAGTTTGAAAATCAAACAACTATGTGAAACAAATGGTTGCAAACATTGGACAACAGGAAGTGCAGAAAGATGAACCCTAAGAGAGGGAAACCAGACGATGTGAGCCCTGTGGTCGTCTGACTTTATACCTGTAGATATTTTTTAGACCCTGATGAGGAATGGGAAACCTACACAGAGCAGAGGGGTATTGCTTCCTTAGGAAGGCAGAGACTGGAGTTAAAAAATGCATAGATATTTGGAATTTGTGAAGCAGAATTTATTTATGATTGGAGGGAACTCAAGAAAGAAAGAATATCAGAAAACTTCACTGAATTTCTCATTACTCTCTTCCTGGGTGGGATATGCATGAGTAGCATGCAAGTCTACTAGTCCAGGCAGAGAATGACTCAGAGGCTATTAACTGAACAGTGCCAAAAACTCACAAGGGACTTTTGATATATTCAAATTCCAACTAGCCATACTGGAGGGTTTCTAATGAAAAACCAGAGGATTAAAAATAAATTGAAGGAGGTCATGCCTTAGTAGTAGCAGTAAACTAGCCCTAGACTAAAAGATACTATAAACCTGTTCTAACAAAGCTCAAATACTTGTGTCAAATGGTTCAAGGTGATCCCAAGAAAAATTATTTGTAAGGACAAAGTTCAACTCTTTAAAATGGCAACAACATACAACACACACATCAACATAAAAACCAAAACAAAGCAAAATGTCTATTACTTAATAAAAATCAATAGACATGTCAAAAAACAGAAAAATAAGATGCATAACTAGAAGAAAATGTTGAAAGACCCAGAAATGACAGAGATGACAAAATTGGCAACAACAGTATTAAAATAACTTTTCTAATTATGCACAAATATTTACAGAAAAATATGAGCATAATTAGCAGTGAAATGAAGGACATATACAAGTAACAAATTCAACATCTTCAGATGCAAAATACATTGTCTGAAGTATAAAATTCACTAGGTAATATCACAAGTTTATATACTGTAGAAAGAAAAAAATAATCACTGCATTTCAGAACAGAAACAGAAACTAAGTTGAATCACAGAAAAAATACTAGCAAAAAGAAAAGAGCTTCATTGATCCAAAAATCATAAGAAGTTCTATTTACATGTAATTAGACTCTCAGAGAGGGCAGAGGTACTAAGAACATATTTGAAAAAAAATGGTCAAAAAATTACAATTTTATGAAGATTATAAATTCGAAGTCCAAGAGATTCAAAGAATTCCAAATTGGAGAAAAATAAAGAAATCTGCAACAAGAAATATCATAATTAAACTGCTGAAAACAGCTAAAATAAAATTATTGGACATAAACAACAATGATACATTATGCAATGAATAAAAAAGGATCAAATATAACTGCAGACGTCTTATATAAAATTATTATAACAAGAATAAGTAATTGATGTAACAATTACAGAAATCCAATAGGCTGTAGAAGATTTGAACAGATTTGGTTGTATCAATGAACTTAATATCATTGATCTTTAAAGAACACTCTAATAACAGCACTATACATTTTTTCCAAGTGAACATGCAATACATTCACCAAGTTTAATCATATTATTGGCATTAAAACACATACTATAAGTTAAATGGCTTGAAATAATACAGACTGTGTTCTATTACTACAGTTCTATTCTATTACCACAATAGCATTATCAGAAATTATTAACACTAAGATATTTAGCAAATGACCAAACATTTGAAAAATGGACACAATTCTTACTAGTTCTCAGGTCTCAGAAATATTTCATAATTGAAAATAGGAAATAATTTTAACTGAGTGAAAATAAAAATATTAATAAATATACACAATATACAAAATTATGAGATTAAGCTTATGTAGTATCTCAATGTAAATTTATATTTCTAATTGATTTCAGCAGCAAAGGAGGTCTAAATAAATGGTCTAAGTTTCCATGTTAAAAAACAATAAAAAGAACAACTTAAAGCCAAAGTATGTGGAACAAATAAAAATAAAATAATTGGAAGTTAATGAAACAAAAAAAGCATTAAAGACCTTAAAATTTAATTTAATTTAAAAAATACAACCATTCGTTTTATGAATCCTTAAACAGGTAAAATTAATAATTTTTGCTAAACCAATAAAGCAATAAAGAGAAAGACACACAGTATCAACATTAGGCATAATAAAGGCACTTTACTACAGAGCCTAAGAAATTAAAATGATAATAAAGAATATTCATGAGAAGTTTAGGCAACAGCAAAGTTGATGAAATGTACAAAACCTTTTTTAAATTTATTTTTTGTTAATTTTTATAGGTTCAGGGAGTGCAAGTACAGTTTTTTTTACATGAATGTATTGCATAGTGCTGAAGTCTAGGCTTTTTGTAACCATTACCTGATTAGTGTACATCATACCAATTAAATAATTTCTCATCCCACTGCCCCCTTCTGCCCTTCCACCCTCCTGTTGGAGTCTTTAATGTCTAATATTGCATAGTCTATGTCCATACGTGCACATCATTTAGCTCCCACTTATAAGTGAGAATATGTGGTGTTGGACTTTCTGTTTCTGAGTTATTTCACTTAAGATAATGGCCTCCATCAATGTTGCTGAAAAAGACATGTCTTCATTTTTTTCATGGCTGAGTAATATTCTATGGTGTGTGTGTGTGTGTACACACACACATATGTATACATGTGTGTATATATATATGTATATATACATTCCACATTTTCTTTATCCAGTTATCCATTGACATTGATGGGCAGTTGGGTTGATTCCATACCTTTCCTATTGTGAATAGTGTTACAATAAACATAAGAAAGCAGTATCTTTTCGATATAATATATATATATTTCCTTTGGGTAGATACCCAGTAGTGGAATTGATGGATTGAATGGTACTTTTATGTTTAGTCTTTTGAGAAATATCCATACTGTTTTCCATAGAGGTTGATCTAATTTACCTTCTCACCAAAAGTATATAAGTATTCCCTTTTTTCTACATCCTTACCACCATCTATTGTTTTTGGTTTTTTAATAATGGCCATTTTGACTGGTATAAGGCAGTATTTCATTGTGGTTTTAATTTTCATTTCTCTGATTATTAGTGATGTTGAGCATTTTTTCATAAGTTTGTTGGCCATCTGTATGTCTTCTTTGGAAAATGCCTAACCATGCCCTTTGCCCACTTTTTAATAGGATCATTTGTTTTATTTCTTGTTGAGTTGTTTGAGTTCTTTGTAGATTCTGGATATTAGGACTTTGTCAGATGCATAGTTTATGAATATTTTCTTCCATTCTATAGGTTGTATATTTACTCTGTTAATTATTTATTTTGCTAGGTAGAAGCCTTTTAGTTTAAGTCTTATTTGTCTATTTTTGTTTTTCTTGTATTTGTTTTTGAGGTATTAGTCATAAATTATTTGCATAGGCCAATCCTAGAAGAATTTTTCCTAGGTTTTCTTCCAGAATTTTTATAGCTTTAGGTCTTACATGTAAGTCTTTGATTCATCTTGTGTTAATTTTTGAATATGGTGAGAGATCTGGGTCTAGTTTCATTCTTCTCAAAACCTTTGAAAAACAAATGACCAAACTGATTCATGAAAAAATATATAATAGGAATAGTTTTATATGTATTAAAAAATTGAATTTGCAATGAAAAGCCTTCTTACATAATAACTTTTGCCCAAATAACCTCACTGGTGAATTCTATCAAATTTTAATAAAGAAAGAATACTATTGATACACACCAAAAAGGAGTACTTTCCAACTAACTGGAATAAGCAAATATTACTCTGATACTACTTGCTTAATGCTTTTACCTCGGCTCTTTTATATTCTCATACTAATTTTCAAAATGCAGTCCAATCTTTTTATTTCTTGAGTAAAAGCTTAATCATTATAAGTAGATGCAAGCATATAACTTCATATGTCTTCTTATGTAATAAGGGTCATGAATTTTAAGACATACATTTTAAAATATATATAATCTTAGTAGACATTGCTATATTTTTATTAACATTAAAATAGCACATCATGTTGAAGTTTTAAAAATTATATGTGCAAATGTTTCATTTTATATGAAATTTATTTCAAGGGAGTGAAAAGGAACTGCAATTTTTACACCGTAAATGGAATGATGGATCTGATAAATTTACAAACCACTGATGTTTATGATTAAGCTTCTGCCTCTAATTTCTGGTTCATTTACTTTTATAAATCAATGAAGAGTTTCTAAATGTGTGTTCCCACTTTAGTCAAAGTTACTTTAGAACTAGTATACCTTTTGTCATGGATGTAGTTCATTCTAATCTTTCTCCTTCTCTCTGTCTTTCTGCCTCTTTCTCTAAAAATCTATTTACCTTGCTCACACACATTTTTGTATATAATTCAATGCAAGTGTCACTTCTTCAAGTTGTCTTATTTACACAACCTGAAAGTGTTACTTAGATGTTCTCTAATATATTTGTCTTACTTCCATGCATACTTCAACTATGGTGCTTTGTAAACTAGGCTGAAATATTTGATTAACCTTTCAATTTCTTCATTATATTTTAATCTTTTTTGGAATGGGGAAATACACTATTTTGTCTTTGCAGCACTATTGATAATTCGAGTACTCACTTCAAATTATTTAAGAAGTGTAGATTGAGTTACCTGGAAATAAACTAAATGGAAAGATATCCTATATCAGCATTTATAATGTGGCTGATATTATTACAATATACTTCCACATATCTTAAATTTTTTGAGGGTACAGTTGAGGCAGAAACTTTATTCTAAATTCTTCTTTTTGCATCATTGTTATGCAAGGGATCAGACCTGTTCTCCTACTGGTTTTTCAGTTACAGTGTGTATTTACATTTAAGACTTGGAAAATATCATTCTAAACTCATTTAATTTATCTATTATACCTCATAGTCTTCTCAAAGTTTTTACTTTTGTTTTCTGAGACGACTCTCTTAGCTGCTCACTCTTGAAAGCAGATGATCCTTGATTTACGATGGTTCAACTTACATTTTTTTCCTCTATGCTGGTGTGAAAGCTATACAGAGTCAATAGAAATTCAAGTACCCACATAACCATTCTGTTTCTGACTTTCAATGCATTTTTCAATAAATTACATAAGATATTCAACACTTTATTATAGAATAGGCTTTGCCTTAAGTCATTGTGCCCAAATGTAGGCTAACGTAAGTGTTTTGAGTATGTTTTAGGCAGACTAGACTAAGCTAAGATACTCTGTAGGTTACGTATGTTAAATGCATTTTCAACTTACAGTATTTTCAACTTATGATGGGTTTATTGGATGTAACCTCATCATAAGTCAAGGAGCATCTGTACTTATTTTATTACTCTGAGATATACTTCAAACTTATTTATTTTGTCTTGTCGCATTTGGGGTGATTCTGCTTTTTATTTATGAGCACATACATCTCTCTGAGATCTCCTTGGACATTGCTTCTATTTGATAAGTGATGATGTTATGGGAGAAATATCCTAAGAGGAAAGAAACACCAGTTAGAATTCCAAGAATATGTTTGCTAATCCAGTTTCCTTCCAGATACACTTAAATTTATTAAAGAAAAAAAAGTTCCATTCTGTCCTACACTTCAGCATCTCTGTTACAAGTGTTTTCATATGGAAAAAATTGTTGATTTTGCTTTAGAATACCTACTTCCTCCTCAAGTAGTACAAGCTTAGTTTTTTTTTTTCTTTATAGCACATATGTTAGAGACCTAAAATTACCACATTCAAGAAAGAGCACATGGTAATAATTTAGACATTGAAAGATAAACCTACCTAAGTTTGGCAGATTCTAATTCTCTATTCTCTGGAGCTTAAATTAAATCATCACATTCCCTGTAAAATGTTTTAGGTTGATGCAATACCTTCTAATTGCTCATTATCACTGCTTAGTTCTTCCACTGAAATGGAAACATCACATTAAACAATTACAAAATAATGAATCTTTTAGTCATGAAATACTGTGCAGCAATGCAAAAATCACTGATTTCTCAGAAACTAAACAAGAAATGGTGGCAGGTAAAAGGATGTTACCAGGTTCTTATTTTTAAGAATTGATTATCCTGCCTTGACAAGAGCTCTGGTGTGGACATGCAGCTTATCATATTTAATTATCATACATGTATAATGTAATCCAATAATTATTGTATAACTTTTCAAGATGTATTAACATAAAGTTGTAAATTTATTCATACATGTTGTTCAATAGAATTAAGTTTGGCCTAGAGCCACCCCCATACATAGTGATCTGTAACATAACAAAGTGTAAACAAACTGCAACCTAACCAAACCGAGTATAACGAGAGTATACTCTAGTAATGAGTATAATAGGTTCCCACTTAAAGTCTTCGATAAGTTCTCAGACACCACAACTTTAAGCAAAACATTTAATGAAACCATTTTTTATTCTCATTAAGGTTATAATGAAATAATGTTGAACAGAATTACCTTATTTGAGGGCCTACTGTATGTCCTTCCTCTGAAAGCTGAAGTTTCTGAGAATCTATTGAAGATGTTAAGTGTGGACTTACTGTGGCTCATTCTTGTTCAATCCTAGTAGTTGAACCTGTAGCCAATCATAGGCTGAAAGCTATCAAAACATGTCCAAATAAGGCAAATGCAGGAACCACAGCCAGTCATATCATTCCCATGTCTCTGGCTATAATTATTGCCTGCATGTGTTGGGGGACTGAGCCTTCTTAACCACTTTTGGTCCAGAGAGCAACCCAGCTCATGAACCATTTTTTTTCTCAATTAAATTCTGTTAAACTTAACTTGTCTAGAGTTTTTTTCTTCAATAATGTGTAACTTATAATCACTGTAACTAAAAGAATATGACCAAGATCACTGTTCTTTCTTCAATAAAGAAATTCAGATACTTTACTTTAGAATAAGAGTAAACTTGTTTGAAAACCAAAAGAGACTCTATTGTATCTTAAACATCCATAATATTTTATAACCCAGCAGTTCTTAATCATAAAATGTTGAACATAGAAGTTAGTAGAACTTTTTTCTATAGCTGAAATATGGGTGAAAAAAACTGGAAAATAATAAGTGAATTCTTTCTCTTTGTACATCTGATACTGAAAATAGTTTTCATTAATGTGAAAGGCAGTTGAGCCACATGAAGCTGAATTCAAAATCCAAATTGAATTATAAATCTTAGAGATTACTTGTTTAGAGAATTCCTAATTTAATTAAGACATGTATGCTTCTCTAGGAATTATTTTAACATCTTGGGATTATCTTCTGAGCCACTCTCAAACATGTGGGTTTTTTCTAATAACTATAATGAGTTGCACTAATCCACTGATGCTCTTTCAGACTCTTCAGATTTTCTTCAGTGAATGCTTTTGGAGGAGACATGTATGCAGCATCAGCAGTATCAATACTTTGGGGAATGGGTTAGAGTTCAATGTGGTCTGATGTGCCTCTAAACCCACTGTGGATTCTGTCCTGTCAATGGATTTGACTATAGGTAGTCATTCGTCAAAAACAAAACAAAACAACAACAAAAAAACCCCAAACACCTGAATATCTTACTGTGTAGTGTTCTTGTCTTAAGGAGTCAAATATGTTACCTGTCAGTGTTTTCAAGTAACCTTTGTCAATTTCTGTATCATCCTGATTTCATTTCTTCTGCTTGTTTTCATTGATGTGTTTGTACAAAGAGTGTTGATAGGGTGTGCAGTTTTGGGGGGGTCAGTAGTAGCTCATGGTCTAATTTCAAATGCCTCTTTCACTGATTCGCCTCTAGAGTATTTAGCCCTGTTTTCCTTCAACTTCCCCAAATATTCAAGCACTCAAATACCTTTTCAAATAGGGCAATCCATTACTTAGCTGAATGCATACCTGAGCAGTCCTAAGGTGTTTCTTTCTTCTCTATTTTTCAAGTTCCTTCTATGAATCGCAGGAACCACTGAGGTGAGTTCAGGTTAGTTGCGTATATCCCGCACTGGGGATATAAGCAACTACCCCCTCCATTTCTTCCCAGACTCCCACACCACAGTTGTTATTTATCCTGGTGGCACAGGATGCCTCTTCAAACTTCTAATATCAGAAGAGAACAGGGAAGAAACAATTATTAGTTTCTATTTTCTAATATAGCAATGAATTCCAAGGGACTCCGGTCAAGTTCTTTCACTAACTTCTCCCCATGATTCGAGTGGTGATGCCAAGGGTTCAAGCTTATCAAATCCTCAAGAGTGAGATGTTGGTCTCACCTTACAACAAGCTTGATTTTAAGAGTGATGATCTTAGGAAGTCCCCCCTTATTTGGCTTCTGGGGGTAGGTAGTCTCTCTCTTTTTCTTAACAATTCTATCCAAACAAAATAATCTTCCCTAACAGTTGACAGATCTTTAAAAATATTTTTTCTTTATCACATAAATCACCATATACAATCTTTAAATTTATATATTTATCACAGACATATTGCCTTTCCTCTCACTAAAAGAGAGCCCTCATGAGAGCACATACTTTTTCAGGCTGTTCTTTGTTGCATCTCTAAAACTGTTAGCAATATCTAAAATGTTGAATTATTTATTATTTAAAAAAATAGGCAGGGCGTGGTGGCTCACGCCTGTAATCCTAACACTCTGGGAGGCTGAGGGGAGCGGATCACCCAAGGTCAGGTGTTCGAAACCAGCCTGAGCGAGACCCGGTCTCTACTAAAAATAGAAAGAAATTA
>VBSM01002608.1:75803211-75829440 GCA_008086735.1 Cheirogaleus medius | reverse complement strand
AGCCTCTGTGGAAAGCAATATGGAGATACTTTAAAGTGATACAAGTAGATCTACTATTTGATCCAGCAATCCCATTACTGAGAATCTACCCAAAAGATCAAATAGCACTCTACAAAAGGGACACCTGCACTCGAATGTTTATAGCAGCACAGTTCACAATTGCAAAGTTGTGGAAACAACCCAGGTGCCCATCAATACATGAGCGGATTAACAAAATGTGGTATATGTATACCATGGAGTACTATTCAGCTTTAAGAAACAATGGTGATATAGCACCTCTTGTATTTTCCTGGATACAGCTGGAACCCATTCTACTAAGTGAAGCATCTCAAGAATGGAAAAACAAGCACCACATGTACTCATCAGCAAATTGGTATTAAAGGATCAACACCTAAGTGGACATATAGGAATAACATTTGTCGGGTGTTGGGCAGGTGGGAGGGGGGAGGAGGGGATGGGTATATACAAACATAATGAGTGAGATGTACAATGTTTGGGGGATGGTCATGCTTGAGGCTCTACCTCGAGGGGGAAGGGGGACATGGGCAATATACTTAGCTGTAATATTTGTACCCCCACAATATGCTGAAATAAAAAAATACAGAACTAAAGATGTATTTGTAAATTAACTCTCTTATGATTTGTTTAAATTAACCTTAGTGCAAGGGAAAACTATCAGCAAACTTTGACTTTAGCTCTTACAAATTTATTAGCTGAGATTTCTAGGAAAAACTATGTACAATTGAAGAGATCTTTAAAAAAATCTCTCAGACCCTCAGTTTCCAAAATTAAAGAAAAAAAAGATTCTTAAATCACAAATCTCTTAGCCCTCACCTACCAATAAAAATGATTTTTCTATTTCTTATCATTAATCTTTCAACCTACAGTTCAAAACAAAAATTATTCTTTCATCCTGTCATGAATCTGTCAAAGGCACTGCTTCCAACAAAATTGACTTCTCTAATTTGTTTCTTTCCCTGAATCTCTCAAGTCCATTCTTCCAATTTAAAAAGAAAAATATTATTCAGTACTTCTGAGATCTTTGAGCCACAAGAAAATTGCATTTTCATTTTAGTTAACGTTTACATTCTGTTGTAAATATTTTTAACTAAATAAAATATATACATTGAATTTATTTTTTCTAGGAATAGAAAAGAAAATGTTTTTTCTTGTATAGACTATATACATCCCTGATCACTGAAAAATGCATAAATGTCTTATTTTTGAAACATAAATCCATTTGAAGTCATAAAATAGTTTGTAGTATTGCAATTTATTTTATAATCATATATTCTGTGAAGATTACTTTTCATTTTAACAAGATACATACGTGATACACAATACTTGTAAAATTTTTTAATTGTGAGATTTTATCATACCATCAGCTTTTGTAGGTGCTTTATAGATGGGGTTGAGAGTGGTGGTAGTTTGGCAATTTAATCTACATTTTTACCAACTTGTAAGATTTTGCTATAAGATTTTCATTGAGTAATTTCTACTCATTAATATAAACTGCTATGTAATCTAGTTATTAAGAAAAAACTCAAGCTTAAAAGCAAATAGGTCACAAATATTAATAACAAGCGTAGTGTAATGAATATGTATTGAATCTTACATCCAAAAATACTAAAACACTCATTTGCCTTAAGATGTAGAAGCCTACAGTATTTATAAAACTGAATCATTTATCTGATCATCCATCAAATAACTATGAATACATATGCAGAAATCTGGAGCATAAAGAATACTTCACTTTTATACATTTACCTTCTCTGATCATATTATAATCATTTGATACATCTGTAGGAAAACATAGCCATAGCAAATACATTTGAAAAATAAAAGAATATAATATAGAAATAGCTCATTATTAAAAGTAGCTTATTTGAAATTACAAAATAAATATACTCAATAGTTATCAAATATTATATTTCAAAATGTGTAAGATAAATTTAAATTTAGGATAAAATACATCTTTAAATGGTGATGTTTGAATAGAAGAAATTCTGAAAATGAATGATATAATTAACTTACAAGTTATAAAAATAAACTGAAGTCAATTCAAAAAATTAAAAGGAAAAAGCAAAACTAAGCTCCGAATAAAATGAATTTTTAATAAATTTTGCAGGATCTTAAAGCCAAAATCATTTGCTATAATCTGAATGTTTATGTTCCCCTAATTCATATTTTGGGATCCTACCCCTCAAGGTGATAATTTTATTAGGAGGAGGGGCCTTTGTGACATGGTTAGAACATTAGCACATGAGGGCCGAGCTTCCGTGAATGTAATTAGTGCCCAATTAAAAAGGCCCTAGGGAACATGTTTGCCACTTTCACCATGTGTGGACAAAATCAGAAGGTGCTGTCTATGAGGAAGTGGGCCCTCACCAGACACCACTGGAGCCTTGATTTTGGACCTCCTTGTCTGCAGAACTGTGAGAAATAAATGTTTGTTGCTTACAGCTCCATGGCATTTTGTTACAGGAGCCTGAACTAAGACAGCATTTTATTAGACACAAGTAATAAAATAGAATAAACCCTGGCAGTATAGATTTTAAACAAGAGAGGTCTAGAAGAGAGAGAGAAAAAGAGAGGGTGAAAAAGACAGAGAAAGAGATCACAACTAAACAATATTAGGACTAAAAGGAGGCATAATTACATACACAGACACAATTTAAAAATCAATATTCAGTTACTTTATGTCAATTAATTCAAAACTCTGTCAAAATTAAAAGAATAAAAAATAGTAAACTTGCACAAGATATATTATCATTAAAGAAATGGAATTGACCCACAATATATAAAACTAAATAGTAAAACATGAGTTGCAGCTCTCTTTACCAGTAAGTTTTACCAACCATTAATAAAGTGAAACTACTGGCTTTTACCAGTACTTTTTACCAATACTCAAAGATTGGATCCTATATAATCTTTTCTAAATAATGGAGAGGAAATTATATTATAACCAACTCATTTTAGCAGACCTTAATACACTTGTTAACTGTGGTAGGCAGAACTCTAAAATGGTACGCCAAGATTCTCAAACCTAATATTCTAAGTTCTGTAAAGAGATTTTGTAGATGTAAAGTTCTAAATCAATTGGCTTTAAGATACTGAAATTATCCAGTTAGGCCTAAAAACATCACACAGGCCCTTTAAAAACAGAGAAATCAAGAGAGATTTGTAGCACTAAAAGGAATCCAAGCATGACTGCTGGCTCAAAATACAGAGAACCATAATAAGGAATGCAGGCAGCTTCTAGAAGATGAGTTGCCCCAAGCTGACAGCCAGCAAATTGAGGATCTCAGTGTTTCAATCACAAGGAACTAAATTCAGCTAACAACTTGAATGAACTCAGAAGCAGTTCCAACCTAGAACCTCCAGATAAGACCTCAGCCTCCCCTAAATCTTGATTTGGCATCATAAGATCTTGAGCAGAGAACCCAGTTAAGCCCTCCCAGTCTTCTGATCTCCCAAACTGTGGCATAATAGATGGATATTCTTTTAAATTGCAAAATTTGTGCTAATTTGCCATGCAGCAGTAGAGAACTAATGCAAACCAGATAAAGATAGTTGAAAATATGAAAGTATGGTTTAATATCACTTACAAATCTACATGCAAAAATCTTAAATAAGTAACAAACTTAATCAAGTAATTAAAAAGGATTTATGATCCAATGATTTATCACAAGAGTAGATGTATCACATTAAAAAAAATTAAAATCACCACTGGAAATATTAATGTTTGTGGGAAAATAAAATTCAAGGGAAACAAGGAAATTATGTGTCCTTTTGGGTATTGCCACACATATTCAGTACTATCTGTGTCTTAGGATGTCTATTTTTGAAACCAATTTGTTGAGTGGAGTTGACCTCAAGAATAAAATAAAGAATAAAATCAATTTCCAATTTGTCTTAGTTTCAATATTAAGCCAACATTTTTAATCAACTTCACTTCTTACCACATTCCTCCTAGAAAACCATTTTTTCCATTTTGAACTCAACATAGCCATCCAGCTTTTTGTCTGTTGTATGTTGGGTTATATTTTTATATAATTTAAAGTGTCAATTTTTTGTTGTTGTTTCTGTGATGTTTCTTCATTGCTCAATCAGAATCACTTACATTTTTTTTTTATCTTTCAGTATAATATTTTCCCTCCACTACTTCATTTATGAATTCTGCCCATTGATTTGGTATCGTTATTTGGATCAGAAGCTCTTTCGGTAAAGACTAGGTCTTATTCATGTTTGTATTCTGCAGCAACTTGCAGAGCACATAATCATACTAAATGCCTGATAATGTTTATTGATAAAGTACTATGGGAAATTGTCTCTTGGAAGAGTAATGAAATATAAGTTAGTGCCTAGCAAAGAAATCACTGAAGTTTTGGCTATCATTATCATAATATTATTTATTATATTCCTAAAATCTTTATTTTCTGTATTTCCATAGCATGGCAGATAAACTCTATGTAGATATTAAACATGAGGTAGAATGAAAATGCACACATCACTTACTGAATGGCCTGTTTTTCTTAGTGGATACAGTAGAACTAGGATTGAATTTTTGCCCCTTCCTGTCCATTTTATGAGTTCTTTTATGCAGAACACAGCAGCCCAGGGGACTCCCATAGGTTTGAGTACAATATCACATAGAAGAAATTATATCATTTCTAAAAGAGACTAGGTAATTAGACAAGCCTCCTAAGTCATGTTGTGTCCATCCTAGGTAGCCTCTGCAGGATGAAAATATTTCCCGATCTAGCTAATATCTTGGTAGACATGTAAGCCACTCCCAAAATGTAAATGCTCCCAGATTATAAAGCTCTAATTCAGTTTGCAAAATAAAACTTGTTTCTCTGTTGTGTCAAGAAATTTTCAAATATTTCAGGAATAGATTAGTAAAAATGTTGTTTTCCTCATTGACTAGCTCCATGGAGATTTTGACAAATGTATGTTGGTTTTGAAAGAACTCGTGGGCTCCCCCTCCTTTATCCCAGTGGACTTTACTGTTTTGATTTTATTATATATTGCTAGGGCAAAATAATTTAGGAGCTCTTAAAAGCAAATGCATCAAAAGGAGTACAAGTTATGTTTTTACGTATCTCAAAATGGAAAATCATTTGTTTAAATAAAATCAAGCCAAGATACCTAATTGATGCATCTTTACCCCTAAAGCCGCATGAAATGACCGCTGTGCATGTATATAATCATTAAAATGTGTTGACAACAATTTAGTTATTATTAATGGAAATTTTCAAGCACTAATAAAAATAGAAATCAAAATGAAATCAGATAGAAATAGTATTATATGCCATCATAATTTTGCGTATCTCCATAAATAGCAATTGCTAATATATATGTGTGTGTCCTTCCTCAGAACTGAGCAAGGGTATAGATGATGACTTCTTGTGCTTTCTTTGGTCAGCATTTCTTTCCCAACATATTAATGATATGTTGATATAACTTACCATTTCTGTGACCTTTTGTGCCAAACTGGTATTATGGAATATTCAGGTTGATTGTTACCATACTGCCTTTTTTTTTAATCATTCTAGTTGCTTGAGTCATATTTTAAGTATTAGATAAGCATATGGTTAGACAGAGAAGCACTCCACAAAAATCATGTGTGTTTTTATTAATCTATGTTTTTTTTTTTGTCATTTGAGGAAATTTTTGAGGGAGAAAAAAAGCCCTGGCTGGGAACCAGGATGGTATAACTTTAATCACAGCTTCTGAAGTTTTATATTGCATCTTAAAGACTTGCCCTTTCTGACCTAAACTGAAATACTAACCATAAAACTATAAAAATATTTTGATAATTAATATTTGAAATAATTATCATAGCCATAGTGCTATGCATACAGTTAGCGCTACTAAATATTTGCTAAATGAATGCATTAAGTTGTTATTTTACCTTAATATGAAGAACTCTGAGAGGTTAATACATTTTTAGTGTTATATGGAAAATATATTCAATGAAAGAAAAAGAATAAATTATGCATTGATCAGGTAGATGACACTGTTCCATGGAGCAAATACGAATTTACAGTGTGTGTGTGTGTGTGTGTGTGTGTGTGTTGTGGTATGTGATCAAGAGACAAAATTGGAAAATACAGTTCTCTTGAGAAACTCTCCAGTGACAAAGCCAGACAAATGAATCCATAATTTCAATATGGCATAATTCTTAAGGGAATATTTTATACAGCAACTGCAGGAAGTTGAGAGGAAAGATACAAATGTAAACATGAAAGTTCAAGAAAGTCATCCTAGAATAGTTAATTTAAAACCTGATTAATAGGCCGGGTGCAGTGGCTCATGCCTGTAATCCTAGCACTCTGAGAGGCTGAGGCAGAAGGATCACTTGAGATCAGGAGTTTGAGACCAGCCTGAGCAAGAGCGAGACCCAGTCTCTACTAAAAATAGAAGAAACATTAGCCAGTCTAGAAATAACAACGAAAAATTAGCTGGGCATGGTGGCTCGCTCCTGTAGTTCCAGCTACTCAGGAGACTGAGTTAGGAGGATCACTTGAGCCCAGGAGTTTGAATTTGCTGTGAGCTAGGCTGAGGCCATGACACTCACTCTAGCCCGGCTACAAAGCAAGAGTCTGTCTCAAAAAAAAAAAAACAAAAAAAACTGATTCATAAAGGATGGGGCACAAACACTTGACATAAATACATTAGATTGGGAAAATATTAAAAGCAAGATCTTAGTAATAATAATAATGATATTAATTATTATAACAAATTATAATTAACAATGGGTAAACTTAATTGACATTTTATTATGTAAGGCTTTCCCATGCCTTTTAATGTGATTAATCTTAACAACACAGTTACTATTATAATCATCTCCATTGTACCATATAAGAAGACTGAGGTAAAACAAAGGCTCATGAATTGCAGAGGTTGCAATTGTAGGAATGTTTATGTCTCCCCAGTTCATATGTTGAAATTTTAACCAACCAGGTGATGGTATTAGGAAGTGGGGCCTTTGAGACGTGATTAGGTTATGAGGGTAGAGCCCTTATGAATGGGGTTAGTGTCCTTGTAAAAGAGGCCCAAATAGAACCCTGAGCCCTTCCACCAGGTAAGGGCACAAGGGGAAAGTGTCCTCTTTGAACCAAAAAGTGGACCTTCACCAGACACCAGACCTACCTTGATCTTGGACTTCCCAGCCTCCAGAAATAAGAGAAATAAATTTCTGTTGCTTATAAGCTACCCAGTTAATAGAATTTTGTTAAAGTAGCCTTAATGGACTATGACACAAATATATACAGATCTAGGATTTGAATTCAGAAACTCTTGTTATAGCTTACAAGATAAACTTCAAGAAATTTTATACTAGCACTATTTTGGAAATATATCTTTGTGAATATCATTTTGATTGTGGTAAAATACACATAACATAAAATTTACCATTTGAACAATGTTAAAGTGTACACTTGACTGGAATTTAGTACATTCAGAGTGTTATGTAACCATCACCATTATCTAGTTTGAGAATATTTATTACCCCAGAAGGAAATGCCATATGTATTACCCAGTCACTCACTAATTTCCTCTCCTTCCATCTCTTCCTATACTTTTGGCCATTCATGTTTATCTCTTCATATTTTTGGCTCATTTTCCCATTAGGATGTTTTGCTCATTCCTCCTGATTATAAGTGTGTTGACAATAAACTTTTCAACTTTTATCTTCAGTGTCCTTATTTTATTTCTGATTTTGACTATGTTTGATTTTTATGCAAGTTTAAAGTTAATTTACAAAATACTATTTAAAGATATTTTTATGCTGATTTTGAATAATAGTGTTGGTAGAAGTGCTCAGTATAAAGTTTGCTCCATTAAAGATCATTTTCATTTTTTTCTGATCTATTTAAGGTCTTGTCTTTGACGTTCTGTAATTACATTAGGATGATTCAAGGTGTGGAGTTATATTCATTTATCCAGCCTAAGATTCATGAAGATACAGAATATTAGCAGTTTTATCTTAAGTCAGTTTTGATATGACCCCATCCTAGTTTATTTTGTCTAGCTTTTTCACCAGCTTCTTCTGGTTCTCCAAGTAGATACACACCAAAATCACCCTCAAGTCTCTCAATATCTTTTTTTTTTTTTTAATTTTTCAATTTCTGCTTCTTCATACTGAATTTGTACTTTGGTTCATGCATGCTATCCTCATTTGTGTCTATTCTGCTATGCATCTTATCAGAGGAGCTCTTTTTCCATTTCTAGAAATTTTACTTTGTTATCGTGCAATCAGATTCAGCAATTTGATAGCCTTCTTTCTTTCACATACCTGAACACTCCCTATTATTATTTAAACATATTAAACATGCTTTTTAATACGCTACATCTGATTCTGATTCTTTTGTTTATCTTTTGTAAACTTATGCTGATGATAACCTGTTTCTTTGGTAATTTTATTTTCTTATATTTTGTTCTTGACTATGGTACTGTATTATTTAGAAAATTTGAAAGTCTGTGATAACATCCATTGCTATAATGAAGGCTATGCTTACTACTACAAGGTGTGTAGAGTTTTGACAATACTCAGAAATTCTACGTAAAATCTTTGCTTTAGAGATTTTTGGTTCTGTAGAAAATGTCCTTTCTGGTCTCAAACCTGATTCAGATCAGATTGGAAATTATGAATCGGCAAGGAAAGCTCTCAGTACTGCACTCTCTCATCAGTTAAGTTTGATTATTATTCCCTTGTATTGGAAGGGTTGTTATCTATCTCCCAGTTAGATATTTTGATTGTTTGTATTTTGAAGTCATGCCTTTATATTGAGGTTCTTGGTCTGTTTTCTTTACCAGTCATGGATACTGTGTACTGTTCTTGTACTAAAATCAAAGGTCTAAAACCTCCCAGATTTTCCATAGTTCCTCAGGGCAACTGTAGCTTCTTTGTGAGCTTCCTCTTTATATTTGTGCTTTCTTCTAGATTTTATGGATTTTAACTTTCTAAAGCTATGCAATTAAAGATTTTTTAAAAAATATTTAGCACATTGAGGTATGCTGCAGGGAGGTTTTGGAATATTCAGTGTGCTGCTAAAATGAAAGTTCTGCCATATTTCTTTGCTTTAATTAGTATTTGAGGGATAACGTACAAAGAGGAGATAGGGGAGTTAATAATCCTGATATAAATCCTTAGCAGACACTCAGTATCTCAAATTTCATTTTTTTGATTAAAATTAATGACATTGATTTATTTTGTAATCAACATGTGCTAAATATTTGAAATGACAAATAAAACCAGAGTTATAAAAACTACGGGAATTCCCAATTCAATTATACAAAAGGAATAATTTCCAGATAATCTCCAGATGCTTTTGCTGAGTGTAAAACCCTTAGGGAATCAGTCCATTCCTGCCTTTGCCTAGCAACACTGGCGTTTTCTATTATCTACTTTTCTCTATTTCTTTGGCTTCAACTCAAATTCTCCCTTTTTGCCTACCACTTTCAATTTATGACTCATTCAGGTTTATCCTTTTTAATTTGGCTGCTCCCCAAGTAATTGCCTTTTGTAGTATACACCTTCTCAACCTACTCAACAGCTCTCAAAAAATTATGATTGACTTCCAGCTTGATAGAAAATTCAATGTTCCTAGTACCCCAAAGCACAAATCACGCTTATTTTTTTTAGAGGGAGAAGTGTTCAAATTACTTATTTATTTAACGTGGTTCATTGGAATTAGAGGCAATTGTGGTTAGCACAATAGTTTGTTATCTGGGTCATGTTGAATTTTCTGGGTCTGAATCCTTCCTTTTTCATTAACTAATTAACTGTGTAACCTATGACAAGCCAAAGTTTCTGGATCTCAAAAATGAGGATGAGAGTTACTTTAGTGCTAGGATTGTGTTGATAAGTAAATGAGAAAAGATTTTAAGACTTAATAAAGTGCTCTGTGTGCAAAGGCACATACCCAAACAGGCACACACATGTGCATATGGGTGTATGTACGAAAACATCTACTTAATATGTATACATTATATTAGGATATGTTTATGAAATACATTATGGATATAAATACATATATATTTTAGAAATACATAATATAGAAATTTTTAGAAATATATGTTACTGGAAATGTAGTGTAGAAATATCCAAGATACAGATATAATACAGAATATATTATAAAAATATTATTTGGGATTGTAGAAGGAAAGGAGAAAAAAAGATATTTATGATGAATTTTTAAATTTCTTAAACCACCTGGAATGTGCTTTTCCTTCTTTCTTTCCATCCAAATCCACATTCCACTTGGATAAATTCATTTTAATAACTCTCTTTCCCATTAATCTCTTCATATTACAAAATAATGTACATTTATATCAAATTGCATTATTATTTTATTCCCCATGGGTATCTACAGTTTTATATGAAATTTACTGTAATTCTCCTAAGGGAGATAACAACAAAAAGTAATCCTGTATCTAGCTCAATATCTGGAACATAGCAGACATTCAATAATTATTTGTGTAGAAACTATTGAATCTTGAATTCCAAAACCTAAGTGTCTCAAAAGAAATAATTTTGCTATAAGGTAAATTATATGACTGGTGAATAGAGTCAATTATTTTAGCAAAGGAACAAACAAACAACTAAAAATAACTTCCTTAAGAGATAATTTTCAACATCCTATCAACATAAACACCAAATCAAGAGAAAAAAATCAATTGCTGTGTTAGTTTATTTTTCAAGAGAAAGCAAAAGTAATACAGATAAATTATCTTGTGTAAATTTCACAATGCACTTTTCTAACACTAGGTATTTCAAGAAACAAGAGGTAAAGCACAGGGATGAAATGTGCAAGTGTGTTCGCAGATCAGTTGTCCCAGAACTTCCCAGTCAGCCTGCACAGTTAGGCCACTACCTCTTCCCCTGAATATTTTCAATAATAAAGAGAAATCTTATTTATTGGAAAAATGTCATTCAAGAGATAATAGAGGCAAGGAAACTGGGCAAAACAGGCACAATGCAGGAAAGAGTGTATTAATTAGAAGTTTGCATGCTTAAGGTGGAGACAATCATTTCTCTTCTTACACTTTATTGGAAAATTCCATTTTTCCAGGGGCACATGGTGACTCACTCAGAGAATCTCATGAGAAGTCAAAGAGAAAATTGCTACCACAAATAACTGGAATATTCCCAATGGAAAAGAAAAAAGAAAAAAAGAAGAAAGGCCATGGGTTGTTTGATTACCTAGTAACGCTGACTCTTAGAACTTTTATCAAAATTATCTGCACAGCTTGTTAAAACAGATTGAAGTAAGACAGACTCAGAAAGACAAATTCTGCATGATCTCACTTATATGTGGAATCTAAAATAGGTGAACTCATAGAAGTAGAGTAAAATGATGATTATCAAATGTCGTGTGGGGTATCTAGGAAGAAAGAAATAGGGAGTTAATGGTCAAAATGTACAAAGTTTCAGATAGACAAGAGCAATAAGAGTTTTTACATCTATTGTACAACAGAGTGACTATAGTCAATAATAATATATCATATATTTCAGAATAAAAATGAGTAAATTTCAAATGTCTCAGCACAGAAAATAAGTAAGCAAGGTGATGGACATGTCAATTAGCCTGATTTAATCACTCCACATTGTGTGTGTATGTGCGTATGTGTGTGTGTGTATATATATATCAAAATACATTTTACCTCATAAATGTACAATTATGATTTGCCAACTAAAGACAATATTAATGAAAAATAGATCGCCAGGCATTTGAAGGATCTCTTAGGTACAGGGACAATTAGATGAGAAGATGGCAAATAATAATTAACTCTAGAAAGAAAATAAAACCTGTGTGTAACAGAAAATACATCTCCTAATTCAAAAAATAATAATACTTTCACATTCAGAATAATATGAGCACTGTGTGTTGATTTGAAAAAAATGTAATGAGTTTGGGGGAGATACGGAGATAAAAAGTGAGAGCATTGGTTGTGAAAAAACTGAAAACCTTAATTGCTATAATAGAAAATGAATGATAATATTTAGAATAAACACAAAATATAGATAAATGATATTATTTAGGAACACACACTTTAAAACCATGAGGAAATAAAAAATAATTGTTGAAAAAGAAGGTAACTGGAGTATGGCACTAGGGATAAAATGGTGAGAGATGGGAGGGCAATCTATGAATATTGATCTTTTATTTATTTTTTCTATTTACATTTAAGGCTTTCTTCTAATACTTGGTTTGTCTTTATGATTCATTCACCTTTAGTATTTAGAAATGAAATCATTAAAAAGATGATTGGAATCCGTGCACATGTGGAGCTCATAGTTATTGTATGAGAACTTGCCTTTTCATTTAGATGCCGTACACCGTCAGATTGTATAATTTTTAAAGTAGACGGAGTTGAGAGGATCACTTAGCCCCAGGAGTTCAGAGTTCAAGGCTAGCTTGGGCAACAGAGTAAAGCCCTGTCCATGCAAAATAAATAAATAAATAAATAAATAGTAGTCGATCACTTTCTTTAGAGAGGAATTCTTCAAACACCTATTCGATTCTCTCTTTGAGTCAAGTCAGATCCTTTTCTTCTATACATCGTCCAAAATTTGTATGACGTTTCTTGGTTTGATGATGTCTTTTACCCACTATTATCGTGTTTGTGTGCATGTGTGTGTGTGTGTGTGTGTGCGGGCGTATGTGTGAGCATGATTTTAAAAACTTATTTACTTTATTTAAATTTTTGGAGGGTGGGCTTTAGGGGAATTTCAGAGACAAACTCATATCTGTTAGGTAGGGATTAGGGTATGCGGGTGGCACGGACCAGTGTGGGTAAAGAGTAGAAACTACAACAGCAGAAAATGGCTATTTAGGGATTTTCTCCCCTCCAGGGCATGCGCAGAGGAATGGAGAACCTGTCCGCGGGTAACCTTCTCCCACTAGCGTAGTAAAAAATCACCCCCCCTAGCACCATGACAGTTCCGAGCCAGCCATACAAGGACAGAAAATGGGAGGGTACATGACTCCGGGAATCACCACCCACTTCCCCAAAGAGACATGAATATTCCACCCCAGTTTAACATCCACTAGGGGTTAGCACAAAGGACAGACAGACCATAGCCCTGGTGTGACACCATTCCTCGTTGGAGGAGTCTGCTTTCTACTGACTTTGAGAGTGGACTATACTTTCTACACTTTGTCTTTAAACTCAAGGTCTTTTCCATTAACCCCGACAGACCTATTCCTCTCTCTGGAACTTTCGCTTTGTAATAAAAGCTGCTTGTGTGGAAGTGCTGCGTGTCTGCCCCTCCATGGCACTGGCCCTGCTTGTGAATCGTTCCCAGCACGGAGCCAAAGAGCCAGAATAACGTCTCTCTTTCAAAACCAATCCTGACAATATCGAGACAATCAGAATGTGTCCTGGATGTGTACACCTTTTTCTAATAAAAAGTAAAACTACTTTTTAAAGTAATATTTATTTAGCAGGTGCTACTTACAATATTAATATATATTGTAATCGATTTTACACCTAAAACCATATAAAGCTATTTGGGCAAATAGACAGTTTTTCACAGCTATTACAACATAACTTAAAAATTATGTGAGAATGTTTCAACTGGACTTTACCAAATTAAAAAACAAAAAAGAAAGAAAAGAAACTTCTTACTCCATTATCAAACATGTCAATTACTCAAAACTTTAATATCATAAAGTGTAGACATTCATACCATTTTGAGCGCCTCTTTTATTAGATCATTTCTGGCTTATGGTTTTTGTACACACAGTAAATAAAATAATCATTAATTACTCTGATAGTTAATTTTATATGTTGACTAGTCTAGGCCACAGATGTCCAGCTATTTGGTCAAACATCCCTCTGGGTGCTTTGGTGAGGATATTTTGGAAAAGATTAACATTTAAATTGGTACGGTAAGTAAAACCCATGGCCCTCCTTAATGTGGGTGGTCTTCATCCAATCAATTGAAAAACCTGAACAGAACAAAAAAATATGAACCCTCCTTGGAGTAAAATAATTCCTCTATCTGACTACCTTGGAACAGGGATATAATGGGCTTTAGCCTGCCTTTGAACTCAAACTTAAATATCAGCTCTACCTAGGTATCAAGCCTAATAACCTTCAGACGGGAGCTATACCATCGGCTCTCCTGGGTCTCCAGCTTGCTAATTTACTCTGTACATCTTGGGACTTCTCAGCCTTCATAATTGAGCCAATTTCTTACAATACATCTCTCTCTCTCTTTTTCTCTTTACACACACACAAACATATCCTACTGATTCTTTTTTTCCAGGAATACTAATACAATTACCAGTAGTAAAAACATTGTTATGTAAGTTTCTTAAAGATATATTTCATGAAAAAACTGCAAATAATTGAGTTGAACTATGGAAATTTTCACTTGACTTTGAGGTGTTGTTAATTTTGGTGTGTATAAACTTTCAACTGTGTTAACTTTAATATAAAATCTGCAATTTGTCAATCTTTATTTTTCATGATGTGTTCCATTTCCTTAAAGATATTTTTGTAAAAAACAGAAATTCATACAAGTTGCAGTATTTTTCAGTAAGAAAGTGGTCTGATGTTTATGTGTATATATGAGCAAATAACATAGTACATGCAAAAGCTCAACTATAGTTGAGCTATAAGGTGCTATTAAACTTATTATTATTCAGTATTACCATTTAATCCACTGCCCAGCATCTTGAACAGATAACAATATATAATAAGTATTCAACAGACACGTGCTGGATAGATATACACACATATACCATTTGTACATATATCTGTGTTATATGTACAGATATGGTAAATGAGGGCAATACAAAGTAGGAAAAAAGGTAAAAGTTATTTGAGCACTTTAGGAATGCCCCCCAAGTGAAGATATAACATGATATATGAAATACTATAAATGAAAATGCAATTAATAAAAGATGATTAAACAGAATCAAAGACATACATAACTGACACAAATATAATACTATTAAGCACACCTAGTTAGATATTAGTATTCCACTCAACAAATATTTATTAACTACTCACTTCCAAAAGAAACTTTGTAGTCCTGGCCAAGAAAACAAAGAAGAATTAGACTCATCAAGTCATTGTAAATTTAGTAATGCTGAAGACTAAGTGAAGCTGCCAGATTTCCTAATCCTACTGATATTAAAGAATAGCTACCCAAAGGACAAGAGGAGAGTAAGAAAATCAGGCTAGTATTCATCTGTATAGAAATAGCATCTGCCTTTGAGCTTGTAGTATAAAGGTGATAATTTACATTGTCCTGAAGTTCTTCTATTTTTCCCTCTTGTATGAGAAAAATTGTCTTTATGATATTTCTCCTTTCTTTGGGTTTCCAAAATGTGCCATATAACATTTCTAATTTAGGTTTTATTCTTTCAGAAGATTGTCGAATATTAAAAAAGACACTGTCACAATGTAATACCAGCAGTTCTATGTTAGGGAGCACTGTGCATCTTACAATGTCTTCAATAAAAGATAGTTTGCATAAGAACTAGTTTATGAAAGACTCTTTTATTTTTAAGTTGCCACCATTGTATAGCCTTGACTAAGTACTCCACATATCCCTACAAATAACTGAACTTGGAATAGTTTTGTTAAATTGTGATGTTTTCATTCTTTGAAAGTACCCATTTGTCTGTCACATATTATGTAAGATTATGCCTTAGGCTACTGAAGGCCTGATGGAATTAATGTCAAATGCATGCTACAAATAATTATTTCAATAAACATTATTTTCTTTTTCCAACACTTCTAGGCTGTCTAGTTATACAATCACATTTACATTTTAATATTAACATCTTATATTTTTCTAAAAATAATGAAACTGTGCCAAGAATATATTACCTCTTTTCACTATCCAGGCTGTGCATGTCAAGTATTTTATTAATTTTGTTTTGTAACTATAGCTGATGTTGAACAACATGGGGGTACAGGGCACTGACCGCCCACACTGCCAAAAATGTGCATATAAGTTTTGACTCCTTCAGAACTTAATTTCGAATAGCCTACTGTTGATCAGCAACCTTCGCCATAACCTAAACAGTCAATGCATATTTTGTATGTTGCATGTATGATCTTAACAAACTGCATTCTTACAACAAAGTAAATTACAAAAAAGAAAATTTATTAAGAGAATAACAAGGAAGAGTAAATATGTTTTTTATTAATTAAGTAGAAGTGGAACATCAAAAAGGTCTTCATTCTCATTGTCTTCACATTGAGTAGGCTGAGGAGGAAAAAAAAGATAAGGGGTTGGTTTTGCTGTCTCAGAGGTAGCAAAGGTGAAGAAAATCCACATGTAATCTGGCCCATACAGTTCAAACCTGTGTTGTTCAAAGGTCAGCTATATTTCTGGTCTCCACAGCTTGCTAAAACACCATAGTTTGTCTACTGATAATTTGGTTTGACATATTGTACAGGACATTCACTACCATGATTTAGATGATCAAGCAAAGGACATAGACATGAAAACATTGTCTTGAATAGTCCACGGTGCCCCATCTGTATAGGTTTTTAATATAAGGATTAGGATACCATAGTCCTTTGTAACTCAATTATTTGAGAGCAAGTTAACGCATTACTTGTGTACATGTATACTGACTAATAAACAGAAATTAGATGTCTCTTATAAATGAAAAAAAATTGCAAGAGAGAATAGACACAGTGTTATTGCTTGAATATCCTCAAATTACTCTTACTGTGCTCCTTGTTTGATTAGGATTTATATGTTATAACATAATATATTGGTTACTAAAAGTGCCTTTACCTTAAAATATTCATTTTACATCATGTAAAATAGTGAAAAACTGTTATAGTTTTGAAGACTAAACTGTGATCTTTTTCTTTTGCCCAAATTACTTTCTAAGGAGCCTGGTGAGTCATGCCTGCAAATGATAAAATCTCAGTAAACAGGTTTTTATGATGTGGCTTACTTCCCAACCTGATTCTGGTATAGCATCATATGAAAGATAGAAGATCCTTATTTTAACTCAAGCATTCCTTTCCTCTGATTCCTGGACCTGGTCTTTTGGATAAAGCCTAACTCTTTTAGCCACTTGTCAACTCAAGAATCCCTAAACCCACCCATGATTTGTAAACCCCTGCTTTGAGATGTCCCAGCTTTATGGGCCAAACAGATGTATGTCTTCCATGTAATCCCTGTCTCCCATAAAACCAGACTGTAACCCGGCCGGGCGCGGTGGCTCACGCCTGTAATCCTAGCACTCTGGGAGGCCGAGGCGGGTGGATAGCTCAAGGTCAGGAGTTCGAAACCAGCCTGACCAAGAGCGAGACCCCGTCTCTAAAAAAAAAAAAAAAAAAAAAAAAAAAAACCAGACTGTAACCCAACCATAGCGAGTCTACTTGTTCAAGGCTTCTTGGGTTTGGCTCTAGGTCATGATTCTCAAATTTGTCTCAGAATAAACCTCTTTCAATTATTTTACAGAGTTTGGCTTCTTTTCTGTTGATAGTTTCTGAAGCTGTAAATTGCATGTTATTATTTACAAATAATATTTAATAAGACAAATGTTAATATAATACTAATAATAAAAATCTATTTTCAAATTTTTAAGAGGATAGTGAATAGTTATAGTAGTAGTTTGATGACTCTAATGTAAATCTTATATTTCTATGATTGAAATATCATCTAATAAAAAATCTCCACTGTAAAAATTATATTAAAACACAGATTTTATATTCTAAAATATTCAAAATCAATATTAATAGATATGATAATACACATTAAATATTTGTTCTTACTTTTGGAAATTAATCATATTACTTGTGTCATTTTTCAATACAAATCTGATTATTCTCTGCTCCAATGTCTTTATTTAGTGTTTATAACAAGATATGAAAAAATGAAACTCAGTCATTTAGCCAAATCTAATTGACAGAGCATAAACCTAATAAAGTTAACACTGTGCTCAAAGGGAAAAAAATAATAAAACAAAACAAAAAATCAAGACTTAAATCCCCAAACTGTTTATGAGTGGAGGTGCAAAGCTCTGACAGTAAAGACAAAAATCTCTATGAATCTGAAACAAGGGTACAAAGTTGCAAATGATGTGGACAAAAGTTACCAAACTGTAAAATAAGATTGTTTAAGGATTTGGATGAGAGAAAAGAAAATTTACTTGCAAACAGTATTAAGGAAGTTTTTTTTTAATTTTGTATTTAATGTCTACCATACTTCATTATTTAAATTAGTAAAAATATGAATATCAAAAATAATCATTTTTTCACAATAAAAGAAGTGGAAGACCGCTAAAGGGTACACACATGTAACAATATTTTAGTAACTGTTTCTGTATAGTCCAAATATTTTGATGGAGAAGAAATATCTTTCCTCAAAAATATTTTTAAGTTTATACTTTCTCTCAATGGAAAACCATACTTATATTATCAGTACTACTTTGTATTAAAATTATCTTAATATTCCTTCTCTGTTTTACACAATTATATTTATTTCATGTTGAAAAGGATATGCATTTATTAGTTTAAATGATTGTTATATTTTATAACTAATATTTACAAGATTGTGGATGATTTACATAACAATTGAGGAAAAATCCATAGGAGATCACTATTCATAGAAAAATGGAAGTGTATTATTGATCATACTTTGTAAAATGAGCACATAACTATTAACTACCATAATACATCTAGCATCTAGCATAAGATAGTCATTTTATCAAGTTATTTTTAAATGCTGCATAATTTCTCTTCATGTGAATATGCATCTATTAATTTAGCATCTCGTTATTGGGGCATTTAGGTATTTTAATATTTTCTTGCTGTAGTAGGCAAATATAAAGTCATTGTTTTCTCTTCTGAACATTTATTTAGAATATATTCTAAGATGTTAATTAATAATAAATTTATGTAGAGTATTTTTATTTATTTACCATCTGTGCCATCATTTACTTAGGCATTAGTAATATAATAATAGAAAAGTTTCCTGTTTTCATGGTGACTATTGGATGGGGGCTTTTAAAAACAAACATAATGAGTGAGATGTGCAACATTTGGGGGATGGTCATGCATGAGGCTCTGCTTCGAGGGGGGAGGGGCATGGGCAATATACGTAACCGTAATATTTGTACCCCCATAATATGCTGAAATTTTAAAAAAATGTAAAATAAAAAATAATAAAAAATAAAATGTAAAAAAAAATATTGCTACTTATGTATAATTTCCAATTATTTTCCATAGAGTTTCTATACATTTACTCTCTTACTGTTTTGTCCATAACGCCATAACGCCACATTTGTTATTACCACAAAAAAATCCTGGGTTTCGAGTTTCAAATACAACATGTAAAGAGGTTGAAAATCATCATTCCTGTCCTAACAATAAGAACAAAAACCTGAACAAACATACAATCAGCATCTCTTTCAGATTCCTTCAGAGAACCTAGGTTACTCGGCAAACTCTCACCCTGAACACAGGAGAAACAAATGAATCAAGACTTCATTAAATCTGAAACCAATTGATTTGAGAAAACTACTCTTAAAAAAATGAAAAGACACGATCCTTTTGTAGTTCACAAGCGCGATGATTGGGTGTCCGTGCACATGTGTGAGACGTGCCTTCCTTAAACCTTGCTACAATGTTGGCACATCACTCCTCTCACGTGAACTTAGAAAAAAAATAAAAATAAAAAATATGAGGCCGGGCGCGGTGGCTCACGCCTGTAATCCTAGCACTCTGGGAGGCCGAGGTGGGCGGATCATTTGAGCTCAGGAGTTCGAAACCAGCCTGAGCAAGAGCGAGACTCCATCTCTACTAAAAAATAGAAAGAAATTAATTGGCCAACTAAAATATAGAAAAAAATTAGCCGGGCATGGTGGCACATGCCTGTAGTCCCAGCTACTTGGGAGGCTGAGGCAGAAGGATCGCCTGAGCCCAGGAGTTTGAGGTTGCTGTGAGCTAGGCTGACGCCACGGCACTCTAGCCAGGGCAACAGAGTGAGACTCTGTCTCAAAAAAAAAAAAAAATATGAAATGAAAGGACATGCCACATATTTAGAGAAAATATTTCTAAAACATATGTATGATAAAGGACTTTTATCCAAAATATTCAAAGAACTCTTAAAACTCAACAATAAGAAAACAAACAACCTGATCAAAAAATCAGCCAGACATTAATATTAAAGAAAATATACATGCCATATAAATATATGAAAAGATACTCCACATCATTTGCTATCAGAGAAATAAAAATAACTAAAATAGCAATGATATACCATTACACAACAGTCAACATGACCAAAAGCCAGAACACCCACACCACCAAATGCTGGTAAGGGTGTGGAATGACTAGACTTTCACTCATTGCAGGTGGATTTGTCAAATGGTAGAGCCACTTTGCAAGACAGTTTGATGGTTCCTTATAAATCTAAACATGCTTTTAGTGTACAATCCATCAATCACAATCCTTGGTATTTACCCAAAGGAGTTGAAAACATACACACACTAAAAAACCTATATATGGATGTTTATAACAGATTTATTCATAATTGCCCCAAACTGGAAGCAACCAAGGATAAGTAAATGGATGAATTTCAGTACATCTAAACAGTGGAATATTATTTTTCGCTAAATACAAATGAGCTATCAAGTCACAAAAAGACATGGATAAATGTTAAATGCATAGTTCTAAGTTAAAGATGGCAGTTTGAAAGGCTATTTACTGTATGATTCCAATTATATGACATTCTGGATAAGGATAAATTATGGAGACAGTAAAAAATAACTAGCTGCCAGTGGTTGAAAGAAAGAAGAAAGGTTGAACAGGTGGAGCACAGGGGATTTTTCGCCTGAAATCATTTCTATGTAACACTTCAATGGTGGATACATGATATGCATTTATCAAAACCCATAGTGTTTTTTTAACAGAAAGTGTGAGCCGTAATAAAAATTATGGGCTTTAGTTAATAATAATATATCAATATTAATTGATAAATTGTAACAAAAGTACTAACTCAAGATGTTAATAATAGAAGACACTGTTTTGGGAATCATTTTTTCTGTAAACCTAAAACTGCTCTAAAAATGAAGATTATTAAGCAAAAAAATTACTAATAGGATAAAGAGTTGATAGCATGAATTTTAAATATACCGTCGTCCCATTGTATCTGTAGGTTCCACATCCACAAATTCAGCAAACAACAAATTGAAAATATTTCAAAAACAAAACAATAAAAAATAACAATACGACAAAAATACAAATAAAAATAGTCCAACAACCACTTACATAGCATAACTAATATAAAGATAATTTACAGTGTACAGGAATATGTGTATAAGTCATATGCAAATAGTATACCATTTTACTTAAGAAACTTGAATAACCACAGATTTTGGTATCCACAAAGGGTTCGTGAGACCAATCTTCATGGATACCAAGGGATGAATGTAATTTGATATGCAGAGCAGTATGTAGTATATCTTTTTGTATATATTTTGGGGAATATTATATTTCAAAATTGGCCTCTTACTGGGGTAATATGAATATGACTATATTACTTTTGCTATGATTTTTTTTTTTTTTTTGGATACAGGGTTTTTCTCTGTTGCCCAGGCTAGAGTGCCGTGGCACTATCATATCTCACTGCAACCTCAAAATCCTGGGCTCAGGTGATCCTCCTGCCTCAGCTTCCTGAGTATCTGGGGATTAGAGGTGCACACCATCAAACCTGGCTAATTTTTTCTAATTTTTTTAAAGATGGGGTCTCACTATGTTGCTCAAGTTGGTCTCGAACTCCCAGTCTCAAGCAATCTTTCTGCCTCAGCCTCCCACAGTGCTATAAATATAGGCATGACCCACCACACCCAGCCCATTTTGTTTGACTTTTGATAATTAAATTTTTGTTTTTATATTAATCAAATTTTAATGTTTCTATTTTTATTTTTTCTTTTTTTTACATTTAAAATTAATCCTGATTAATAATTTTTTACAAAAATAACATTCAAATTACTTAAAATGTACTTAGGTCAGTTGTATGAACAGAAATCTAATTAATGTCAATTATATAAAATACTACAAATACATAAAACTACATCATACCATATAAGTAACACTTTGAGAGCCACTAAATATAATTAGCATATTTTAACATTTTGTCACAGTTTAATAAATATGTATTTATTTTAAAATTTTATTGATTTATAAGTAGCATAGGAAATTACAGATAAATGAGTCACCCTTGTTTCCATCTAAATAATCTGATATGTATCCCGAACACTACATCATCATAATTTTTTCTATACAAATGTAACACGTTTTTCCTATTAGTAGTATATGCAATCTATCAAGACATATAATTTTACATGGCATGTTTTTGTTCCACTGACTAGTGGAAATCTTCAGTGACATGATATGCACATTTTAAAACCTTACTTGTGCAAAACTCTAATTGAAATAGGTACACCACTCCACAATTATACTTATCTCACAACATTCTTATCAACCTTAGTCATTGTTAAACTTATTGATTCATGACAGATTTAATGTTATAAAATGGCATTTCAATATTAAATTTGAATGTCATTAATTGCTAATAACTAAAAAAAGTCGAGTATATTTTCCCATGTGTTTTGTAGCCAGTGAGATTTTTTCCTGCAACTTTCCTGTAACCCACATTTTCCAATTTTTAGAAATTCGATTATTTTCCATTGTCATATAATAAGAGATAGTTATCAATTCCAGACATAAATCTTTTATTATATGCATAGCCAATATTTTTCTCATCTTTTGTTTTTATTGTCACTTTATAGTGTCTTTTGTTATAAAGTTGTTCAATTTGATGCTATCGAATGTATATTTTTCTTTATGAGTTGTAAATACTGGGTCTAGACTAGGAAATGTCTTTTCATATGCAAAGGGAATAAAAGTTTTCATCATACTAGGTTTTCTCCCTTATAATTTAGCACCTTTATGGTGCTGAAGTTTTTATTTCATATTTGTATCTGGTGTGAGGTAAGAATTTCATTTTCTTTATCTGCACATCAAGGCAATTTTTCCCAAACTACTTATTAATCAGTCTGCATTTCACCAATGCCTTTGCTTATTTTATGCCAATTTTTATAAGTGCTTTGATATGTTTCTGGATGCTCTATATTATTTTTCATTTCTATATACATGTCTCAATTAAATAATATTTAATTAATATAAGAGTACAGATTCCCAATATAGATTTCTGAATTAACATAGCAACTTCACTACTAACCAGCTGTATGGCCCTTGACAAGCCACAGAACCTTGATGAGCCTCTAGTGTCAGCATTTATAAAACCAAACAGCATGCCTCAGTGGCTGCAAGGAGGATTAAATGAGCTGATTTTTGTAGAACAGGGCCTGGAAGTAAATAAGTGAAAAATGTATTTGCTAAACAGGAATGTAAGAATTTTACTGCTACTTTTCATAATTGTCTTGACTGTTCAAATATTTTTCTTATTTAAGTATTTTGATTATCAAAAAAATCTTTAAATAATGTCCAATATTGAGGTTTCGTAGCCTTCCCGCATGTACTGATCTATTTTTTCAAGTATTTTATGAGTTCCAATTATTATTTTGTAGCATTTTTCATAACAAATTTGTACTTATGTTGTTGTATTTATTTCTACTGACCATGCAGTATGTGTCGCTATTATAAATGGTATATAATTTTTTACATTTACCTTATATTCTAACTAGCCATTGGTACTACCGATTCTTCTGAACATGTTCTCTGTAGATTATCATAGGATCTGCAAATAATAACACTTTTACTTATTTCTTCCCCATATTTATTTATTCCATTTATAATTTTTTCTGCTATTGTATTGGCTGAGCCATGGACTGAGTACACTTTTACATACAAAGAATGATAGCAAGTGAATGACTGTAATTTCTGACACTCAAAATATGTCTACATTTTCTCTATCAAGTATAATATTTACAATAGAATTATTTTTTACCATTTAATTATATAAAAATTCTCTAGATGAACAATTATATTTAGATGTCCTTCCTTTTATGAATTTGTGTTAAAGATTTTAATATTTTTTCTGCAGCTATGGAAAGCATTGTTTTCATTTGAATGTTTAGTGTCAGGTGGAATAATTCCCTAAAAGTTTTGATATTAAATAAACTTTATATTGCTTAATTTTTTAACTTTTAAAAACTTAAAAAACATTAAATGAACTGCTGTATCATGTTTGCAGTTGTTTGGAATTATTGAATCCATACATACATCTGAATCATCTACTAATCTTTTATATTGTATATCACTTTTGTTTGATGTCCAATTTGTATGAATAATATAAATTATTTGAGTATAATAAATAATTTTTATATTGTGGAAATAGCTGTGTAAGATAAGCTACTCTATAAACTCTAAAATTGTGTGCTTCTAGTGTCTTGTTATTAAGACACCCATTTCATTTCCAAAACTGTAATTGATGTATTAATTTTTAAATACACAGATAAACAGAAACAAACAAAAAACACACAGCTACTTGCTTAGGAAATGGAACTTCTTCACAATTTAAATGACTTCTTCATGTCTACTTAAATAAAAGTAATGTGAAACAAATAAAACAGAGCACCTCTTTTGGTAATATCTTGGATTTTACCAGAGAAACATGCAATCAATACAAATATATTGGTAAGTTATTAAAAACCAGTAATATTACTCTGTAGTAGAAATATAAATATGACAATTAAGATATAGTTCTTTCTTTTGAGAAACTTATGGTAAAATATGAAAAGGAAGATATATAAAGAATTATAAATATATTACAAGTAAATACAGGATAATAATTACAAAATAAAAACTAAGAAATGGTCTATTTATTACGTATGCTAAGGAGTTTAAATATAGATCTAGTTGATTGTACTCTATTATGTGTTTTAAAAAGGTATTTTTTGTTAGGGGCTTTCTATAGGATTATAAAATCTAGGCTAATAGTTCCAAAAACAATCAACAAGATTTTATTATGGCAGAGAAGCTATGATGAGAAAGGAGAAATATCAAAGGAAATAAAAGTATGCTAAAATCAAAAACGTTTCCACTTATTGTGTATGATTGATTTTTATGAAATCTTACCTGGTGCCTCTCTCTCTTTTTCTTCCTCAGTTCTTTTGAAATTTTCTGACTGTTATAAAATATCCTTTTCCACTCTTCAATATGTGCTTTTCTCTTTTTGTTACAGAAGAGGTTTTGGAAACATTTGTCGTAGCTAAGAATGTGCTGTAGGCACAGTTTCCACTTATACCAGTTTCAAGCTACTTCAATATTCTCTTATGATTCCATGAAATGTAAGTCTGCCAGCCAGACTTATGATCATTGATCTGTAAGGCCTCATTCAGTCTAGTTTCACATGATCCAGGCAGATGTCAGTTAAGAGAAGCTTCTTTGAGTGCTTTTCAAATCAGAACATCAGGAAAAAAGAGAAAAGTAAACTTGAATTCAGCAGACCCATTCTCAAATATAATTCTGTCTTCAATAATTATATCAACTTTAATCTTTGGGAAGCTCATTTCTCCTTCTTGCTGACAATCTAGACAAGAAAATAAATTAATGTAAATAAAAACTATTTCAAATATATGTGTATCTGGGATTCAACTTAGAGAAAAGTATATGTGAGTCCAAGCAAGTAAAAATGGTATAAATAAGATAAAGATGCTTGATAACAAATTATGTATATGTTGTCAAGTAACAGATTTTATATGTTCAGAAATATATTTTTAAATACATATTTTTAATTAGTGCATGTGCAAACTCTATTGTTTTCTCTCCTTAGATACACATCACCTGCTTTTTCTGCAGTTCGATTCCAAGGGAAATGGAATCCATCTACTCCTACAAAATGGTTATTACTGTTGTCAAAAGTAATGGCCAACAAACATATGAAAAAATGCTCAACATCTCTAATCATCAGGGAAATGCTAATCAAAACTGCAATGAGATATCACTTATCTCCAGTAAGAATGGCCTTTATCACAAAGTCCCCAAACAATAAATGTTGGCATGGATGTGGAGAGACAGGAACACTCTTACACTGCTGGTGGGACTGCAAACTAGTTCAGCCTCTGTGGAAAGCAATATGGAGATACCTGAAAGAGATACAAGTAGATCTACCATATGATCCAGCAATTCCACTACTGGGGATCTGCGCAAAAGATCAAATGACACTCTACAAAAGGGACACCTGCACTCGAATGTTTATAG
>VBSM01002608.1:75791191-75803111 GCA_008086735.1 Cheirogaleus medius | reverse complement strand
TGGGCAATATACATAAGCATAATATTTGTACCCCCATAATATGCTGAAATAAAATAAAAGTAAAAAAAAAAGATATGATTCAGAAGCAACCAATATTTAAATCAATAAGTATCTAATTTGAATTTATTATGGTTGAAGTATATAACTCCTAGTGAATCAGTGGTCCCTTTAAATGATTGTACATCTATGGAAACTATATCTATGGAAACTATATATCATTAAATGTTTCCTATAAATATATGCAAAAAATATTGTTAAACACACAGTGTTTCTTTTTTTCCCCCAGTAAAATATGGGCAACTGTAATCCAAAACAGGAAATTATGGTATTCTGTTCTTTTTATAAATCAAGTGTTTTCAAGCTAAGTCTATCTTCTTGAAGATATTCTTTCATTTATGAACTGGATGCACTTTATTATTATTATTTGTCAAGGTGAAAGGATCAAGAATCTATTCACACTCTGTTTTTTGAAGTATTATTTCCATTTCTTTAAACAAGGCCATAATGTAAGACTATACGTTAGACCCTACACAACTATATGTGGCAGCCAAATGGAATAACAAAGTTGATCGAGAAAACAAATTGAGGCAAACTGAACTCTAAACTGCTTTCAGATTGGATTATAATCCACTTATTGTCAGTTTCATACACATAAAACTATTTGTTAGGCATTGTTGGACACACTATGAGATATAATACCTTTTCAGAAGGAACATTTATCTTTGAGAAATTACTGAATCAAAATAAATTAGAAGATTAGAAAGTTAAAGTATATTTAAATAATAGTTCAAGAAAACTCCAATGCAACATATGCTTAAATGTCATGAGTAGATCAAATAATTTTATTGAATAAAGAGATCAGTTGGACAAATTATTTTTAGGAAATAACTTTAAAGCTTAGATGATACATTAGTCTGAGTTCTCCAGAGAAACAGAAGTAGCAGAGTGTGTGCACATGCTTGTATACACACACATATATATATACACATGCATGCATGTGTGTGTTTGAGAGTGACAGAGAGAGAGAGTTGAACAAAGATATTGTAAGGAATTGGATTGCCAGAAAGTCTGAAATTTGCAGGGCAGATAGGCAGGCAGGAAGTCTAAGGATGAGTTTATATTGCAGCTCTGTTCTGAATGCAGTATGGAAGAAGAATTCCTTCTTAGGGGTACCTCAGTCAAACTGATAGAATGAGACTCACTGACATTATGAAAGGTAATCCATTTTTTCTCTTAATTTACTGATTAAAAGTTAATAATAACTAAATAATATCTTCTTAGGGATATCTAGACTAGTGTTTGGCAAAATAGCTTGGCACTATGGCCTAGCCAAATTGACACACAAATTTAATCATTGCAAATAGTACATTTTGAGAGAATGTGAAGAATATTTGGCAGAAAAGAATTTCAAAAATCTAGTCTAGTGCCGCAAAACTCTCTGCGAGTCAACATCTCCAGATTGTAGCACTTGTCTGCATATTTGAATCAAAATTTTAGAAGCCAATCTGATAGAATTGATTATCTTATTTATCTCCTTTTTAAACTAAACTTATGTAGACATAATTAAAGAAAAACTTTCAAATATTCAATATGCCTGGATCTCAGATTTGTACTTTTCTGTCCTCTGTGCAACAATTTTTTTCTCCAATAACTCATCTCAGTTTTGCCATTCTCCACAATTAAAGAGTTTTTTATCCTTACAGAATCTCATCTATAGTCTTTGTGAAATCAGAGACCATGTCTTTGATACATGATAAATTTCCTTTTAATATTTTTTAAATGATGGTACAAATGAATAAAATCCATTGTAAACAAAATATTCCGGTGATTTTTTTTATTTGGTCACTGTGCAGGCCTGTTTCCAGTCAAGACTCCTACTGGCAATAGTTTTCCTGATGCAATGATTTGTCTCATTCCTCAGGTCCCTCCAGATTTGTATCAGCTGCAGATTCATCTAAGTTATGATGCAAATAGACATCATTTAAAAAATAACAGAAGACCACATTTATTAGATGATATTTTCATTTATTGCTAAATACTTTTTTGCTACTTTCCATTTTACACCAAATGCACGCACATGTCGCTTGATTTCCTGTCAAATGTGGGTAGTCCTGCTCCAGGACAAAATCCTGTGTGATTTTTCAGGCCAGACCACAGGCAATCACAAAGGCTTTTCATGGCTGGCCCCACGGGAGAAAGCTGCCCTCTCCACACCAGACTCGGTGCACAGCCAATGTATTGCAGTTTCCGAAGGGAGTTCTGAAGGGAGTTAACAAGTCAAGACCCCCAGCCGGTATCTCCAGCCCCAGTGCCTTCATTCCCAGGTCCCTTTATCTGAGGCTTTGGGGCAGAGGTCGTGTTTACCTGCCTCAGCTGAGCCCTCTTTATTGGAGAGAAGATGACGAAACTCTTTAGACGCTTTCCCCACTATGACTCAGTACCTAATACTTTTCCAGTCTTAGCGCTCACCTCTTGCCCTCCCTTCAATCCCAGTTCATAAAACTGCCCAGCCTTTTGTTCCCTCGACAGCAAGACAACCCCACGTCTGTGGCGATTCCCCAGATCCTCCGCTGGCCTGCGCTCTTCCATGGGGGCAGACGGAACAGAAGGAATGGGCTCTTTCTCTGGTTTTAGCTTCTTGCTTACACTATTGCAGAAAGCGATTAAAGGATTACTGCTTCCATTTTTGGCATATTGCTTTAATCGGAGACTCTTGACACCTGGCAGCTCAGCTCTCTCTCCCAGCTCCTGACAGAATGTAGTGATGAATAAAACTGATAGCTTTATGTCAAAGCACATAACCTGGTCACTCTCTTACTGCACACTTAGGCTTTTAATATTTCTCCTTAAAACAAATTGATCAAGGTCCACAAATTTATTTCCACCACTATTCTGGAGACAAATAATATTTACTATGCTTAATCAAATTATCTCACTTTAACCACCATCAATTCAGATAGTCCTGGGGAATAGTTAACTGGAAAGAAATTGACTCCTTCTGATGCACATGTGCAGTCATTCATTTTTTCATTCATTATTAATGAAACAAATATGTGTTAGGGAAAGTCTGTAAGCCTTGGTCTGTATAAAATGATGTAAATGAAGCCTATTGAATAAGCTATGGCTTATATTGTTGCAGAAGTGGAACTTTAGTGTAGAAGACAGACTTGTAAAAATATAGTACTTTATTAAAGTATTAAGAAACTTTTTGTGGGACCACACAAGAGTGACCAACTAACTTTACTTGGATAAGTAAGGAAAGACAACATTGAAGAGATGATCCTTAAGCTACATCTTAAAGGATGAGCAGAAATTTTCAAAAACAAAAAAAATGGCAGATATTTTGGGAATGAGAAACATCTTGAACAGGAATATACATAAAAGTCACAGCAATATTAAAATGTATTCTATGCCAGTAAATAGTGAAAGTTCAATATTGTTGGAAGAAAGGCTGTAATTAGTGCAAGACTAGCAGCAATACATTTTGATGAATCTTGGGTATCATGCTTAGGAACTCTAACTGTATCACTTAGGGATGAGATAACATGGAAATTTGTAAATGAATGAGTAATATAATGATCATTTTTAAGGTTGTGTAATCAGAACTTTGTGCATGATATATAGTAATAAGAAAATAAATTATTATAAAGAATGCCACTTTGGAGTATATATAAAGAGTAAAAGCCAGAAGATCATAATCATTTTCATCAAAGTCCTCATTAAAATAGTATATGCCACTTTTAGAAAAGATAGATGCTTGGGCTGCAATCTGGGCTTTTGGAATCAGAATTTTAGGGGAGAACATTGATCATGTGTACATTAGAATTTCCATAGGTTAAAATTTCCCAAAGTAAAAAGAAAAAAACAATAGAAAATTTCAATAAACAAAGAAAATAGAAAAATTTAAGATATCTTTTTGACACGGAATCAAAATATTTGATGATTTGTTCTGTGACTGAGGTATAATGCTGTGTTGACTATGACTATGTACGTGGTGATGTTATCAATTGAAAATATTAGAACATAGGAAGAGAAAAAATATTTGTAATGGCAGAAAAGAAATTCAGTGTTTAATACATGGGTGTTGGATTTCATAAACATATTAAACTATAAATTAATTTAATTTATCTATGGACTCATCACTACCTATTCACATTCATAGCTTTAAGAAACATAAAATTACATGTTTCATATAAATTACTTATAGAATAGTTGCTTTATGTGTGATATTATGGTTTACACAAAAGAATATTTCCTTCATTTTTCTTTACGGAAGAGATTTATAGAGGGTTTTTTTGGTATATGTGTTTCTTTTAATATTTCTGATGACTGGGTTCATAATCCATTTGGATACTTTGTTTATGATGGATAACTGATTTCTAGATTTGATATCCACTCTTATGACACCATTCTGAATTCTCAGTATTATGCTGTTACTACCTGTAACAGGTGATTAATTTCTCACATTACATTTACTATCATAAGTCATCTTAGATTTATAGGTATAAGCAATTACTATTATTCTTCATCAGGGCATCTGATTTTTATAAAATTCTTGAAATGACTTACCCCTAGAATAGGTTTCTCAAGCTGCATGTTTGTTTTGTCTTTATATTTTACATAATATATACTTCCTAGCAACTAAAATATTTTCTTGGAAGTTGTAAATAAAATTTTTCTTTAGAATTGTCATAATTTTAGAGTCCAAAATTGTATGATAATTCTTATAAATATATCAATATGATTTTATATTTATATCATATAGTTAAAAGATGTTATTGTTACCATTTTTAAATATTAATATGCAAATCTAACAGTTCAATCATCTATCTCTATATAAGCCAATGAATGAGCAGGCAGACATGCCAGAATGTTATTTTATAAGGACAGTGGTATTACAATAGAGAAGTTTGCAAATATAAAAATGCTAAGAATTAATCCTTTAAAATAACATCAATCGATCATCAATATGTCCCTGGAATTTTTATTTTATGAATAGCAATGCTTTGCATTTGAGTACACATAACCTACTTGTGATTGGCAGGATTTTAAGATGGCTTTTATGATCCCTGGCCCTTGGTATGTAAATCTTGTATAATCCCCTCCTCTTGAGTTCTGGAATACCCTGTGAATGTGGTGGGATATGCTTCCTGTGATCTTGTTACTAATTGGCTGACTTTGATTTAATTAACAGGGAGATTATCCAGTTGGGCTTGATATTATCAAGTGAGTCCTTAAAACGACTGATCCTCCATAGGGATGTGGTGAGCATTGTCAGGGGGAAGGGAATACCTCTAACCCTTCTTAGGGTGAGGCAAAGTTATACAATGTATCCAAAATGTAAAAAAAAAAAATCTTTTGTCGGATAGAGGGCAGGCGGGAGGGGAGAGGAAGTGTAGAGTTACATAATGTGTGCCGTGCGCACCACCTGGGGATTGGACTGCTTGAAGCTCTGGCATGGGGGGAGAGGAGTGGAAGGGGCAATGGATGTAACACTAACAATATTTGTACCCCCATTATATGATGAAATAAAAGGGAAAAATAAGTAAATAAATAAATAAATAAATAAGCAAGCAAGCTTTTGATAGCAGTCAAAAAAAAAAAAAAAAGACTGATCACTTTCTGTAGTTAAAGCATTGACCGTTGCGAGGGCCTGTGCAGGGGACACATGGCTAGGAACTGTGGGCAGCCCCTAAGAGGTGAAAGTGGTCTCTGTCCAACAGCCAGGAGGAGAACAATGGCCTCGTCTAAGCAATCATTAGAAATTTGGTTCTTCCAAAAACCAAATGAGTTTGAAAGAGGACACTAAGCTCCAGAAAAGAATGAGGCCAAGGTGACACCTTGATTTTAGCCTTGTGAAATTCTGAGTGAAAAACTCAACTCAACTCAGCCATGCCTGGACTTCTAATCTATATGAATTGTACAGTAATAAATGGTGTTGTTTTAAGTAACTAAGTTCGTGGTAATTTGTTACACAGTACCAGAAAAAGAATATCCTACTTATCTCTGAAAATGCCATATGTATATGTCATTATTGATTTTTATACAAGATTTTGAAAATAAAACAAAATCTTCAAATCTAAAGGGTGCCTTGAAAGCTGTACTTTTGTCTACTCATCTCAAAAGCATAATCAAGCTATCAAAAAGGTGTTGTTTTATTTTCTTCTTTGAGACATTTGATGTCCTTTTCAGTTATAAGGCATTGTGTTTTAAGTTATTTGTTGTCCAGATTGAGTCAATTATCCCAAGAAAGAAGACAATAGCCAACAGGTATAGTGAGTTTCTTCACTGAATGGAAAGTGAACCATGAAATAAATATTGTTAACTTTAACATTAAATTACTTTCAATACTAAAAATGGAAGACATTTCTTAAAGATTTATTAACTGTAGAATTCACAAAATAGTGTTACCTTAGCAACTCATGACACGGAAATTAAACTGTCAAAATCTCGATCATTCAAAAGGGGTCATTGATCTTTGTGTCAACAGAGCAGATGAAAAAGAGCTGCTGTGATGTACTTCGCCAGGCTTTTGAACTGTAATAAACAAGCCAAATTGTGTTTATGAATTCCCTAAAAATAGACAAGTGGAGAATACAGCAGTATCTCAGTGTGCCAAAATGGATTTACAGGTAGTTGGGCATTGCACACAGTGCCCAAGGAGTCTTCATTTACTAGCTCCTTTTGTAATGAGGAACACCATATGTACTTCAAAAAGCCAAGTGCAGACAGACCTGCATTTGCCAAAATGAATTATTTTATCACATTGTCTGTCATTAAGAAGAAATCCATTAGGTCAGTGTTTCCCTTAGAAAAATCTGTGATGTCTTTTGAGCTGAAGCTTGGAGAGAAATCAGCATGAGATTTTCAGGTCATTAAATATATTCAATAACAATGTCATCATTTCCATTTTTGCTGAGATAAAAGCAAAATTAGAGGAAAAAAGTAAAAAAAAAAAAAAAAAGATTCCAGTGTAACTAGATTCTCCAGTGCAATTCTATATAGGTAGCACAAATTTATTCTAGCTTAGTTCTTAGTAAACCTTAATATTATTGAGGAAGTTTTTCCAGAACATATATTTTACGTATCTTAAGTGAGTTTCAGCTTTAGACCATATGATGCCATGTACAATAATGTCAACCAATAAATGTAGGGAGAATCATATTTGGTCCTGGTAATTTATTTGTCTCTCAGAAACATTTTTTAGATATCTTCCAATAATATCTTCAAAATATCACAGCTCGTAACTGAGATCTAGGCATCTAATATTGGTTCTAGTTGTGTTAATAATAGGAAGATTCAGTATTGACGCAGCTCTATTGTGTATCATTTTGACTGGATTCTGGATACATTTTTCATTCTTGATTTCTAAAGAATGAATGTTTGGTTGCTCAGTTCTACTAACCCAATGTAGGCTAATAATGATTGAGTAATGGTCCCTCAAAGATATCCACATCATTCTCACTGGAACTTGTGAATATTTTAGGTTACACAGCAAAAAGAGCTTTAAAAGTGTGATGAGTTATGAACTTTAAGACAGGGAGATCATATTGGATAAACCAGACCGTACCTAAATTAATTAAATAGGTAAAAACATTCATTTTGAAAATATAAATTAAATTGACAAACCCTTGACTAGACTAAGGAAAAAATGAAAGAAAAGAGAAGACTTAGAGAAATAAAATCAGAAATGAAAGAAGAGTTACAACTAATGCCGTAACTATAATAAGGATAACATGGAGTTATTATGAAGAATTATATGCCAACAAACTGAAAAACCTAGAAGAAATGCATAAATGACTAAAAACACACAACCTGCCAAAATAGACCCCCTAAAATTAGAAACTATTAACAGACCAATAACAAATAAGGAGATTGAGTCAGTATTCAAAATTTTCCCCAAAAGTTCAGAACCAATGGTTTCACAGGTGAATTCTACCAAAGAATTAGTAACAATACTTATTAAACTTTTTCAATAATAAAAGAAGGAACATTTTAAACTCATTCTATGAGGCCAATTTCTTGCTGATACAAAAGCTAGACAGAGACACTATAAGAAAATAAAACTATAATCCACTATCCTTGATAAATAGAGATGCAAAAATTTTCAATAAAATACTAGTAAACTGAGTTCAACAGTACATCAAAAGAGTCACACAGCATAATCAAGTGATATTTATCTCTGAGATGCAAAAATGATTTAACATTACAAATCAATCAATTGATGCAAAATATTAATAAAATGAAAGAAAAATACCACATAATCATCTCAATAAATGCAGAAAAAGCATTTTTCTGCCCAAGGCTAAGTTCAACATCCATTCATACCTAAAACTCTCAAAAACATAGGTTTAAAAATAACTTACCTCAACACAATAAAGGCCATATATGGAAATCCCACAGCTTACATGGTAATTAATGAAGAAAGAGTAAGAGCCTTCCTTCTAAGATTCCATAAAGACAAGATGCTTACTCTCATCATTTCTGATCAGCATAATAATAGAAGGCCAAGCCAGAGCAATAAGACAAAAAGGAGTAAGAGAGAGAGAGAGAGAGAGAGAGAGAGAGAGAGAGAGAGCGAGCCTCAAAATTGGAAAGGAAAAACTGGCAATAGTAATTTGAAGTGTGAGAGACTTCATCTGTCATCTGTCATCACTCGCTTTGAGGATGCAGGGGAGGCCCATACGCCAGAGAATGTAGGCAGCCTTAAGCAGCTTAGAGTGAGCCTCAGGCCTAGATCTAGCAAGTAAACAGGGTCTCTAACTGCATGGATCTGGATTCAACTAACAGTCTGAATAAGTCTAAAGTGGATTATCCTCAAGAGACTCTAAACAAGGGCCCAGATCTGCTGACACCTTGATTCTTGATTATTAGTCTCTAGACAGAGAATCCAACAGAATCTATCAGATTTCTAATCTACAGAATTGTGATTTAACACATTTCTGTTGCTACCCTAAATTGCTTATAATTTTTAGGGCAGCAATGGAGAACTAAAACACCCAACTCAATTAACTACTCTATCATGACACTGTCTCTGACTCAATCTGATTCTGGTCTGTTACTTAATGGCTTATTATACATTGCTGTTGTGTATGGTTCTTTTTGCTCTGGTTGCAAGTATGCCCAGGTGTATCTCACATGTCACCTCCAATTGGAAATCCCCAACACTTGAATTTCTGGCTGTCACCTGCTCACTGTAGGAAAGATTTTGGGAAGTGCAGTTTTGCAACGGAGCATTCTGCTGATCATACTTGTAAAGTGCTATGATACTCACTGAACTGTTCCCTCTTCCAAATAAAATCTCTCAAAGGACTATTCCGAAGACCAACAAGATAGACCTGGGCTGGGATCCAATCCTGGGAGTCTAGCCAGCACTAGATATCCAAAAGGAGTCTGGACTGTGGCCACAGTCAAAGGAAACAGGCAGAAAATTCACATATTGCGAGTGGGCACATTCTATTGTAAGCTCACTTCCTGCCCTGAATATTGAGGAAATGGAGTCCATTTTTATTTGAATGTCCTTTTCATTGAACACAGAAATGATGTCAACTGGCTATGGCTGATGCTACTACTGTTTCTTTGCCTTCATATTTATCTCCTGGATGTTTCTTCCTGTTGCCATTGCTACTGCTTCTCTTTCTTCTCCTCTTCCTCCTCTCCCTCCTTCTCTTCCTCCTCCTGCTTTTTATATTTCTTCTCCAGATTATTGGTTGAACAGGTTCACAGATATATTCAAACATCAATGCAATTGGGGGTGTTTTACATATTCATAATTCAAAGTTTATTTTTCCTTTCTAAACATATCAGTGAGAGGAGATTATATTCATCTTATAAATGAGGGGCAAAAAGAGAGTATGTTACATTGATCTCAAGCCCATAGGATATATTAGAGAAACTAATTCACAACTTAAAAATTTTATTTAGTCTTTTGTGAAACTGACACATAGAACAGAGTACCTGCTGTGCTAAATACTAGGGATATAGCAATAAACACATCCCTACTTTCATGGAGTTTTAGTATCAGGGAAAGGCAGATATGGAACAGGTAAACACATATTACCTATGATATAATGGAAAAATCTCAGTTGTTATAACAACATATGGGAAAACCATGCTATTCTGAAGCAAAACAGATTTAAGATTAAAAAAATTATGAATGAAGTAGTATTGAAATATTTCATTTGAGAGCTAAAGATTCAACAGAAGTTAATGAAGCAAATTCAAGGGTGGGGGGAAGGAGTTTCTGAAAGGATAAAATAATATCATGAGGGGCTTGATGATGGAAGATACTTGACACATTCAAAGTAAGAGAGGGCCAGTGTGATCAGAGTACAGTGAGAAAAGGGGAGAATTAACTAAGAACAAACAATAGGTAGGGTACAGATTATGGCTTTCAAAGGAATGCTAAAATTTTATAAACTTTAAGAGCACTAGGAAGATATTCAAGCAATTTAGAAGACTGTGACAGGATAACACACACACATAAAAATAATGCTGACTTCTCAAACATCAAGATAATATATTCCCAATCAAATACTACTAGAGCACTCTAAGAGTTGTGAACTATAGTAATAGAGGCTTGTAGGCTTTTATGAATATTTACAAAGTTCTGGCTGATTTGTTGAAAACTCTCTGCACACTATGTTTCCTATTTTTTGGCAGAAATTATCATTATATGGAGTGTATAGTGATAAATCCCAGATTATTTTAGGGAAAAATAAATTTTACATAAATATTCCTCATGAAGAAAATTAATGAACTAAGTGTTACTAGTATGAATATTGGGATGATTCTTTGGTATTTTTCAATATGATGTTTTTTGCAAATATTAATTATAATCAGTGATGACTGGTCCTCCTCACCATTCAGTGACGAGGATGCCAGTCTTTTCTTAATGCTTTGTCATGGGGAAGGGCTATCTTACAAGTCTGGCCAATGGGCTGTGAATGGAAATAACTCATTTCCTGGCAGAGGCATTTAATTGCTGGTCTGAGATCCTCTACTGTGATCTTATGCCTTGCTGTCCCTGGAGACGGACTGCAGATGAGACTGTGGAGCCATAAGAACAGAGTTTCCTTTTTGCTGAGTCACCATGAGAGCACCCAGAGCGTACTAGTGTCAACATGAGTGCAAAATAAACCTTTGTTGTATTAAGCCACTAAAATCTGAGGTGTTTTCTTACAGCATGTAACTTAGCCTACCCTAATTTATACATTATTATTTTGGTTTTGTATTTTATTTTAATTAACAGTAATATGAACTTTAATGAATTGTTTCTATAACTTCCTTAATTTTAGTTGCACATGTAGTTGTCTATACATATTGCTTACTTCTGATGTCAAGTAACATAAAAACTCAAGCAAATTTGTTTTAGCTCCTTTGTTGAAACTGTGCTTCATTTAAGAGGTGTCCTACTAAAAGAGATGCTTCTGCCACTCCATGTTACAGTCTGCTTTTAAGTGGCTCGGAAGTTACTTTATTCTGCCATTTAAAGATGATAATTGGAGAATCTGGGATAAAAACTACATCACATAAAAATTACATGCAAATTTCAAACTATTAGGCCATTAATGTACAGAAAAATGTTAACTCCAAGTCAAACTATTTAAAGCAGTAAATATAAAGTACACATATTTTTTCTTTATAATTTATAGGAGAAACTATTCACCCCAAAATGGTCACTGCTGACTTTGGTAAAGTACTCTTTTCTTAGGCCTTTGTAACCTTTCATCTTCCCAGTGAAAACTATTATTTTATTTTTTTGTTGTTCTTTTCTTTTCTTTTCTTTTCCTTTCTTTTTTTTAATTTCAGCATATTATGGGGGTACAAATATTATGGTTATGTATATTGCCCATGATTCCCTTCCCCCCTCAAGGCAGAGCCTCAAGCTTGACCATCCCCCAAACGTTGCACATCTCAC
>VBSM01002608.1:75775844-75791091 GCA_008086735.1 Cheirogaleus medius | reverse complement strand
AACATTTATTGTTTGGGGACTTTGTGATAAAGGCCATTCTTACTGGAGATAAGTAATATTTCATTGCAGTTTTGATTAGCATTTCCCTGATGATTAGAGATGTTGAGCATTTTTTCATATGTTTGTTGGCCATTATTCTGTCTTCTTTTGAAAAATTTCTGTTCATGTCCTTTGCCCATTTTTTGATAGGGTTGTTTGATTTTTCCTTGCTAATTTTCCTGAGTTCTAAATAGATTCTAGTTATCAACCCTTTATCGGATGTGTAGCTTGTGAAAATGTTCTCCCATTCTGTGGGTTGTCTGTTTGCTCTCTTGACAGTTTCTTTGGCTGTGTAGAAGCTTTTTAATTTGATCAGGTCCCATTTATTTATTTATTTTTATTGCTGCTGTGATTGCCTTTGGGGTCTTCTTCATAAATTCTTTGCCTAGGCCAATGTCTAGAAGAGTATTTCCAACGTGTGAAAACTATTCTTAATTTATAATTTAATCCTCTTGTTGTGCTTTCAAAAGTTATTCTAATGAGACCATTCCACAGTTTTCTATACTCAATTTGTTAACTCTCTTCACACACAGCCTAAAAAGTGTTAGTATTATTGACATTTTCTTCTCTGAAAACAGGCAGTCATTAAGTTTTCAAGATTTTGTCTTAAAATATTTGTCACATTGTTCGTGGTGTTCATGCTTTCATTTCTCATGGCCATGGTCTCTGGGGCTATCTGAAGTCTTTCTTAAAACTTTACTGAGATCCATGTTACCCATGTAGGTCTATCTATCCCCCATAGGGGTTTCTGAACATATATATCTTCAAACTGCTGATTTTCAATCTACATAAGGCATTGTTTGTATCATTATACTTTTTTCCCAATAGCCTTTGGTGGCTCTTTTTAATTTTTACTTTACTGAACAAAGTAAAATTATACTGCTTTAGTTTGCAAGGTTATAATAATATCTAAATCCCAATCTTTTATATAGTTCAGGATTTCATTCAAAAGGAATTATTTCTTTTAAAAGTTTTGTTTTCCACAACTATGACCCGGCTCACACTGTTCTCATCATTTATTTTTCTATACTCAAGACATGCTTCACAGGTGAACTCTTGCACAGAGGCCTATACAGAATTTCTAAACATTGTGCCATTCTTTTACATTGTAATAATCCTTGAAATAGCTCTTACTAAATATAAGTCCTTTGAAGGTGGATACTTCTATTCATACATTTGTCTATTTTCTACTGCTTAATATAGTTATTTTCATAATATTAATACTCAATATAATTTTGTTTGATGACATTGATAAAATAGTATGATTTTTATGATAAAATATTCTATATTTCATTTGCATTATTTGAACCACAAAAAATTTTATTGTTCACTAATGAAATAAAACAACAAAAAAGAAAATAGTTGCATTAGCTTTGTCAGCTACTTTAGAAATGGATCATATCTACTTCCCTGAAAGTTTTCCTCTTTGAAGAATACTTGTCTCTGTGTGATAGGTACAAAATAATAATTAGCATTTGACAATTCTGCCCTGAGATTTAGAGTCTTAAATATGTACTGAAGTAATTTATAAGGCATTTGATAAGGTGAACTGATGATTAGATGTAGGTTAAGTCCCAGCATAAACTTTCTCAAATTGTTCTACTAAATTCAAGGCAGTGATTAAGAGAGGATTAAGAGGTGTGCAAGAACTACTTTATAATCTGCAGGGTAACACAACAGCTATTTTATCCCTTCATCCTATTTTATAAAGCTATTTTTAGCAAGAAGTAGTTCACCTGTCTATTTTATGGGGTTTTTTTTTTCCTTTTAGTTTTTACTACATATAGGCATTATGTGCACCTAGAATTATTTGGTTAAGACCAATGAGATTTTGCCACAAATTAAACAAATAAGTAATCATCAGTTTGCATTATAGTCAAAGACTACTTGCATACTTACAAAAAGATTTAAATATTATAAAATTAGTCCTTTTTCTGTTAATTTCAATATTAATCTTTAATGGATTGCTACAGAATAATGATACTACACAAGTTAGCATAATTATAAAAATTAGTGTTTATAGTCATAGGATTACGTTTTAACTTTTTAATTAGACATGACATAAAGCTCTTCAAAATCTATCCCTGCTAACTTTTCCAAAAAAATTTTCTATAGTTCCTCCATCATCTCATGAGAATAACAAACTACTCATTCTTTCTGCATAACACAATACTATCTTTGTTTGCCTTCTCTGTAACCTCAAGCATTATCACACATTTTCCTCTATGTGATTTATCTGAAGTACCTTTTATTTCTCTTTTCAATTTGGGAGATTTCTTTATGAAATGTTGCTTTAATTCAGTGAGAGTCCTTTGTTAGTCTATGAATTCCTTAAGAGGAAAGAATGTATAGAAGAATTCATCTTATCCATCTTTAACAATCCAGAATATGATAATTTAACAGTTACATAATAAGCATTTAAATATTTACTGGCTGAATCAATTGACAGGGGAAGAAATCCTTCTATAGAAAAAATATATGTCTAGAAGTCAAGAAAGTGCAATAAGATATGAAAGTCTTGCTATCACAAATATAGTTGAGAAAGGCTCAGATGATTTTTCAATGTATCTCAGTTCTTTATTTTATATATTTATATAAAATATATATTGTGTATATATATTTATATCTATCTGTCTCACTCTCTATATTTCATGTAAAGGTAGAAAGACAGCAAAGCATCTTTTAATTTTCTCCTTTAGAGATGTTCTTTGATAAGTTTTAGAAAATTTAGGGTTTAAATAAAATATTGACTATATAAATTAAAATAAAGCAAAATTACTATGTGTAGAATATGTTTTAGTAACCAAGTGATCCAAGAATTTTCTTTTGTGATATTTGTTTAATTTCTGGAAGCACTATATAGTACTCTAACTGCTAGGATAAATGTTTGTGTTTAAACATCAACACTTGTCTTTGGTGATAAAGATATAGCTTTATTCTATTTTATGAGGAGGCACAATTGTTCTCTGTGAAAATCTGGAGCATGAAGTGATGACAATTTGATACATAACAAAGGTTTTTATTTTATTTTGTCTTTAATTCCACCTGCAATGCCTTTTCCTCCTATCTGTATGCCTATGTCCTTCTGAAAAAAAATTCATTAGTCAAAATGTTAAATTATAAAAATGTACTGAAACATTTTCTGTTAGGTGTATTCTGAACAAAATTTTCTGTGATATATTTCTGAACTTTGTGATCTTGTGTTAAATATAATTGGTACATGCATCCATCAGTATAGTGTCTGCTGCATTGTGGACATTGAATAAATATTAAGTGGATGAAAATGACCAAAATATCATTTTAAGCAGACTTCAGAAACCTAGCCCCAGATAAGCTGCCCATGCTGTAGGTGCTACATGTTGGGGAAGCCATGTGCACTTCAGGAACCAGCAAAGCAGAGCACATCAAATTCAGGAAGATAAACACTTGCCCTTTGCAATGTCTCTCTACTGCTTTCTATTGACAAAGATGAACATTATGTCAGCTAGCAAAGGACAAATATTTATGGAATCAAGCTTCGTTTTCCCAGAGCAGGTAATAAAGGGTAAATTTGAAGATGAGAGGCAATAATTTGATAACTGATGCCTGAAGAATGAAAAGTGAATGAAAAAGGAAGAAGAACAAAGAGAAAGTTAAAGAAAATATATTCTACAACTAAAGAAATTATCTGTTTGTTTGTTTAATGTATAGGAATCAAAATGCTTAAGAACAAGAGAAGGAACAGGACAAGAAACATAGACAAATGGCATAAGAAGAAAAATAAATTGTGATGAAATTCAGAATATAAATTCAAGTGATAATATAGAAAAAATTTTAAATATATATGAATATATCACTTCTGTTTGTAATATAATGATTGATTTTCTTATAAGAGGACTGATTTTCTGTAGTTTTGTATCTATATTCTTTCTAAAACATTATTATTCAAATACAAGTTTTAGAGTAACTTACTATTTCCTACAGGAAAAATGTAGAGAACCTATATCAAAACACTAATACAGATTTTTTTTTCCAAAAAGTATAATCATTCAAATCCAAAATGTACTTATAGAATAACATTTATTCAGCAAGTAAAGTTCACAGTCAATAACTTTTGGAATGTTCAGCAATAATTAAGTTACATTTTCTCTAGACAGTGTAGATGATGAATTAATATAATTATTAATTATAATATTTAAATAATCAGGGCCATTAGGTTTTAACTTTATAACCCATTTCTCTGAGATGAGTGAAACGCTATGCACTAGTAAAAATTAATTTATCTTTATCATGGAAAAATACCAAGAGTACATTTTAATAAGAATTATATTAATATATTATTAAGTTGTAGCCAATAGGTATTCATTCACAAAATAAACCACAGGACGTGGTAGAAATGATTCCTCTAAGAATTTAACAGGTAGAGCTTTAGAAGTTGTTAGGATTTTCCTTCAGCCATGTTTAAGGTATGCCTAAAAGTAGTAACTAATTCCTGACAACTCTCATTAATACATCTTATACCTCTGCAAAATGGACATAGTTATTATTTAAGTGGAAATGCTAACAAATCAAAAGTAAATGTAAATGATTTGAATATTAATTTTTTGCTTTTTTCTTTTCACCACACAGAGAAGTTCAAACTGGATCCCAGTCAAAAATGAGAATATATCAGATGCACCTGCATGAAAAAAGTTAAATACGCATTTTGACATTCAATGTTTAGTACTAATGTTATATGCATCAAATATATGAAAAATTTGAAAAGAAAATATATTTATAAGTTATTAATTGTTAGAACTGAGTATAGATATATTTAATATAAAGTATAATACTAATTAAGTAATGATACTTATTGTTATTATATAATACATTTAAAAAGTATTTATTGAGTTGGAGTAAAACATCTCCTTGATAACTGTTAGGTCATTAGAATATATCACAAATAGCAAATTTTTCAGTATCATTGAAAAATTGTTTTGCTTTAATCTTTTATAAATTTATAAATCACAATTATAAGCCAAAGCAATCACTTATATCTAAATTATTTAGTTTATCTAAATTACTTAAAGATATTGACAAATTAAACAAAAAGTGGTATTTGGTATGTCCCCATAGGGAAGATCTGGGCTAGAACACAGGTCTTATTTTCTATTGATGGTGATGGGATGGTGTCTTTCTGTGTCATCATTGCTACTGACCTTAGAAAAATAAATTTGTTGAATCAGAACACTACTATTTTATCCTAACATAACAAGAAAATATGAGCAATGCTTTTGTAACCAATATAAATTGGCTGCCCCAATTACAAACACATGGTCATTTTCTGTTTATGTCAAAACTAATGTGGCCCATTATTGAAATGTTCTGCTTGAAACTTTGAAATGGACTAACATATGTATCCTGTGATTATTTGCCTTCTACATCTTGGTATCCAAGCACCAGTCATATTGCATTTTATTCTTTTAGTGCTTTTTCTAATCCTGTGCATAGATTTATGGGAAAGTATTCATCAATCAAATTGGCAATGCTTTTAGTCACATTTAAGGGGGAAAATATGGTTGGATTTAATCAACAAATGCACATGTTTTACTCCTGCTTATCTAACTATAAACCCCCTTTCAGTTCTAATGACTTACTGCAGAGATTTTCAAAGACTGTCCTTATTTATACAAGTACATCTGAATGTTGTTGTCTATTAACACTTGAAATGAAAAGATGGATTCACGAGGCTCTTCCAGAAACTTACTATGCCAGTACTGGTACAGCTGCTACTTAAAGCCGTCTTCATGCAGTAGACTACTTGACTGCCGCTGCCAATTGGATTCGCTTAGCTATTATTCCCTTTAGCCAAAGGCACAGTTTGTAGAAAATCTATATCTAAGGACTTTGGCAGAAGCTTAGCTATTTATCATTCATGTGAGGATCAAGCAGGCCAGGTGTACTGTTTATTTTAATGATGTAAATATTGAGATGCAAATTCAGAATAACAATAGTAAGCATTATTCACGTATTTTTCCCCTTGATTGCAGTTGCAAGAATATGGCATTTCCCTAACACATAAAATAACCCTGACTTAAACTCATTTTGGGGAAATGCTCACAATAGAGACACCACCTGTGTATTTAGACACCACTTGTACTATGAGGATATTTGTTTGTTTTTAATATGTCTTTGTTACAGAAAAAGAAAAGCCATATTTTCTAATCTACATTATACTGAGGATCACAAGACTGAAAAAAATGCATTTCACTTGGAAGAAAGAAGATTATTGAAGTTCAGAGGCAATTGAAACATATTGCTTATTTGAGTGTGGAATCAGCAGATGGCAGGAATGGAAAGGTAATTTCAAAGTTTCTTACCTTCTTTCATGTGTACAGTGGTTGGCCTGACTCCAGATCTTTCAAATACTTCTAAACTGCAGTGTTATCGGTGGTGTGAAAGTTGTGTTTAGGCTTAATAGTGACAAGCAACGATGCTCATTATAATAAAGGTGACTAGTCTGGCATGGAAACAGTGTGCAGCAGTGGTAATGACAAGGATACACACGAAGAGAAAGGGGTGGCATTCTGCAAAAGATAGATACCACTTTATCCAGAACCCTTCCATGTGACTTATCACTTATATTTGGGAAAGTTCAGTGATTACTACTCCACTATCATGTTTATTAGATTTTAGAACAATTAAGGGAGCACTTAAACATTTTATCAAGATAGTAAAAAAATACTATGAAAAATAATATCTTTATCTTAGTTCTGCAAGTTCAGTTACATTTTTGGTGTTTCTCATAACAGTAAAAATTTTAGGGTCAATAATTCTGAAGAAATATTTGACAAGGAAGAATACTCTCTCTCCATCTATCCATTAAGGTAAAACATTAGCACCTCCCTTTCCAGTTTGTGATTTGGCACCATGGAATCTACTGCTCTCATGAAGCTTAATATCTAGAGTGGAAAAAAAAAATAGGAAGCATTATAGGTTTTCCTAGGTTATCCATATTATGATGACTTTTCAGAATACAGGTGGAGTAAGGCAAATGTCCCATTGACAACACCATCTTTTACTAGAGGAGGTAGTTTCATAAGATAAGAAGAACCCCAGATGAAAAGATGTTTGAAGCTATTACCAAAATATGACACTGCGTCTTCCTGATTCAAAGCCTTTGAATTGCTATTCCCTCCTGTATAGCTCTTCTTCAGATAGCTTATTTTACTTCATAATGTTTTTATTATTACATGGATACAGACACACTTTCTTACTCTCACTCACATTTAAATATTATGGGTTTTAAGTATGAAATGTCCGATTTCCATAAGTACTAAGTTTGACATTTGGTATTTCTGACATTTCATTTTGACACTTCATATTTCATGTTTATTGAGAAGGTACATCCTCAGTCTTTCAAACACATGTTTGGCTTGTGATTATCTTTCACATTTTTTAAAGCAATTTTTGTGAAACCATGGATAAGTCAAAAATTCATTTTATTTTTGGATATGAGTTCTGTCATGGAACCAATGCTATACAGACAGCTCAAAATATCAACAAAGTGTTTGGGTAGGATGTGTATAATGAATGCACAGTACGTCGATCATTTGAAAAAATTCCATTCTAGTGATTTTAATCTTGAAAATGAGCCACATGGGTGATCTGAGACCAAGGTGGATAATGATGAGCTGAAAGCTGTAGTGGAAGCAAATCCATCTCAACCTATGCCTGAATTAGCAGCAAGGTTTGACTTTATTATTCCAACAATATAGGACCATTTGAAACAAATTGGCAAGGTAAAGAAGCTGGATAGATGGATAACGCAAGAATTAAATAAGCATCAGAAGAGAAATCGTCTTTAAGCTTCCCTTTCTTTGCTGTCACAACATAAAGGCAAACCACTTCTACACCATATTTTATGTGTGATGAAATATGGATTCTTTTTGACAGTCACAATGTTCAACACAATGGTTGGATAAAGATGAAATGCTAAAACACAGTCCAAAATGATATATTATCAAAAAAAGCTAATGGTGTTTTGTGGTCCAGCACTAGTATTATCCACTACAGCTTCATGAAACCTGGTCAGTTGATTACAGTGAATGTCTACTGCAACCAGTTGGATGAAATGATGAGGATTCTTGCAATTAAGTAGCCAAGATTTGTCAATAGAGACAGGCCAATCCTTTGCAAGACAATGCTCAACCACATGTCACACAAACAACACTGCTCAAACTATAGAGGTTGAACTTGAAAACTCTCTGTCATCCACCGTATTCACCAGACCTTGCACCAACTGATTACCACTTCTTCCAGGCTTTGGACCACTTCTTACAAAGAAAAATATTCAATTCTCAACAAGCTGTGGAAAATGCCTTTCACGATTTCATCACCACTTGCTCTCTAGGCTTCCTCACTGCTTGCATAAGCAGGCTACCATTAAGATGAAAATATTGTATGGATAGTTTAGGCACATACTTTGATTAATTGTACTGCTTCTTGTTTGAGATATAACAAACTAAACTTTTGATTCAAAATCGGACATTTCATATTTATTGACCTATATATAACTGTGACTATCTTTCTTCACCCACTGGAATGTGAGTGTGATGGCCTCTGGAAGTTTCTTGTGTTTGTTCACTATCCCCATTGTCTAGAACAATGCCTATTAAAACAATTCACATCCAGTAAATATTTGCTGAATTATCGTTTACTTATATATCAACTAGATGCTTCATGAGAAAGTGAGTTGGATCCTTTTTATACATAGATTAATTAATTTTTTTAGAACTTTATAGTAAAGGAAGAATATATTAATAGTATGTACTTTTATGTCTGGTATATTTCACTCAGTAAACTCATTTTTCATTCTCAACTTTGTTGAAAAAAATCAGTTGTTTATTCCATTTTATTGCTGAGTAGTATTCTATTGTCTGGATATATCAGTTTGTGTATCATTTTTGGTTAATTAACATTTGAGTTGCTTCTGGTTTTAGGCTATTACAAATAAAACTGTCATGAACATTTAACTACAAGTTTTTGCATGAATGCATGCTTTCATTTCTCTTGACTAATATCTATGAGTAGAATGGTTAGATCACAAAGGAGGTGCACATTTAACTTTTTAAGAAACTGCCAGACACTTTTTTCAGAGAAGTTGTTTCATTTCTTTTGTTATGTTGCTCTTTTCATTTATATTTCTGCTTGCTAGTCTTCTGTCTGAAGGTTATCTTTTTTACATTTCTTGAAGTAAGAATATGCTGGTGACAAATTCTTTCAGATTTTATACTTCTAAAATATCTTTACTCATGTTTAAGTTTTGAGAGATATTTTTGCTGGGCTTCTAGAATGATAGTTTTTTTCTAAAAAAAAAATCTATTTTACTGTTCATAATTTAAAGATGTTACTCCACTGTCTTCTTGCATTTATTGAATTAAATGTAAATCTGCTGTCCTTCTTATATTTGTTTCTAGGTACATAGTGTGTCTTTTTTCCTCTGGCCGTTTTTAAGTTTTTATCTTTATCATTGATTTTGAGAAAGTGGATTATGATCTGCTTGGGTGTAATTTTTTTCATGTTTCATGTTGTTAGATTTTCTTGAGCTTCTTAGATCCATAAGTACACAGATGTTATTAAATTTGAAAATTTTTCAAACACTGTTGATTCAAAAATTTTTACATCCCAAATTCTTTTTTTTTTTTTGGAAGACTCCAATAAACTATTTATTAGAATGCCTGATATTGTTTCATATTTTAATGAAGCTCTCTTTACTTTTCTTTACTCTGTTTATTCCCTTATTTTTTCTAGTTTCTGTTGCTATCTTTTCATTTTCACTTTTTTCCTACAATATTTAACCTGTTGTGAATATTTTCTTATTATTTTTATCTTACACATTTTAGTTTTCCCCTGTATAGATTGATTTTGATTTTTTATAATTTCATTTATATATTTAACTTTTGAAACACATGACATTAATTGTTTTGATGTATGTTTCTGCCAGTCTAACATCAGAAGTGATTTTCAAGTTGGTTTGATTGTTTTATTTTCATTTTCATGTTGAGTTATATTTTCTTGTTCTTTGCATGCCTGGTAATTTTTATTTAATGTCAGACATTATAGATTTTGTTTGGCTTAGTATTAGATACTTTTGTATTCCTGTAAAAATTCTTGAATTTTTCTCAGGGATGAAATAAAGTTACTCAGGAAAAATTTTATCTTTTTTTAATCTTGATTTTACTGTTTTTTATTTAGGACATAAACAACACTCAGTCTGGGGCTAGAATACTCATTATTTAAGTAAGACCATCATGAGTACTTAACCTGTGGTCCTCGAGACCATATGCTTTCTATTCTGGATGGTGGCAATAACCATTTGGATGTATGTTTTCTTTCCCCAAGTATTTTTTTCATATTTAAACACTTACAAGTTCTCTAAACATTTAATATCTGCAGCAAATCTGGTCTGCATGTGCTATGGTTTGATTATATACCAGAGTTCATATGTCGGAAACTTAATTCCCAATACAGTAATGTTAAGATGAAGGACCTTTAAGATGTGATTAGGTCATGAGAGTTCTTCCTCCATGAATGGATTAATGCCCTTATCATGAGACTGGGATAGCTATCTCAGTAGTGGATTTCTTGATAAAAGCAAGCTTTTGCTTCTGCCTCCTCTCTTTCACCATGTGATGCCTTCACCCTGTTATGACACAGTAAGAACACTGTCATCAGATGCAGCTCCTGTATCTTGAACTTCCTACCTCCAGAACCAAACCAAATAAATGTCAATCATTTATAAATTACCCATTTGTTATTCTGGGCAGCACAAAACAGACTAAAACAGCACTATTACTGCACCATCTTGCCCTAAGAACTTTAATGACCTCGACTTTCCTGGATACCCTCCTCAGCCTCCTGTATTTTGTATCAATATATTGTTTTGTAATTTTTAGTAATGCATTAATTTTTCTTTTATTAGAAAAACCTAACCAAGCCTATATACAATTAGCTATATTTAGAGAATTGTGTATCAAATCTACAAATGTAATTCTTGGTTAGATTGGAGCCTCCTTTCCCCACCTACCTATTAGAAATGTGTAATTTAACAAGTCATAGTTATAAAGGAAATAGACAAACTACCAGTAAAGCTAAAATTATCTGCAGCCTCATTTGAGGAATAAAGGAATGAATAGGATAATGTTACATCAAAATAAAATCACTGATCCAAATATAGAAATGTAATGAATGTAATTTCCCCTTCTTTAAAAAGTCTCTATCAGCACTCTCTTCCCTTTTACTTTTCAACTTAAGTTATTGCTTGCAAGGCTAATGTATTTTTCAGGAAAAAAAATCTAGTTTTTGGTGTAATAAAATAATATCGTATAGTCTCCTAAACTCCTAGACCATACAATAGTATGGTTTTCTTTGTATAACAAGATTACGCTTCGATGCTTTATTTTGATCATAAAACTACAATTGTATAATAGAGTGTAAATAATGCAAATTAATTTAATTATGTAATTTCATGTAAAATGGCTTATTGAATAATAGTTAAGTACATGCAGTACTTTTTATACAGAATAAAAAAAGTATTCACATACCACAATGCCTTTACTAATTTTAATATCATCCCTGTTAATTTTTAAGATAATTATATGTATGAAGGTTTTATTTTGTTTTCTATTTCTATCCAATTGAAAAACAGAATGGTTATTTAAAATCCTTGAAGGATAAAATGTATTGTTTATAGAACAAATTCAAACTTTATTACTGATATTTGTCGTGATGGGTAGAATGATCTAATCACAGGTTTCTATCATCATCAATTTTCTCAGGCAATGGAAATTTTCCGTTTTCATATCATGATAGAAAGAATAAAACAAGGTTATCTGAAATAAAAGAATATTTTTTTCTGGAGTAAAGATACTGAGATATTAAAAGAGTTTCCATTACTTGGAAAATTTTAATATATCACTCTAATTTAAATAACACTCATCAAGTTGCTGTCATTTTCCAATACAAAAACTGGAATTTGAAATCAGAGAACATGATTCTAAAATATGTGCTTCTGTTACTCTATAAAATAGAGCCAAGCTGATTTATGCTTTTTATATTGCCAGGGGTTGTAAACTGTCTCATTTGTTTGATAGTAGATTTTTACTCTCCTATGGATCCCAGTTTTTCATAAAAAATCAGGATATGAGATATGATTAAAGGAGCGTTATAACATAAATTTATATAAATTTGCATAAATATAAATTAAAATATAAAAGGTTATGAAATAAATTTCATCTTGGCTAATTATTCCTACTTTTTCTAAGGAAACTGTGGCAATGCTTCACATGAATAATAACAATGACAATAATAATAACAAATAATTAATTTGTATTAATTTTATCTCAATACATAGGTTATTTAGTTAATATATTAGTTTCAAATACTTTCTCTTAAAAGCTTGCTTCAGGCTATCTTGGTCTCAAGACACTTTTGTTAGGTCTTTGGACCTGTCTTTATCACTTTCTTTTTCTCTCCATCTTAATTATATATACCATGGAACTGACATTTTATAATTGTTGTTATTTTGATTATTAATATTTTATTTACTCATATTCTGATTTTCTTATTTTTAATATGAATGTGAATCAAATAAATGTTTTGTAGTTTCATGCTTTAAAAAATCCTAAATGTATTTGTAAGTTTCGGTTATACCATGGATTTTCTCTTTCATTTATTTCGTTATTTATTCATTTTTATTCAGTAAATAATAATTGAACATCTACTATATAGGAAAGAGGTGGTAGACATTCTTCAGCTGTATAGGTCAAAGATGGGATGTGCTGAGTTTAAAGTGATTATAGGACAAAGGATGATGTTTGACCTGAGAGTTGGGGGCTTCATACTCTGTCTAACAAACAAAAGTTAGAGTACAATGAAAACAGTCCTGTTGTAATTAAACCAATTATGGTAGAGAGGCTAAGAACATTGGAGATAAGGGGGAGTGGCTTTTAATAAAAGAGCGGGCACACTACTGATTTCAAAGATTTTTTTTCCCATTGCTGCTAAAGGTGTCAATTAAAATTTTCCTCTCTTTCTCCTTGTCAAAACTACTCAGCAAGCCAGAATCATTTATATATAATGTTTTTTTCTTAATCACCTCAAAGGAGTTTTCTTTACAGTGAGACTTACAAACTGTGCAACTTTGGACAAATCATTCAAACTTTCATCTTCAGTTTCTTCATCTTTAATTATGAATAATAGTATTTCATAGTCCATACATTTGCTTTGTGGTTTCAATAAATAAATACATGTAAACACCTAGTACATTTGCCGACATAGTGAAAGTACAAACTCAGTGAATATTAATTACTACCACCATAATATTAAAAAAGCAAGGTAGATATGAGAAAGGGGTTACTGTTTCAAACTGTTATTACAGTCTTCTTGTCTCTTTTAAAGAATGTGTTTTATCCTCTTTTACTTTATATTTATTTGAGATGCACACAAGCATCCATATATTCCACTCTCTTAATTGTATGATTAGTACTTTTCTGCCTGTTCATTTTTCTGGAACTCCACATAATCATTCTACCATACATTTTTCAATATCTTGCTGGTTTATTGAAAATCTGTATGTTTTTACAACACAGAATAATCTATGTGTATATGCAATGCTGATTGTATAACATGTATTTTAGCCACTTGACAGAATCAAGTTGGATAAATTTTAATTTCAGTTTATTTAAAATAATGAGTATTACAGGATTTGGGGGACCAGAAAGTTAGAGATCATTCAATAAAGTTTTCTTCAAGTCTTTTATTCAGTATTCAGTTATTACCATGTTGGTTTGAATGCTGGTTTTCCCTCTCATGTCTGAGCATTTCTGGGTACTCTGTGTTTGGAAATGATAGTACATATCCGTTTTCCCATAACTCTGAATCTGTTTAAAGAGAGTTTGAAGTGGTTCTGATGTTTTACTGCTTTTGTGTAGGTGGTGTCCAATTACCCAATCCATTTCTACATATATTTATTTATTTCCTCTTTCTTCTTGTGTAGTTAAGGAGCAATAAATAGCACACTGGAAACGTTTTGAACAGACAGTGCATGGAAGTAAAGTTGCATTTACTTTATAAGTCTATCATTCAGAAAAATGACTTTTATTTTGTCGTGTTGATAAGAATGGTTAAAACAAAAGCATTATTTTAATTTTTTTTAACTCTTTCTTGAGTGAGTGGGAAAAATCACTAAATACATGACAAGTATTTCAGGGACTTTAGGAAAAAGAATCATATCAAAATTACCCTGTGTCCTGTGTCAATAACTATATTCCCTTTTATTTGCTTACATTAAAAAAATCTTTTATTTCTATATGTGTTAGCTATAATTTGATTTTTATTTTGATATGTATTTACCTTGCATCATATCTATATAGATGTTCTTCATTTAATTTGTTTGAAAGAAATATTCTCTATAAATTCAAGATATTAAGTTTTAGCCCATAACCTCAATTAAAACACAGAGTCAAATATGTGAAGATATAGCCTATTTTTCAAGACTTGTTTAAATAATAATTTTAAGGGTAAAGGCCATTGGGTCATTGGTAGGTGAGTATTGCCAAAGTTGCCACTGCTCCTTTTACTAAGAATAAATTTCATTGATTCAAAAGAAATTAATGGGTCTAGGTATATAAAAATCATGAAAACAGAACAGGAGCTATTCTTACAATAAAACAAAAAAAATAAAGTTTATCTAGAAGAAAATATATACATTTTGAAATATCTTCTCTCAATATTTATCTATAAACAAATACTTAACATTGATCATACCATGTTAAAGGTATTCAGAATATAAAGATAAAGCTAACTGGTCTCAAAAGTTTGCAATATTGTGGAGACAAATATCAGACATGACAAACTAAATGTTAAAGCATAACTAATGCATATGTTCAGGACCAAATAAATGGTGTAGTCAATACATATCCTCTATCTCCTTCCAAGAAGCTAACAATCCTCTGTTTTAGTAGCTACTCTATGTCAAGAACTAATGGATGATTGTCATCATTACCTGGAATGTTTTCTTAATACCTAATAGTAGAAACCAAACCATTTTTTCCTCTTTTAGCTCAATACAAAAGATGAGCATCCATAGCTTAAAGATTTCAATTTTATTTAACTTGACTTTTAGTCCTTTTGCAGATTGACTCCTTAAAACAGATTATTAATGAAGAACCTTTTTTTTTTTTTTTTT